>OX451345.1:30678067-31016242 GCA_949629155.1 Myopa testacea | reverse complement strand
CACATTTCATATCCCAGCGTGTTAAGAGCTGAAAGCAATGATTGTGCAGGGAATTTCTAACGTAACTTTAGAGTATTGTTATTATAATTTATTTATTATTTATTTTTGACTTTAGATTAAATATAACAGCTAGTCTGCAAAATTTCTTTGAAATCTGTTACCTTCGATTTTTCTAGGTCTGAAAGGGTTAAAGGAAAATTTTTATTTTTTTTCTCTCAAAACATTTTGCACAATAATTTTCACAAATAGTTTTTTTTCGTTATGTTTTTTCTTTTCGTTGTTTTTATCTTTTGTTGTTTCTATCTTTCTTTCCTCGAGTCTGCTGCTTTTCAGTGAGCCGAAAACATCATTTTATTTGTAGCATGAATAAAAACGTTTCTTCGATGGTGGCTGCTGCTCAATGATAATCCTCTCATGGATAAAAGAAGATCGCTAAAAATTGAAAGATTGAAGAATTTACTAAAAGACGAGGACCGACTGACTGTGAAAATTAAAAACTGACGGAGTGACGTGACTAAATGACTCACAAACCGATAGACTGATAGACTGACTGATACATCGACTAACTAAAACTGAAGTGACAAAAATAGCCGCTGCTGCTGCTGCTTCTGTAGTTGTTGTTGTTGCTTTGACATTTTCCCTCATACATTAAAATTAATATTCTTTCCATTCTTTCCATTTTAATATTACACAAAATCAAAGGCTTTTTTTTTGTTTTGCTGTTTTGCTTTTTTTTTGTTAATATTGTGATATTATTTTTATGATTTATGATTTTTTTCCCAATCATTTTATTTATATTTCTATTTCAATGTTTTTTGGTTTTGGTTTTTTTCTTTTTGTTTTGTAGTTTCTCTTTAAAGATTATAAAATTTGTCCGATTCTTTGTTGTCGATTCTCAGGGAATTTTCGTCGCATTCGGCAGGCATCAGAAACGTCACAGATGTCAGTCGTCGTCTGCCGAACGGCTTCAGCGGCGGCAGAGAGGCAGCTGATTTGCATACCGACCGAACAAATACGATGTGTGCTTGTGTATTTTTTTGTTGTTGCCCAAATTTATCTTTTCTACGTCTATATATCATTCTTTAATGCTTTTATATGCATTTCGATTGAACCACCACCACCCTTTTTTCGGGGGTTTTTTTGCTTATATGCGTCGTATACAGATTATAATATTTATCTACAATTTAAATAGCACCATCGTGATCATCGACGTCGTCATCGTCGTTGTCGTCCTCCTCTTTTGTCGATGTGGTCAACGCAAATCCTGATGAGGACCAACGAGATGAGGCATTGTATTGATACTCGCACGCAGAGAACTGATATAAATGAATGCATTTGTGCTTATGTACACACAACTTAGTATATCTTTAACCCATTTATATACCTAATCATTCATATTTTATTGAAGAAGAGGGGTTTCTTTGTTAGATGTTGTTATTAATTTCAATGAATCCAAAGGATATGGAACATTTTTCCCTAAAAATAAACCCTAGTTTTTAATTTAATATCTTACATGAATTTTAGTATTTTATTAAACGATTTTTATTTAATCAAATTCATTGAAATTTCATTTACATTCAATTCAACGAAAGATCGTGTCTTTTTTTTATACGGTTTTCTTGAGCGTCTTCTGATCATTGTCAACAACAAAACGAATTTAATGACCATCATTTTATTGTTCGAATTTTTGTTTTACAACAAGAAACTTCCTGTTAATTTTTCAATAACCACTCAACACAAAACCAAACAAAAGCCAGACAAGATCACTTCAAATTAGCTCAATAACAATCACCATGATAGTTGTTGTTGTTGTTAATAATGTGCCAACAACAATGGTGCTAACAATGAATAATATTTCAAGTACTTTTGATCAAACATTTCATCTTTGAATTGAACTGAAAAAGTGAATTCTTGTGTCGTCTTTTTATTCATTCTTCACAGTTTTACATCAAACAATACAAAAAACATTTCCTGATCATTTGTCGATCAACAAGCCTCAAGATGATCATCAAGTGGCTCTATCATTGAAATACAAGAAAAGAACAGAACAGCAACACAACCAAGTTTTATATGTTAATCAATTTTTATATACATATGTATGTATACATACAAATGCTTTATCATGAGCATGATCACGATCGCTTTCACAATATTTCGTAAAAGAAATTCTAAGATCAGATCAGATCAGATCAGAAATAAATAAAAAGCGAGAAATTCTGTGGGAGTAAAACTGAAATGCAGCAACAACAATATCGAAACTTACCTCGCTTTAATATAAAAAGCAGCAGTAACGACATCATCATCATCATCACTAGACACTTGTCTGTGTAGCAACGATCTACTTGCTTGTAGATCCATCGAAATGTTTATCTGTCAGTCCGTTTGTCTGTCTGTACATCTGTCTGTCTTCGTGTCTGTTCTTCTTTCAGTTCCATCAGTGCTATCAAACGATCGAGCGTTCGACTATTTCTGAAAAACCGATCGTATAGATTTTTTAACGATCTGTCATTTCGACGACGGCTGCATATTAAATTGTCAATAAGCTACACGCAAAACCACCGCCAGACAAGCTGCTCGCTCGGTCATACAGACGATCCGATAGACACACAGACAGACAGAGACACGGACGGACAGATAAAGCTACTGTACATTCTAGCCACCTACAAATGAGAAGCTACAAATGAGTAACAACAAAAAATATTTTCATGTTTTTGTATAAAAATATAACACAAACACGGACACACACACACACACACACATATTGTCTATCATGTTTACGTGTGTCTGGGAAAATCGTTCAGTGATCGCTGAGATGTTGACGAGGATCACTCTTGTGATATTGATTTCGGTAGAACTCGTGCAATTATTCGCTGTTGTTGTTGTTATTGTGTCGTTTAGTTGTGCCTCTCGTCTAGTATCCATCGATCGATCATTGTTCACCGTTGTGCTCTTGCGTATTTTCTTGATCAACATAAAGATTTTGTAATAAAATAATATATCGTTTTATAGTTGTTTTTATAGTTAAAACAAAAAAAAAAATAATTTAATACATTTGAAAATAGAAACTTTGTGAGCGTGACAGTTTTTAGTTTTCACTGTCAGTATTAAGAAAATTTATGGTTTTGTTTAAATCCCTGGTGGTTTCTATTCTTATTCAAATTCGAATTCAATTATAACAAATGTTCTTCATAGGAATCATGAAAAATTCTCAAGATTCATTTATTTCATTATTTATTTACTTCGAAAAACTATACTATCGAAAAATCCGTAAGAATGTATGAATGTACCACGAAACGTGCGGAATGCCACTTAAAATGTGCTGAATTTAACTTGATATGAGCTGAATTGAAATTGAAATGTGCTGAATACAATTTCTAATAGCTGAATTCAATTTCGTACAAGCTGAATACGATTTAATAGCATCAAATGAGCTGAATATAAATTTAGACAAGCTGAATATGGTCTTAAAATCCTGCTACCAAATTATTTAGCTTAGAATCTTCTGTATACTATTTCAGTTGTTAAAAATGTATCATATACTATAGACGTATAAAATATATTTAATGAATTTAAAAAGTGTAAGTGTTAAATTTGGTGTAAGCTACAGACAACTTGTCCCAGTAAAAACTTAAGTGCTCTCACTATTGAAAAGGCTATTCATGTAGAAAAGGTCCTGCTGTATTGAATGTAAGTTGAGCTGAATATAACCAGAATTTATCACAGGCTGAAGGTAATTGAAAGTATGTATTCAAATATGGAACATTTTATTGTTCTTCAACTCAGAGTCTGCTGAATTCTGTTTAAAATAAGTTTTACGCCGCTGAATTAAGAAAAACCTAAACAAATTTAAACTAGTTTTCATTTTAGCTGCATCAATGTGACAACAACAATATCACCACCAAATTGTTGTAAGCCAGACATGTCTGGCGCGCGGCTGAAGCGATGTTGAATCTACATGATATTCTGGAAGTTGTTGTTGCTCATAATTCTGCTGCTGCTTTCGGATTGAGTACAGCAGCCAACATTAAAAAAAAAAAACTAAACAAATCCACAAAAATTTCAACTGCGTGGAATTCAGCAACTCCTTCCTTTTTGTTGTATTTTTTATTTTTTTGCCAAAAATTTTGGTTTGCATATACGTATGTATATATATAGAAATTTCTTGTTGTTGTTGCTTTTTTAGTTACTTGCCAAGCGCGCTCCCTTTCTTACGTTGCGTTGCGTTGCTATTTTCAAGTCGTAAAGCAAGGATTTAAATTATTAAATCCTTTAACACAAATTATGTCCTTAAATGTGCTTGCCAAAAGTGTGCTGTTTTTAGGGGTGTGGAGTCAGCCAGGCAGCCGCTGAATAAGCGCTGAATGAGGGTTTACCGCACACCCGCGGTGCTTGTGGATAAGTTCTCGTAATGTACGTGTGTGTGCGTGTGTTTAAGTGTATTTAACTGTGATTCTCTTAAATTTATTCGTAACTAAGTCACGTGCTTTATACAATTTTTTTTATTTGTTAGTCTTTTTGTCCACCGTTTTTCGTTTTCATAGGCTTTAAAAGCCCCAAAAATGACAACCACAAAATATTTATAAAAGATACGTACCATTTTTCTTAGATTTGTTCCCGGAATTCTTCTTCATTTCAGTTTTCTTTTTAATGAATTAAATTTAATAAGGAACTGACTTCAATAACTTAAAACTAGAACTTTGATTCGATTTTTGGCTTGAGTTGCATTTGGATTGAGTTGCAGTGGAATGAGTTGCTTTTATTACGCTGACCTCAAGAAGTCTTTAGGTCGTTTTTTATCATGGTAGCTAGTTATTAAATCTATTAATGGGTTAAGGATGTATAATGGCTCTCTTAAATACGAAACTATTAACAAATTTTACGGATACATACCCCAAAAGCATCACAATGCTCCACAATGGGTCGAAAGTGGAAATATGTGTGTCCTTTAGGGCAGACCACCCCACCCACCTGCCCTAAATCCAACTCTTTTGTAAAATTTAACCTTTTAAATCTTGGGGAAACACGCATCTCTTTAGAAAAACACGTATTCCATGAATACTTTTGGTACTCCATTTAAATGTAGATGAATTTTTAATTTATCTTCATAAAAATAGTTAAAGTGTTGAGTACGAATGTTGATAATATTCATAATGTTTATAGTATTGAAAATGTTAACATTATTGCTGAAACTAATAGCAACGAGTATAAATAGGTAAAGAGATTGCATGAAACATTTGTTGCCGGCAACATTTGTGATTTCATGTGTTAAGATTAGAGCCGCTGTTAATTAGCAGGACATAGCTCTGTAATCAAAAACCAGCTCTGTAAAGCAGGAAACCGAAGATGAAAACGAACTTCGTTACAGAGTACAAAACTTCGATTGCATTCTGTGCTGGTAGCAAAGCCAAATTGAATGCTCTACTAATGAGTGAGTAGTTCGGAAGATCTTTTCTAATGAGTATGAAGGGATCTCAAGATCGACTTCGCCACTGTTATTTTGCACTAACAATGCAAGCGAATATGCGTAAGAAGAGATCGATCCAGCACTCGGAAGCCAAGTAAAGCGTGAAAGAAAGAATCGATCAATTTGTGGAGTACAGCGGGCAATGAGAAGAACGGTGAGATTTGTCTTCTTTTGCTTATCTTACAATAACAAACCATGTGCAGCCGTCCGTCCGCCTGAAATCGTTTCAAATTTTTCATTTTATGGTTTTTGAAAGAATGTTTGCTTTTCGTAGCTTTGTTCTGCTTCTTTTTCGATGCCCAAGCTTTGTAAAGCGCTGGCATGATCTACGTTCCGAGCATAGCGTGCTGTTGAAGAATTTGTTTTTGTACAGATGATCTATTTAGTCGGCATATCAACAAATAGAATACGTTATACGAGTAACACTTAAATATTAATGGAAGCAAACTTATGGAAATATTTATATTATATGTCTGTGGTAATACAAGGTATAATTTGAAATAAATCTACTACAGTCTAATAGCCCCGATGTCATTAGTAATACTTATTAAACATTATTTTACAACACTTATTAAGTAACATTATATAAATTACAATACGTATATATGAAGCTAATTTTTATTATTTATTATTATATTATTTTTCCAAAAGTCTTCGCATTTTTACGTTCGCCATTGATCCAGGTTTTGTTCGTTTTTTTGGGGTAATTTTCTCGGTTTCTTTCTGTTTTAGCCACTTTGACTATTTTCGAATTAGAATGGAAATTAGATATTTCAAAATTTGTTTAATGTGGCCAAAACAATTCTCATTTGGATTAAACCATCCCGGGAAAGAAACGTTCGAAGAAAGATCCTAATACAAAATTTCTGTATACAAAAAATTACAGTGAAACACAACTTTATTTGCAAAACCCCTCCGATAACTTTTTACATGCTTACAGCACTTTGCGATTTGTTTTAAAAAAGCTCTTTTTTAAAAAAAGCTGCCATGAGTCGCATTTGCAAGAAAAAATTATACAAGAATTACTTATACAAGAAAATTATACAAAAATCAATAAGTATTACTAATGACATCGGGGCTATTAGACTGTAGTAGATTTATTTCAAATTATACCTTGTATTACCACAGACATATAATATAAATATTTCCATAAGTTTGCTTCCATTAATATTTAAGTGTTACTCGTATAACGTATTCAATTTGTTGATATGCTGACTAAATAGATCATCTGTACAAAAACAAATTCTTCAACAGCACGCTATGCTCGGAACGTAGATCATGCCAGCGCTTTACAAAGCTTGGGCATCGAAAAAGAAGCAGAACAAAGCTAAGAAAAGGAAACATTCTTTCAAAAACCATAAAATGAAAAATTAAAACGATTTCAGGCGGACGGACGGCTGCACATGGTTTGTTATTGTAAGAGAAGCAAAAGAAGACAAATCTCACCGTTCTTCTCTTTGCCCGATTTACTCCACGAATTGATCGATTCTTTCTTTCACGCTTTACTTGGCTTCCGAGTGCTGGATCGATCTCTTCTTACGCATATTCGCTTGCATTGTTAGTGCAAAATAACAGAAGCGAAGTCGATCTTGAGATCCCTTCATACTCATTAGAAAAGATCTTCCGAACTACTCACTCATTAGTAGAGCATTCAATTTGGCTTTGCTACCAGCACAGAATACAATCGAAGTTTTGTACTCTGTAAAGAACTTCGTTTTTATCTTCGGTTTTCTGCTTTACAGAGATGTTTTGTTCTTTACAGTGCTAAGTCCTGCTAAGTAACAGCGGCTCTAATCTTCACACATGAAATCACGATGTTGCCGGCAACAAATGTTTCATGCAATCTCTTTACGAATATATGCTCGTTGCTAATAGTGTTTCTAAGGTTGATAATGTTTCTAAAGTTGATAGCAACATTACGGTTGATGACGGAGTTTAATATTTCGTTTTTCTGTGTTTCTTTTGATAAAATACATCGAACTGCTGATAAAATTCTAATTATTGTAATTGAAAAATTAAACAAATGTTCGAAATCACTGATCGGGTAATAAAGATAATGTTAGCTAAAAAAACAACAGATTGTTGTTGTTGTTGTTGTTGTAGAAACAGAACCAAAGACTTCACTCGATTTTGTTTTTCAAGTAGCTGCTGCTGGAGTTTTTAGGGTTTTAAGTGGTTATCGTGGTGGACGCGGTGACTTTTCAAGTGATTTCGTTTGCAACTGTTTTTTTCTACATTTTCCTACATTTTTCAATAGGTTTCAATATGTTTAGAGTTGTGTGAACTGATTGCTCGTGTGTGTGAATGTGTGTAATTTTTAGGTCCTTAATTGAAGTCCTTGGGACTTAAAATCGCTTGTGTTGTTCTCGCTTCTTCTGTTATTAAAAGGAATACTACAAAAACCACTTGTTTTCGATGGATGCGATGGATTTTAAAATCGATTCCCTTTTTTAAAACATCGATTTTATTTTTTCTTACTTTTATAATGACGCATTTCCGCTGTTCTTGTGACTCATTCTTATTTATGACTCAATTTATTATTGATGGGAGTTCTAAGAGTATTTATCGATTATTTACTATTTAATGTTTTCCGTCCTGTTCTTATTTTTCTGTTAAAAAATTTCATTCAAAGAGAAGAATTATAAGAAAAAACATCACTATGTATGTATATTGTATTTAAATCATATACAATATAATAAATAAAAGCATATACTATAGAAAGGAAAGTCACTTTGCAGAGTCACTTGCTGTCACTTTTGTTGGCAATGAAATCACTAAACTGTGATTCATACAACAAACAATATTTGCATGTCATTCAACCCAGCAGCAGCAGCGGAGCAGCAGCAGCAGAGTGAAGTCAAGTTCAAAGATTTGCAGACACAAAAAAGCACAATTTTTTTGCACTACACAAAAAACAAAAACACAAACACAAAAACGATAGAAGTTCTTATATACATACACATATACATATGTATTAATGCGAGTGTATGTGAGTGAGTTCTTCTGTGTGTGTATGTGTGTGTGTGTGTTGGGAGGAGCGGAGTTTGTGGGTGTTTGTGTGAGAGTGCGGCAAAACTATGCCAAAAACTTTCAAGGACATTTAATGCGGCTTCAGTTGTTGTTGTAGTAGTAGTTGTTGTTGTTGTTTTAGTTACTGTTACTGTTGCTGCTGCTGCTGCTTCTGATTGCTGTTTATATGCCTGCTTCAAACAGATGCACACAGATACAGAAATCCAAGCAACACCACATACAAACATAGGGATATAGAGCACATACACACACACACACACACATACACACAGCCATACACACACACAGACATACTTTACCATAAACGCCTTCAAATAACTTGAAACGTTTGCTTTGTTGTAATGTTTTGTAATCGCAACAACTTAACGCACTCAGACATACTTTCAAATATATGTACATCGTATATACAGACAGCATGTTTACATCACTATACACACACAAATAACACAGAGATACAAGCACAGACACAAACCAATTTACCCAGAAATACATACAAACATCGTATACTATACTCGTATACATATATTATTCTATATATAAACATCAAAGAACTTTAGATTGCGTTGGTTCTATTTTTGATATTTGTTGTTGTTGTTGTTGCTGTTGCTGTTGCTGTTGCTGTTATGCTTTGCTTTGCATAGAAATAACGTGCGTAATTAAAACGCTTTCCTGACGCACAAAAAGCCGCATAAAACAGTGTGTCTGCAGCATAACAACAACTGCAACAACAACTATCACAACAACAACAAAACGAGGAGATCTCACACATGGAATGGTACTTTAAAATACAGCAACAACGGCAACAAAACTAGCAACATTGACTCTCAAATGCTATAAAATTGTAAAGTAGTGTAACTGTGTCAGTATAACAAACAAACACACACACACACACACACAGAAACGCAACATGCGTTTTCATTGACACACACACACACACATATTGTGAAGCACACAAACTCAAATGTATGAAGTTATAATTATAGTCAAATAGTTGACAGACAGTCAGACTGACAGACGAGTTAAAAAGATAGTTTTTAAAGCAAAAACATTGACAGCAACAACAACAACACCCACGAAAACAACAACATTAGCAATTATAGCAACAACAATAGCAACATCGTCGTCTTTTTGCTGCTGAATGTGCGTTGCTTTGTGCTTTTAATGTACTCAAACTTGTCACCATCGTCATCATCATTATCATAGGAATCATTATCATCGTCATTATGATGATGATCTTAATCATTCACTTCACTTCATTCTATCATCATATTTATCTTTAATATTAAATATCATCATCCTAAATATAATCATCAACATCTATCATCGTCATTTGTATCACTCTATCATCATCCATATCATTCTGAACATTATCATTCTTGTCTTAATTATTATAATCATCCTCATCTTAATCCGCATCCTCATCCTCATTATCATCATCTTAATCCTCATCATCTTCATTATCACTGTGGTTTCGCATTTATAGTTACAGCAACACGCAATTAAATTAAAAAACTTTAAAAAATGTTTACCCCTTTTAATTAAGGATGAAGAAGAAGAAGAAGATGTCTAGTGAGACGAGGGCGGATGAGAAGAGTTGCGAAGGCTGAAAGGGGTCAGAGAAGGAGGAGAGGGATCCTGATGGGTGGCCCACAAAAGTATCCGCAACAGTAACACTAGCACACAAACGCACAATCAAATACACTGACAAGCACACACATACACACTTACACATCCACTCACACTTATACACTTACACACACACTTAAGCAGCACATTTGCAACACTAAAGAAAGTGTTGTTGAGAGAGTTTTGATTGCTGTTGCTGCTCCAGACTTTTCTGCCGCTCTTGATGACATAAGTTACACGTTTGTCTTTAATAAAAAGTAGCAAGAACATCAACAAAAACCAACAACGAAAACCACAAAAACACAAGTTTAAATAGACCAGTATGAAGAAGAAGAAAGACAACAGCAAGAAGAACAAGGAGAAAATGTGAAATGAAGAAGTGAACAACTTTAAACTTCCTTTAATATCCGTGCTTCAACTGTATTTAAGCTCAAGGACATTCTCTCTACAATAACAACAACCAACTTTTTGAGTGAAAGTTGTTTGTATTGGTTAGAATTCGCACACTCACACAGACAGACACAACAGTTGGTCAAAAATAATAACTACAACTAAAACAAACATTATGTACATTCTACTCACCACCACCACCACCTCACCACACCTTTAGACGCTCCCTCACTCAATCCCCACCCCCTCCCCCTGTTTTTCTTCTTCTTGCACTTCTTCCAGTCATTTAAATACTCGTAGTTAACATTTCAGTGAAACAGACACTGAAATCAAGATTAACTCAGACAGGCAGGCTGGCAAGCATCGCAGACGTACCCCCCCCCCCCCCCTCCCCCCCCTCCATCATTGCCACTCCTACTCTCGCCCGTCACCCGCAATCTGGTTGTCTGTTGGTTCTACTTTAATCTTTGTTTAATTTTAATTTTTAGTTTAAACCAAGTTAAGAGACAAGAACAAGACAAGCATTTAGATTAGTAGAAGTAAAGAAGCAGCAACATCAACAGCAGCAACCTCAACATTGGCGTCTGCAGTGACGACGTCTCGGCTTCGACTTCAGTTGCGGCCGAATAAAATGTTTAAAAATATGTTAGGTTAGGTTATGTTAAGGAAAATGTGGTTAAGAAGTCAAGTGAAATTAAGAATAAAGACAAGAAAGAAGAACCAGAAGCAGAGTAGTGGCAATGGCAGCAGATGTGAAAGCAACAGAAGAGCTGCCTTAGAAAATCTGTTTAAATGTGGGGCAATAAACGGAGCATAGTTTTCTCCCACGAAGAAGAACAAGAGACCAAAAAATAATAATAATAATAGAAGAAGAAGAAAACAAAAGAAACTAAGAGTTGAGAAGATGGAAGAGGGTGGGAGGTGTATGTATATGAATGATCTTAGAACAAGTATAGAGAGGGTTAAGTGAACTTTTAAAGTGAAAAATAGTTAAAGCGATGGCTGTTGTAGTTGTCTGTAAGTTTGCGTCTGTATGTCTGTCTGCATCTGTAAATGTATCCATATCTGCATCCATGGATATATCTATAGACCCCAACCTGTATCTATTCTGTGTCTGTATCCATGTTTTTGACTTTGGGTCCGTATTTGAGCCTGGTATCTGTATCTATGGTTATGTTTTGGGGTCTTCTATATCTGCATCTGCATCTCTGTGTCATTGTCTTAAGGCCTGTGTCTATATCTGTATCTGTTTTAGTCTATATCTGTGTGTGAGAGTCTTTTTCTGTATTTGTATCTATGGCTGTGTGTTTGTGTCTTTATCTGTATCTCTGCCGGTGGCTTTGGCTTTATTATTGTGTGTGTGTGCTTTTCTTAATGCTTTTTATAGAGCAACAGACAAAAGCTCTTTAAATATATAAGAAAAGAGAAAAAAAAAAGATTTGATTTGTCTTGTTTTGTTGTTGTTTTTTATTTGAGGTCAAAGGCCATAATTTCTACTTAAACCTCATCTTACTTAAATTATATACATATACAGTTATCTGTCTACAAACCTACAGCGACTAACAAATTCTTTATTTTTTGAACTTTTTAAAACTTTTCTAATCTTTCTAATGATTTTTTTTTCATCTCTTTTCAGGTGAGTTTCAAAACTTCTCCAATTAATAATAATAATACACATTTACGTATATCAAAGTAAACCATTTGGTAAGTTTTTATAGTGTTTTTTACAAGACAACAATTTTTAAAAACTCAAAGTGTTTATCATCTCTTTTGAGCTTCTGCAGAATTCTGGAAACGAAACCCTTCAGCAACCAACCCCCATTTTTTGCTATAAAATTGATATCCTTGATTGATTCCTAAAATTTATTGATTAAATGATAAGCTTCGTTTTAAATGTCTTTTCTTAAACATTCTTCTTTTTCTTTATTTGTTTTTATACTCTAAAAGATTACCTTTTTAAGATACGAGAGACTGAAACTTAAAATTACTATTACAGTTCATTTATTGTACATATAAATTTGTGAAGTTGTAAATTATACTGTTTTTTGCTTCCCCTTTTTCTGAAGCCGCATTTAATCATCACCAACAACATGTTTGTAATTTAAATGCACTTTACCGTGATAAACCCTGTGGAGATCAGATCACACGACAGGAAAAGCAAAAATAAATCTCACATGAAAAAAATATATATTCTTTAAAAAATGCTTCAATAATTCAGGGGAGTTTTTTAAAAACGCAAAACAATTCCTTTAATTAGGGGGATGTTCTGAATTCCTAAGCAGGATGATCAGCTACACTTTAGCTGCAATCCTGCTCTTCTTCCTCTGCCTCTTCCGCTGCTTCTTCTTTTCCCCTCTTCTTCTTCTTGCTTGACTTGTATTTGAAACTCAGGAACTCAGAGGCTCCTCAAACAAACTATATTTATATAAACGGACATACACATATAAAAAAGAATCTGCTCCTGAACTGTCATAAAATTGTACAATTACCACGTATATCTGGTTAAAAGGGGGGCGGAGGGGACTCGGCACCGGCATCGATTCACAGATCTACAGATCCACATCCACATCCACACAGAAGTGATTCCTCTAGCTTCTTGCTTTTTAGTGTAGCATGTTTTTTAATGCGACTTAATTTTGATTTATGTTGAACGCCCGCACGTTTATGCTATATCTACTGCAGTATACCCTCCCATCCTTGTCATCCAGTGAAGTATAGTAGCAACAACAACAACAACATCTTTTGAAGTGACACTCTGACTTTGCTTTTGGGGGAACAGCAGAAAAGAAACAATCTTTGGTATGTGATGTCGAGGTGATGTTGAATAAAAACAGCCTCACATCTGATCTGACTTTTGCCTAAAAATAACTCTACTAACTAATTATCAACCGGTGACGATGATGATATGAGTTCATCTCCATCTGTTGCCCTCTCACCGGAAGGTATTCAGTATAAGGAAGTTCGAGCGATGTGACAAAAGGAAGCGATTTTAAGAAGTTTCTCCAAACTGAAGCAATAAAAAAAGTGCAAAAATGCGAGTTTTCACGATTTAAAATGCATGAAATAATGTTTAAATACTAAATAAATTCCAATCAACCATTTTTTAAATTCGGTGTCTTTTTTGAATATTTTTTCATATTTATTTTGAATCATTTGCCTCATTCATTGAACCAACCCTCCTGCCCCTCCTTTCCTTATTCAACATTCCTCCAAATTATAGACCAAATTATGCCAATTATGAACGTGTTTTTATATGACATCCAAGCTTTTTACAATATAATTAAAAACTTAATAAATAAATGCAAATCTAAGACTTTAATAAAACTCAACATATTTAGATAGAAGTATGTAATCTTGCATATAGATATATACGTATATAAGTACATATGTGTTTATAGTCGTATTCTGATAATCTTAAACCACACACATCCGGTTTAATTTCAAGCTCTCGTTATTCTTGTTGTGGATGTGAATGATCAAGATGAATACGATGATGATGTTCATTACGATGATGATGACAATGATGATGTTCATAATGATGGTCATGATCATGTACTGATGATGTACTGATATAGAAAGTTTCTCAGTTTAGTTCTTGTTTCTTATACCATGAATGGGTTTTATTTAAAATTTTATTATATTTTTTTACCTTTTTATTTAGATGTAAAATTTTTTCTCGGTTTCTTGTTAATTGCAATCGATTTACGAAAAGTTTAAACGGAAGCTTGAACTTTGCGATATAGTTAACCAGGCAGTCAACCAGGCAGTCAATCAGTCACTCATTCATTCAGTCAGGCAGTCATTCATTTAATCAGTCATTTAGTTTGTTTTTCTGTCAGTTAAAGTAATTAAATTAACGCCTCACCATGCAACAAGCGTATTTAAGAGCAACCAAACTCAACCATATCGTGTTCACAAAAACCATAAAAGACCAAAAAAATCCCATAAAAATCCAGAAAAACTCCAGAAACGAATAAATGACTTCCTGTCATTCAATTAACCAAATGCTGATCAATGATCTTCATACAGACAAGCAACATGCAACAAGCAGCTCAACTGAACTCAACTCAACTGAACCACGAGACCAAAAGACCCCCAAAACGAAATCGTAAAACATGAAAAAAGAGTGGGAAAAAAACTAAATCAAAAGGAAGAGCAACTTCACCGAACTCGAGTACAACGTTTGTGGAAACATTTTACAGATTTATTGATGATCAGGGACTCCGTGCAGAGCAGACAGAAGAGCGGAGAATCCGAACAGATCTCGATGATCTGCGAGTATCTACGAGAATCTGCAAGTGTGTGCGTGTATCTGCGTACGTCTGGAAGTATCTATGAATGTCTGGGAGTATCTACAGATGCTTTTGAATATGTGTAAAAATATGTAAGGGTCTGTGGGTATCATGTATGTGTCTATAAGTATGTGTTTATGTGTATTTTTTGTATGTGTATGAGCCGGAAATTCAAATTAAAAAATAATGCATCACGAATCCCCCCAAAAAACAAGAATCTTTCATCATCACCACAAAAGGGAAGTCGGAGCCGATATTCACGTACTCGAACTCAGTGAGTACAGTTTGAGTACGAGTTGAGCTGAAGATCGTGCGTTGAAGGATGCTCATTAGCATTTTTTTTCAATATTTCGAACTTTTCTCTATCTCTCATTCTCTCTGTCTCTCTGATAATGATTCTTTGAGTATTTGATTTGTTAGCGACAGATATTTTTCTGGTTTTTGTGTTTCTCAGACCTCACCATCATCATCATCGTCATCATATTAAAACGCGTGCGTGCGATCCGTTGCGTTGCGTGTATTTAAAGATCCCCCCGCCCTCACATATTTAATTTTCACATCACATGGGATCCATTGAAAGCGGCTCACAATTTAAAGGTAGCTTGATTCAGGAGCTCAGAGGGGAGGCAGAGACTTCGAAAGCGATCGCGTTGACAAAAAAATGGGACTGAAGAAAAAATGCTTCTTGCTGCGTAACGTTTGATGCTTAGTGCTTGATGCATTTGCATATGAATGAATATGAGACGGCATGTGTGCAAAAACAAAAACAACAAAAATTACTTTCAACTTATATGATTTAGTAGCAAAAAAAAAAAAAGAGCAAAGATCTGGAAAAGCGCTTGAATTTGATGATCATCAACTAAGCGATGGTGAGGATAGTGATGATGGTGGTTGTGATGATTTAAATGATGATGGTGATGATTTGAATAATGCTGGTGACGATTTGAATGATCATGATGATTATTTGAATGATGATGCTGATTTTTCAGTTGATGTTGAAGCCGATTTTGATTCTGTTGATATTTCAATCCATCATATTTCAATATAAAGGATGCCCGATTCAAATGCTCAAAGATCTAAAATATAATAAAAAATCGAAGTTCTTCTTCCATTTTCCGAAATTTCTCAGGAAGTAGCAAGCAATTTATCGATCTTTCTAAGTGTTTCATTAATTTTGACATCAACTCCTGTACTGCTTTCTTTCGTGTTTTGTGATTTAATATTTCTTTCTTTTTCATTCATCTTTTTCATTTCTCATTCATCTTTTTTGTCATTCATCTTAGAGCTGTTTTTGAATAGTTGTTTTGTTGATTAAAAGAAAAAATCCACCAACTACAACAAAACACGAATACCACAAATAAAAACCTGTTCCAACCCAACGAAATAAGCTGCCCCCAAGCGTTTGTATTCGTCCAATCGAATTCGCTCGTAAATCGTACAAAAACAATTGTGTTTATTACAGTAAAACAGACATACGCACACACACACATATGCAACATCCCTACGCATTCCAAACATACACACCTTCCATACATATCTATCTTCATATATAGTATACTATAGGAATACGTATGGAATGAGTTTTTCCCAATAAACAGAAAACACACAACCGCACACACAGTTACAAACACACACTTACACTTACACTCACACACACACATACACTTCTTCAACTCGCTTATGACGCAAATAAGCAACGAACCTCCTTCATATATAGTAAATCCAACAAAAATTCCAAACCAGCAGCAACAACAACGAGAAGAATCTCCTACATGCGATGATGCTTTGCGCATCTGACATATTTCCAATATCATTGGTCGATAAGTACGAAGCACGGACACCCGAACACTTCAGACCAAAGCAACCAATACCAACCGAAACCCTCCAACGACGCACCCTCTTCGTCCACGTCGTCCTCGGCGTCATCCTCCTCCTGTGTATACTCCTCTATCGTCGTCGATGGGAGTCTGTAGAATACACAATCATACACACACATAAAATTAAATGTTCTCGCCTCATCAAACCACCCAAAAAATGTATCCTCATCATCAGCATCATGTTTATACTCATGATGCGGCACCGGCAGCTCCAGCAGCAACAACAACAATAAGTACATCATCGGGAACCCGATTTCAGTATCGAGTATTACATTTTTCCGGGTAAAAATTTTTATTTTTTGTATTTATTACTCTGGGATCTCAGCTCGACTCTGCTGAGCTCAACTCAACTGAACTCAGCTGAAAAACTCCCCAAAGGACGATGAGTATAGAGAGAAAAAGTGTTATATAAGTATTGATAAAAAATCTATGCACTCACACCACAGACACATAAAACTACACATTACAAACTATCATTGTATATACATACATCTGAACATATGTATATCTGTATATATTTATATCCATATCTTTATTGAAAGAAAGATAAAAAACCCAGAAAAAAAATTGTTTCCAATCCCTTTTATATACAAAACTAAATAAAACTCTGCTATAAATAAACATAAATATATTAGTGAATATAGATATATGGATGTATATATGTAGCACTATACATGCATACACACAGATATATTTATATAGAATACATGTACACCATATCGTATATACTCGAACATATAACGAACGAGCAAAGAAAAATAATTCAACGATTTTATCATAATTTTTTGTGTTTTGTTGTTGCTCTACTACAACGCGCAGTAGCAGTTGTTATCAGGAAAGGAAAAGACGAAAAAAACAAAAACAAAGGGAACAAAAATTTAGAAAAAATCATCAACGCCAGAAGCGTTAAACGCCCACAAATCAAACCCGCCCAGCTCTCATTTCAATACATTTCAACTGCATTGAATCAGAAAATAAATTAAAAAAGAAAGAGTACAAAAGAAGCCATAAGTAGGAAAAAGTAATAAAGAAAAACCGAAAAACGAGGAATAAACAATAAATTAAACAAAATAAAGAAAAAGATAATATTAATTAAACAAAATTAAAATAAATTAAAGGAAAAAACACTTAAAACGCCTGAATGAAAATCTGAAAATCTTAATAATGTAATACATACTTAATAACAAAAATCAAGACAATAATAATAATAATAAATAATAATATAATATTAAAAAAAAACTCTTATACCGAACTTGAGAACAGAGAAAAAAAACTAGGAAAAAAACAAATGAAAAACTCAACCTGAACCTCGACTCAACCTTAAAAACTCCCGAGTTCACCTCAGTTTTTTTTACTTTTTTTCCCCCCGCCACTTGTAACACTCAGTAACAAGTTTTTCTTCTCCACCCGACAACAACCACCCACCCACTCAAACGAACCTCAACCTTCAATTCAAAAGCAACAACAACAACGCCTCTGACTGCGACGGCGACGCCGACAGCAATGAAAGAGGATGACTACAGGAGCGAATGTGGATGAGGATGTGCATGAAGACGAATACGAGTACGAAAATGAATCCGACGACGACGAGGACGAGGATGATGAGGATGGTGCTGATGATAACGAAGTCGACTACTTGAACACCCTACGAAATACTCTGTCTGTATGAGAACCCGGCAGAGAGAAACTCACAGATGAGTGGATGAGGCGAACGTACAACAACAACAAGTGAAGTAAAGTGGAGCTCGAGGCTCCATTTTAGAACCTAACCTCACGCCACTCTTATTTTCGTACTCTTTTCAGGGTTTTTTGCCCATTCTTCTTGCCCATAATTTTTTCTTTCTTCTTTTTGTTATCTTTCTCGTTGGCACTTAAAATCTTCTTCTTCTTCTTCTTTTGAACCACCCAAACTCAACCCACTCCAAATATTCACCTTCACCTCCACGAGTCTACGATCTCTGGACTTCTGCTCGACATCATCATATATACTCACACACACAGACACTCCTTCCCTCCTCCTCCCCCCTCCTATCTTTTCCACACCACCACCAGGTCTTTCATTTCCCAGTCTGTCGGTACCTACATCCATACAAACATACATACTTACTTCGGTACTTCGTGCACTTTTCTGCTTTTCTTCCTCGTCTTCTTCATCTTCTGCTTCTTCTTCCTGATGCTGGTGCTTTTCAACATGTTTCTTTTCATTTTTCCGGTTTTCTTTTTTATTATTTTATTCTTTCGTTTGATTTTTTTGTTTGTTTCTTGTGTTTCTGTTGTTGTTGTTGCTCCTACTTTTTTTTCGCTTTATACAATGATACAGACATAGATAAATAACAGAAAAAGAAAAACACATGAAAATAAATTGCAAAAAGAAGTAGAAGAAGAAGAGGAGGAGATGGAAGAAGAAGACGAAGTAAAATAAGTCCCTTAAAAGCGCGCACATTCAATTCAAGGATAGTATATACGAGTATTTTCCGATAGACGTATAGAAAAATAGTTATATCTACATATGTATGTATGTGCATTCATATATAAAGTGAATGTATTGATATGTATGTGTACTTGTACGTACGTATGTATGCTTATATAACACCTGAGAGGAGGATATTCGGCTGGCAAATGGGAGATATCTGTATCCACCCATCTATTTAGACATTAATTTATATATCTACATATTCGTATATTTATCTATCTGTTTATTTGTCATCTTTCTATCTATCATCTGTCTATCTATCATCTACTCCCTATCTACCTATCTATCTATAGCAGGAAAACAGAAGTACAATTCTTCCAAATGATGCTCTCTCTCGCAATAATAAGTGCTGCCTTCTCGCTTTCGCTGTATCTCTTTCGTTCGAGTTCGTTCGAGAGTTGTAGGGATCATGTAGGGTATGCTGCGTGTAGGGTGGTGATAGGGTGAGACTGTAGGGAGAGAAAAAGAGTAGATATAATAAAATCTCTCGCTTTATTGGCAAAAAAAGAAAAATTATAACACAAAAACAAGAACATAATAAAAAAATCGGTATATAAGGAGTATAGAAGACAAATAGAAAAAAACAAAAAAAGAGAAAGAATGGAAAACAGAAATCGGCAGATAGACACATAAAACTGTGGATAGTTGATGATGATGATGGTGGTGGTTGTTGTTGTTGAACTTATTGTTGTTGCTGCGGAATTTGTTGTTGTTGTTGTTATCTTATTTGTTTTTTTATCTACGAATTCTTGATGGGACTCTTAATTCTATCATACAATAGTTGTTGTAAAGAGACAGAAAGAGAGAGAGAGAGAGAGAAAGAGGATAAGGAAACAAAGAGTCAATGAAGAAGGGAGAAAGAGCAGAAGGGAAAAAAGAGAGGTAGAGTGGCAAAGAGGGAGCGTAGAAGAATATAGGGTGAACTTTATAGATACGATTCTGTACATTGACTGTAATTTTTAGTGACTTAACTAAAATCTTGTGTATTTTTTTAAAAATATTTTGATTTTATTTTTTAGCCTTTAATTAAATGTTTAAAAACACACTCAAATTAAATATCGTAGATTTTTCGTGTATTTAATTGCAACAGTTTTCAATTTAGCACCGTAATCAAAAGCAACAACAATAACAAAATAAAGAACAACAACAAACATTAAAATACGGAAATTTCTTGTTTCAAGGTTGAAAAAAAAAAATTAAAAGCTTCATGAAATTTAACCTTAAAAGAATGTAATAAAAACTACGAACCAAATAGCAATAATTAATATAAGATATACCCATGTACATACATATACAATATTGTATAGACACTATCTACCTATGTATATATGTATATAAAATGACCTAAATAAAAGTTGACTTAACACAAGATTCTTGCAAAACTTGAAAATAAAATCGCGAAATTTTTAAGCCACTAGATAGGCATAATCTTGACCTAAAAAGAAACAAAAATGTTAAAATATATATTAAAACACTTGAATGTAAATGAGTTTGGAAGTTTCGGGTAAACAAAATTGGTCAAAATAAGAAAAAATCCAAATCAAAGGGAATTCAAATAAAAATTAGTCGAAATCAAAAGGAATTGAAATCAAAAGGGATCGAAATCAAATCACAACGAATTTAAGTCAAAAGGAATCGAAATCAGAAGAAATCGAAATCAAGAGGAATTCGAATCTAAATGAATCGAATTTTAATCGAAGGTGGTTCTTGAATCGGCCTGTATTGGTCCTGGATTATACTCAGGATTTTGACATCAGGATCAATGATAAGCATTTGAGGAAAACCATTTAAAGAAATGTTTAAGAAACTCGTCTCGAGTCTGTGTGATATCTGAGCATCCATTGGATCCAATGGGGAATAACTGATAACTGTGAACTTAATAAAAATGGCTGCCTACTCAAGCCGTGTTTTCGTTGAGCCGTCGCTAAATCGAGAATCGAGTCGAGAATCATTTAAATCCAGTTTAAAACCAGTGAAATCAAACAATTCGCCCACCTTGAAATAAATCGGATGAGAAGTTTATATGTATAACTTATCAAACACCCAATCAGAACAAAACGAAACAAGGAGAAGAAGAAGAAGAAGAAAAGATGGAGAAAAAACAAAAAGGAAAAAAGAATTTAATAATCGTAATTTGTTTAAAACAATTTTAATCTCTGAGCAAAAGTTTAATGCACTTTATATGTGACTCGCAGACAGACCAACAGACAGACTGGAAAAACTTGAAAACAACAACTACAACAACAAAAGCAAACCAAGGAAATTCATATAGAAAGAAAAAAAAATAAAAAAGATGCAACAAAACAAAAACTCAACACAATTCAGTACAACTCTCAACTCAATTAATTCTTCCACAGAACTCTCTTTGCCACAAGAGAGATGTTTTTGCTATACTTTAGTAAAGCGAGAGGATGTGGTGAATTCGAAAACTCAACACACACGAAAAAAGACCCGCTCATAACAGAGAACCACGTTTTTTTTCGTTTGTTAGAATAAAAATTCATGAGCAGTAAGACTTCTCTCTCTACCGTTTTCAGTTTTACCGACGGCAAGAATACAACAACTCACAGCAGCAACAACAACCGCAAAACAAGTCGTCCTAAAAAAAGTAGTAAAACTGCAACAGCAAACCGCAAAGTAAAATAGTGCAAAAATGCAGATGATAAAAATTCAGCGGAGAGAGGAAGAGAGTAAAAGAGAGCGAGCGCAGTACTCAAGGCAATCATTCTCTCACTTTAGGGGGAAAAAAGAACAAGAGTGATTATTAGTGAGAGGGACAGAGAGAGAGATAGAGAGGAACAACAACAACGCTGCTCCACCATACCCATCATTTACAGTAACAATACAACAAAACCAACAACAACACATACAACTATATCCCCACACATGCTACTCTCGCGCTCTCAATTCCTATTGCTCTCTCCTTCTCTCTCTTGCACTTGCATATCACTAGTCCCCATTCTCTTTTTTCACGACTTGTTCACTCTCTCTCTCTCGCTGTGTCTCTTTCTCTCCGTGGCTCAATCAACCACCTTCGCCATTCATTTCACACACAAGCGTTGCCTGCTTGGCAACTATTTCGCTCGCACTTTAATAAAAACGAAAAAAAATGTGAATTCGATTTCGATAAACGAACGAACCGAACTCGAACGACAGCAAATAGATAGATTTTTAACAAACCTGATTGGATGTTATTGACTGGGACAACGTTGTGCTTATCACACACACACACACACCTATATATGGATTTTATATACCTTTATACAACTACAACCATATCCTAGGTATTCATACCATAGACTCTGCAACCATGTATGCTGATTTATATACATACAGACTTTCCAATTGAAAGGAAAAGAAACGAAGAAGGAAACCCTGCCATACACTCACTGATTGCTGTTGTTGTTTTTTTCCCCTCCTCTTCATGTCAATGTGTTTTGCAGCTCAATAAATAAGCAGCTGAGCTAAGAAAGAGTGTGAATGAACAAGCATGAGATTAGAGTAGAGTAGTGAACAGAATTGTCAATTCAATGATTTTGTTGTTGTTTATAATATTATTTATTTTTTATTTCATCTTTGCGATTGATTTTTTTGCCATTTTTTTTCTATTTTTTCAAAACTGATCTGTTCTCTTGTTTTTCTCTTCTGTTCTCCTTCGTCTCTCAAATAATAATTTAATTTTTCTTTTATTGCATTGCATTTTATCTCTATTGAATTTCATTTTCAATTATTTAATTTAAGTTTTATTTTATTTTTTATTTAATTTATATTACATATTAATTTAATTGTTTTAATATTTATTTTATTTTAGTTTATTAAATTTTATCAGTTTATTAAATCAGTTTAATTGTAGTTTATCTATAATATTATAGTTTAATTATGTTTTATTTTATTTTTTTTTATTTTATATGATTTAATTTATTTTCATTGTAGTTTAAATTGGATATATTATTTTATTTAATTTATCTTAATATTTAGTCTATTCTGCTTCTATGTATGTATGTCTCTCTCTCTCTCTTTCTCTCTTCTAATTCTCTTCAAATAATATATATGTAAAACTTTTCTTGTTTTTGTTCTCTTTCTCTCGGTTTCTGTCGCTTGTAGAAAAATCTACGGAGCGCGCTTAAATGTTTGAGAGTACGCATTGAGTTCAATTTTTGCTCCGAAGCATCGCGTTGTTTTTTTTTTGTTTTGTGATGCTTTTCTTTTTGTAAAATGTTCTCCATTTCTTTTTATTTATTCGATTTTCTTTGTGTGATGATGGAATGCAATTTGGATGGAAATTCAGTGTTGCAGTTGTGCAGTAGGGTTGGTTCGAGAAATAAGAAGAATGAAGTAGAAAAAGCAGAAGATAAATAAGTAGAAACAGAAGAAAAATAAGGACTAGAAAAAGAATGTTCGATAAAATAAAGTGATGTGTTGACGAGAGAAGGTGGGAGGGAGAGAGAATGTTGTGGGTTGGGAACGAATGGGCGTAGGAGGGGAAGGAGGAGGAGGGTCGGTGACAATAGCGATGGAGGGTCCATTCCTAGTAACAGGCTCGATTTATAATAATTGAATGCAATACAATTTATTAAATAATTTATTTGCTCTTCAATTTAATTAATTTAAACAACTTAAATCTTCAAAAAAGCACGCTCATTACTAAAATAATTTAGAATTTTTTTTAATAGGTGTTTTTATAGAATTTGATCATAATTACTAAAAAAAATTGTTATGAATTATAAAGCATTCATAAATATTCAAAAGAAATTTTAATATAACTGGAAATTTCTTTACAGAGTCCTTAGAATGTTCAATTGATTCTGAACTTTAAACAATTTATTTGGGATCTTTTGAAACTTTTTCAATTAAATGTTTAAAATGTTGCCTACTTTCAAGCGTTTAAAAAATTTAAATAATGTTAAAAATGTGATACAGATAATTATAAACGAATTAATAATAAATACAATTAAAAGTGGACAAATCGTAGCGACGCAACGGCAACACAAGTGAAGCTGTCGCAGAGCTCCTAAAAGTATGCAGCATTTTTCACATCTTTTTTTTCTATTCATTGCGAGATGCAAACTCAATTCGATTCGATTCGCGAGCAGCAACCAAGAAAAAAAATTTACAAAAAGATTTGTGCTCACAAACGTAAGCGTTGCCAGACTATTTTTAAGTTTTGCGCAAGCCATCTAGTGACACATTTTGTTGTTGCTATTGAAGTTTTTTGGTATTTCACTCTTATTTTTCTTTTTATTCCTAGTTTTTCTTATTTTGAGATTTTCTCATCGTTTTTAAAGTGAGAGAGAAAGAGAGAGAAAGAGAGAGGGTGAGAGAGAGTCACAGACTCAACGATGGATGGATTCCCAATCATCATCGATGTGTTGCTTGCTTTTAGGAGGGATGAAGCGTAAGTGTATAAAAAAAATACAAAAATCGACTGGAGTGGAGGAAGAATAAGAAGAAGAAGAAGGGGCTGTTAGTAGAAAAACTCAAGAAAAACACCAAAAAATTACTGATGTATAGAAAAATTTGCAGAGAGAGCGAATTGAGATGAGCTGAAAGCTGTGAGTGATGCCGAAGACCCTACAATGAGAGTAAAAGCGAGAGAGCACTCACCAAAAGATAGAGAGGAAGAGAAGTGGTGGGTGGCTGGTAAAGAGAGAGAACGAGAGAGAGAGAGAGATAAAAAAACCTACGAAAAGTAGCACTAAAAGTAGTAGAAAAGTTTTATAAAAATTCAATACATGAATCTAGTGAAGAAAAAAGGGCATGGCATGTGCTCGCTCTATAAGAGGGGGCGGTGGAGAGGAAAAGGGGGAGCGGTGTTGGGTTTTGCTTCTACTCAACTGAACTTATAACCAACTCATTCCATATTTACCCGAAGAGAGACATAAAAATGAAAAGAATGATTTCAATACATAAGCTACACTTTTTTCGTTCGCATCTTTTTTAAAAATGCAATTTATAGACGCTGTTGTTGTTGTATCCTTACACGTACTTATGTACATATATACTACAGTACATAACAGCAAATGCTATATAATAAAAATTGAATTTGAAGTGTGCTTTCAGGCGTCGCAGCTTGATTGGGTGTCGCGTGAAGAATCCGAATCAGCAGCATCGACGACGACGACGCAGCAGCAGCAGCGTTCACTGTAGACGGACAACAAAAAAGTGCTCACTGCTGGGTGTCAAATTCTGTCAAGTGGTTGGGTGTGGGGTGGATGAGGCCGAGGAGACGATGGGAGGGAAGTGGGATTGGTTGGATATAAAAGAATACATATAAAAAAAGAGTCAATTGAATTCGATTGGGCGCAATACTGGCAGCAACGCCAGCAGAAGCAGAGAAACAGCAGGAGCAGAAGTTGATAGGAACTCGCTTACACAGCATCATCAACAGAAGCAGAAGCAGAGGCAGCATGAAATCAATAGACGACTGTATATGAGCCAACTTCGTTTGGCTTTGAAAGAAACGGACGAACCAGAGACAGGAGAGAAGGAGGGGAGGGAGGGAGGTTTAAAAAGAAGGACGGTGGAGTGAGGACAAAGGTGGAGGAGGTGTTTGTGTGTGGATGTGGATGTGGGTAAGGGTGAAAAATCAAGGTATATAAATTGCTTTATTGGAAACGCCTTTTTTCCCAACGACTGCATTGCGTGGGCGAGTAAATCATGTACATGAAGTTGTACATGTGTGTGTGTGTGTGTGTCTATGTGTGTATGTGTGAGTGCATACCAGTGCGTGTGTCTGTTGTTACATAGTATATAACTGCGTATAAAGCAATCGAAGCACCAATATGAACGCTTCAAAATACACACACATCGTCTATTATTGGAAAAGAAACCGTCGTTGGGTGCTTCGAAATTCAGAGCTACAGTGCTACCCGCCCAAAAGCATGCTAAGAAATACACATAAAAATGTACATTTTATGCGGTGCTTCATACAGTTCATAGTTAAAATTACAGGTCTCTCTCTCTCTAAAGAAATGAGGTTCTAGTGAAATGTACGTATGTATTTAAGTACACCCGAAGTGCGACATTTTGGGGAATTCAAAAACTTATTGAGAATTACTTGAATTATTTAATTAATCGCAATTAATTTTTTTCCATTATATTTTCATCTGTTTTTAATTTTTAATCTGTTAGAAATTCATTTTTGAAACTTATAATAGATTTTTTTAATTTTTAATCGATTTTTAAAAATTTTTCTTCTCTTTTTCTAAACTTTGATTGTCTTTGGATTTTATATTTTTGTAATTTTTTATTTTGCTGTTTTTTTTATGTTTTTTTAAAGTCTTTTTTTATTTCTGCTTTTTTGTTATGTTCAAAGAATTTGCAATGTTTTTATGATTTCAGCTCGTGCTAAATTTTGTGCTTTCCTTAAAAAATATGTTTTTATACTCGTATAATTTTTGATAAATTCTGTGCTTAATTTTTTATTATTTATTTTTTATTTGTCATCTTTTATTATTTTATTTATTTTTTATATACAATAGTTTCTTTTAATTTAGTATTTATTCAGTGTTTAGACACCAAAATATATCAGCGCTTTTTCATAGTTTTATTTAATCTGTTTATTATTCATGACAGGAATTTCGTGTTATTTTGTGATATCATAGATTTTTTTAGTTCCAGGAAGTGTATTAAAACATTTTGTTTTGTTGGGTTTTTGCCGTAATTTTTTAGTTTTTGTGTTTTCTTTTCTTTTTTATACTCAGCTCTACATTATAAACATTGAATTGTCTAAACTATAATAAATTTTTCACAATTATTATAATATTCTTATTATTATTTTGACGTATGTAAATACGATTCATGACATTTGTTAAATAGAACTTCTTATCTATCTTATTTTTTATTTGATGATGATTTCTATCTTTTCTAAAACTATTCGAATAGATACGTTTTGTTATCTTATCTGACGAACTAAGCAACCAATCAGTTGATGGTACAGTTGATTTATTCTTATGCTTGTTTTCTTCTTAATAATAATACTGTTGTTGTTGTTGTTGTCATTGTAGATAATCAGTTTAATTAGGTTCTAGATACGTATATAAAATGGCGCATTTAAATTCGATAGCGCTCAGTCTGTACATTTTACTAACCGATTATTATTTGCTCGAATAAATCTTAAAAAAGATACATTATTCTTAACGCTAGACGAGAGAGAGACGGAAGATCGAAAGACAGTAGAGCGAGAGACGGAAGATCGAGAGACGGAAGATCGAGAGACGCAAGATCGAGAGACGAAAGATGACAGTATAATATCTATAATATAAAAATATGAAGCAACTTTGAATTAGGATAGAAAAGGAATGAGTGAGTGAGTGATTGAATGAGTGAGTGATGGAATGGGTGAGTGAGCGACTGGTTGAAAAGTTATCACACGAGCTTAATTTTTCGTCATAAATCGTTACTTGTTGCTGTTTTTTTTTTGTGGTTCTTATGACTCGTTGTTGATACTGATACTGTTGTTGCCTTTATTGTTGTATTAAAACCCTCAAAACACAATAACAACAACAACCACACCAGCCGCACTCTTAATTTTGTGATTGTGATTTATTTTTTATTTGTTCTTTGAACGAATTTATCTTTTTCTTGTTAGGTTCTCGGATTTGTGTAAATTTGTATCTTTAAGCTACTTTATTAATGCATACAAATAAAATTGATAATAATATGAAGTTTTTGTGGTCGCTGTTGTTGTTGCCTCTTATTTTATTATTAAAAAAAGCAATTCTAATGAAATAATTGACGCCAGTAGCAACCGTTCGCCGTTCGCTCGCCGTATTCGCCGCTACGAAATATCTTTATCTGCATTATCTACATCAGTTGTTAATTGCTATTTGACGAGTTAAATACTGAAGACGAAAGAAAGGAATTCTATAATACGATATCTTTAACCGAATTTAAAATATCTGCTTTAAGAAGATTGAAGATTCAAATTAAAAGCAAATCATTTGGTTGAAATCAAACACTGAAACAATGAATGGGAGAGTTTTTTAAATAAAATTGTTAAACTTTGGTCTTGTTTAGAAAAGTGAATCGCTGAATCAACAGTAAATCGAAGACCTCGAAATTGATGACGTGTGCGCTGTGAGAATAAATAAATATCCTTAATTATTGAGAACTCCTGAAATATCATTATTAATATTTTCATTATTATTATAATTATTATTAAACAAAAAAACAAAAGTTATTCTTATTATTATTACGATTGATTATTGATATATAAATTTTCATTAAAATAATTTACCCATTTTTTTCAGGTAAGCAACAAAAATGTATACTCTTTTGAAGTACTTTTTATGGACTTTATTATGAACTCGATTTCCTTGTGGAAGTAAAAAAGTAAGTTTATTATTATTATTAAACAAAAAAAAAGATCCTGCTGATATCCGTGCGTAAAAGCATTTCTTACCGCTATAAATAAAAAAAAAATTTTAAAAAAATTAAAAAATAAAAACAAAAAAACTGAAGAAACTGGAAAGTACTTTAAAAAGATACATTTCAATGGCTTTCGCAAACATTTCCAGATATTAAATAGATTTCTCACACATTACAACAAACTTCAACACTTTTAAAACACATTGCAATACATTTGAACATATTTCAATACAGTTCAACACATTTACTCGTTCGTCAGAGCCGCTTAAAGCTCTTCCGAGTGCTGCAGAGCTCTGCAAATTTACTCAAATTTCTTTAAAGAAATTATAATAACGAAATAATAACTGTAAAAGTATTTTCAAGCTCTGTGACCCTCACTCTCACTCTTTTTTCCACTCTTTCGTTCTCCCTCTTTCATATCAATAATTTTTAAATCTTTTAAATCGAAACTCTTTCTATCGAAATCACATCTAAATTCTACATGATTCAATGAACTCATCACTTGTCAGCGCAAACAACTTTCTTTTATAAAACTTTTTCTTTCTCGTTCATCCTCCCCCCCCCCCCCCCCCCCCCCCCCGCCCCCAACTGTGCAAAAACCGGATCGAATGTGTAACGCCTTCGACAATCACAGAGAGATGGAAAGAAGAGAAGAGAAGAGAAGAGTGAATAGGAGAGGAATGAAGTGAATAGGAGAGGAGAGGAGTGGATCCCTCTTTTTATATACAAGTATAGAACTTTGTTATCCTCCTCTGTCCCCATCCACCCTTCTTAACGCAACATCATCACCATCATCGTCATCATCCACTCCACGGTAATATTTTTCATCTTTCAGACTGCCTACTATAGACATCAACGCTAATGATGCTCACTTTATCTGTCTGTCTGTCTGTATGTCTGGCAACATTTTTCTTTGCGCCTTTTCTTATCCTTTTCCCTACCCCCCGTGACACACCCCTTTCGATTCTCCCCTTTTATGTCATTTAAAAAAACTTACTTAAGTTTTCATTCATAAATGTTCATGCATAACAACAACAACAACAGCTACAACAGCAACAACAACTACATACATATAACAACCGCAAAAAAAAACTGCGGAAAAAAATAAATGTCAAAAAAGTTGTATGCCTCCCACGCGTGTCTACAGCAACAACAACAACAACAAGAAGGGCAACAAGAGAACATCGTCAACCGCGACAACAACAACAATGATACCACCAACCGAATTCAAAAGAAGGTGCGTTTAGTTGGTGCATTTTTTAAACCTGCTTAAATTCAAGGCTTCAAGATCTCGACTTGAAAAAAACAAAAAACAGACCTCTTCACCACAAATAAATGAAATTAAGTACTCGTGTATATCTTCGAAATATATCCACACCAGACTTCATAAGGAAAGGCTTCATAATTTATGTCGCATTGAAATCCTTTTCATGCTCTGTAATCAAGCATTGTTACTTGATTACATTTTGGAAGCTTGGCAGCAGGCGTGTTAATTGAGAAAGTGACTGAAAAAGAAAGGGAAAGAGGAAGGGAAAGAAAGAGAGGGAGGGCGAGATCGAGAGAGAGAGAGAGAGAAATGGAGAGTAAACATAAAAAGGAAAACCTTAAACATGACAAAATATATGACAAGATATCATATAAATAAACAAACCCTTTCTAACTCATGATGAAGATGATGCAAAGGAAAGAAAACCTGAGTTCTAAGAAGACTATTGAGCTTCTTTACAAGTAACTAAAGGATAATAAAATACTAAAGGAAAAAATAAATAAAATCTTTCGATCTTCTCGATCAGCAGCAGAAATGAATGAACTATAAAGAAAATAACTCGAATCCAGCAAAAGTCAAGCTTCCCGACTTCCACTTGTTTGTAAATCGCGGTATAAAATCATATATGTACAGAAATTAACTGTAACCACAACAGTTGAATCTTTAAAAAGAACCACAATAAAAAGTCTTCTTAAACCTTTAAACTTAAGATTATAATTAATTTTCTTCTGAAAAAGAAACCGAAAGAAAAACAAAAGATTTCCAATATAAAATATCAACGCCTTTAAAAAGCTTATCGCTTTAATAATAACTGAAAAATCGCAAAAATTTAAAAAAATAATGAGAAAAAAGAATATTTTTCATTTATTCTTTCATAAAATATGCATCGCTTTTTTTAATCCTCATAACTTTGGTTGTGTTATTTTAGTACTTGTTCTGGCTGTTGTTGTTTCAGTATTTTTGTTGTTATTGTTTTTGCGACATTTCATTGCACACTTCAATTTCAATATCGTCTCCTTTTTTAACGCCCTCGCTTATTATATGCAAATTTCAATAATAAGTTGTTTTCAATTAAATTCGATGATGATGATGATGGTGATGATGATGGCGATGGCGATGTTGGTGATAATGTGAATCTGGTAGAGTCGACGATGCTGATCAATGACATGCAACACGATCATTCATGCATTCAGTCAGTCAGTCGCGGCAACAGTAACAACAACAACAACAAAACAATATCATCAGCCATTCATCCATCCATCCATTCATCCACTCGGTCGTCTCTTTTATATGCCACAAGATTCGTGGAGGTTTTTTTCCTCCTTTCAGTTTTATTACAATTTTTACTTCTCATTCTCATTGTTTTCGTTGTTGTTGTTGTTGTTATTATTATCTTCAAACAGGAAGAGAGACACACACACGAACATAAGTCCATACATAATATAGAATTTATTGCATTTATGTCGGCATTCGCTTTGCCCCAAAAAACATTTATTGAACTCCGCCAGAAGACTTTTTTAAATATTAATTTCAGTCTCAGTCTCCGTCCCTGACCCTGCTTCCGTCTCCGTCTCAGTCACCCACTCAGCCTGATCGTGAGCCTGAGCTTCAGCCTGAACGACAAAAGCTTGAGGATAGCTTTGAAATGCTCGAAATATGTGCAAAATGTTGGAAATTTCAGTTTCATTATGTTTTGCGTTTGCTTTCTTTCGTTCTGGTTCTTGCTTTTATTATTGTTCTCGCTTCTCCTTTTTTCTTTGGGTTTTGATTTCCTGTCTCTTGTCTGACGAAAACAATTGATATGCAAACACATTTTTAATGCACAATATTTTCGATCGAATTTCAAAACATTCAATTGTTTGCTTTGTTGTCAATTGTTTTTTGCAAATTTTTTGCGCTTCTTTCTTTTGTTTTGTTCCTTTTTTCGTTTTTGCTTTTGTTGTTCTTCTCTTAAATACTAATGATTAGTAACAACAACAACAGCAACAACAGAAAATAAAAAGAAATTAAATGATGAAATGGTTGAAGTGGGATAAAAGCGTGGGATCGTTTGGCAATCATTAAAATCATTGAGTATCATCATTGAGATGATCACCAGCATCATAATTATCATTATCATCATCATCGCCATCATCATCATCATTATAATTATCATCATCGAGTATGGCATCATTCAAATGTTTTAAATTCAGCTACTATTTTGAGAAGAACTGGTGTTCTTACTCTTGTTGTTGTTGTTCTGGGCGTAATTTTATACCGCGATATACAAATCAGTAGAAATTCAGAAGCCACGACTTTTGTTGAATTCTGTTCTTAAAAGTTCATTCATTTTCTGATCGAAACGATCGATAGATTTTATGCTCATATGTTTTCTTTAAAGGTTTCTTTATAAAATAATCACTTGTGGCAAAATACTTTTAATAAAAAAACTGAGATATCATCATAATTTTCTTTGTTGTTTTGATTTTGTCTTTTTATTATTTTAAGTTTTTCATATTTTTAAGTTCATCATTTCATTATACTTACTTTGAATACTTCATTCAGGATCTTGTATGTACTTTACTAATCTTTTTATAATCTTATATACCAATGAGTTGTTTTTGTTGTTGTTGTTGTTTTCCCTCTAAAGTTTTTTATTTCTTCGATGGTTATGTACTTATATCATCTGTATCATAGTTTTTGGTTTTTTGGGTTTTTTCTTTTGTTTTGTTTCTTCTCGGCAAATCGACAAATTTTCTGATGTCTGTTGTTTGTCATGCGATAGTGTCTGTTACTGTCACATGTAAGAGAACAAATCACAAGTGTGCCAGTTGGTGGCACTGAAACTGGCGATGTCATGTATTGTTTATTGTTGTTGTTGTTTCTGCTATTGTTTTTGCCACTTTAACCGCTATTTTAATGTGGTTTTTGTATAATTTAGCCGTTTGAACTGATTTTATTACTCTTTCTTCTTTTCTTCTTTGCCTACATTCACTCCTCTCTCTCTCTCTCTCTCTCAAACAACAACAACAAAGGAAAGAGTAGATGCATATAACATCTATAACAAGGAAATGCATACATAAATAACAACAACAAAAGCAGAAACAAATTTAAACGATGTAATAGGAGAAGACAAGAAACGAGACGCGATGGAGTATAAGAAGAAAACAAAACAGGAGAAGAAAGCATGAAAAATCTATGGCTTTGTTGTTGTTTTTAAAGTTTTTGTGTTGTTGTTGTTGTTGCTCCTGCTGCTGTTTATGTTTCTGTTGTTGGCAGCACTGTCATTTTCGGCCCTCTTGCCAACTGATGGCGGCTCAGCGCGCATCTCGCACAACTGAACTTAAATAAAGACATATACAGAGTACAGACAGACATACATACGGACATACAGGCAGCTATACATACATACATAAGTGGTTTAGATGTCAACAGTCATCAAACATACAAACAGGCGAACAGATGGAAAAGAGAGAGAGAGAGAGAGAGAGAGAGATTCAGAGAGCGATAAACTGAGAACCGACAGATAATCAACTAGAGAGAGAGACTGACACTTATTCGGTCGTAAAAACAGTCAGACACACAGACAAACGGGCAGGCAGACAGTCAGACATTCAGACATCCAAGCAGTCGTTTAGATGTGAAGACATCCAGCCACAGAAACCATCACATCGCATGTTGTTGGCAAATACAATCAACTTGCAGCAGCGGTTCCCGTTATTATCATTAGTATTGCTGTTGTTGGTGTTATTATTATTGTTGTTGTTGTTGTTGTTGTGATGGTGTTTAGTATGGTTTACAGAAACATTTTTTGCTACGGCTTTTGCCATTGTTTTGCATACAGCGCATTGTTATACGTGCATCACATCATCGCAATCATTATCATTATCACAGTTATCATCATCGTCATTATCATCATCATCATCATCATGATAATCATCATCATAACCGCCATCATTATCATCATTTTCGATAGCAATTAAAAATGTCAACTTCTATGACCTGTTAGAAAGGAACGGGAAGTGTGGGTGTTGGGGAGAGCGAGAGAGATGAACAGAATGGTGATGACGTTGTGGGAGAAGGAGAGGGTGTGAGAGAGAGACAGCAGGTGGAAAATCAAGACAAAAAGAGAAAAGAAAAGAGACAACCGCTTCGATGACAGTCAACAATTCAAAAGTTTTTCCTTTTTCTTTGCCGTTTTTCCCCCTCCTAATTTTTGAAAGAAGAAAATTTTTTCGAATTATTAAATTCAATCAAACATGCACAAAAATACACCAACAAAAACAACAAAAAATTAAAGAAAGAATTCAGTGGGAATGAGGATGTGATGCTTCCTTTCTAATCACACACGCGTTACTGTCCTCCACCACCCTCCACTCCGTCACAAGCTTCCTTCCAAGGGAGGAGTCCCTCCCTTGACATTGAAATCGGTGCGTCTGCGATGACCTGCTTTTCGCGATTACAGTTTTGTTGTTGTTGTTGTTTGTGTTCATGTGGCTGTTGCATGCATTTGACACAATTCATCGAATGAATACATTGTCCACCTCCACACCAACGTTTGAACCCGGTCTAAATGACCGGTTAACGAAACAACAACCCCACGAATTTAAACGATGGCGTCGTCGCCTCCTTCAGCAGACGATGATGACGATGATGACGCCGACGACGAAAACCGCGTGTTTATGTAAAAAAAAACACATGCAGCAGCAGCCGGCGTCTGCAATTGATATGAAGTGGACAGTAGAAACAACAACAGCAACCATTGTAAAAGCCACAACAACAGCAAGAGTAGAATTTTTGCAACAGTTGCGCCCCAAATTTAGTTATTTTGAGGGAAGTTTTTTTGTGTTCGCCAAAAAATAGGCAGCCAGAAACAAACACAAACACACACTTACACAGACACTTGAAACAACCACCCACCCACTCATCCGGCTCTTCACATACAAACATAGAAACGATGTCTATGTTTCTATGCCCTTTTTTTAGTTTTATTTGTTTTTGGTTGTTTTTTCCGTTTTTTTGCTCGTTTTGCTTTTTTGATTGTTTTTTTCGGTTTTTCTGCTGTTTTTTGGTTTTTTGCTTTTTGTTTGTTTTTTTAAAGGTTTTTAAAGGTCACACGTTGTCAAAGGGGTTCAAAAACAGTACAGGATCATATTCCATGGTTGACAGGTGAACGCAACTCGACTCTTCTGCTTTTGGATTTGTTTTTGGATTTGTTTTTGGTGTTATTTTTTATTGTTTCTCTGCACGTCTTTTTTAATGCAACAACCATGTTTTCCCACCCTAAATACAAGTACACATGCACTCACACATATACACAGACACACTCTCATCTACAACAACAACATATGCAACAAAAGTCTTTAACAAGGTCAAGTTTTCGTTGTGTCAGATGTCAGTTTAAAAAAAGAGGTCAAAATAAATACATTGTGTGGCCATTGTTGTTATTTTGTTGGTATTGTTATTGTTGTTGCTTCTTTGTATTCTTTTTTTTCAACACTTTTATAATATTTGTGACTTTTCCGAACTCGGCTGAGTTGCTCAACCGATTTTTTTAACGGTTCTTCATCAATTATCGATGATTTCTTTATTAAAATTCTCGATCTATAAATGAAATTAATTAATTACAATCATTTAATTATTTTTAACATATTGTTTTTTGAATAAAGCATTGAAAATCGTATTTAGGTATATTTTTGCGTTAATTTTTTTTATTTGTAAATATTTTATGTACTTTTCGTGGGATTCGAAAGATTCAGATGCTTTTTGACGAAATAAAATTTTGTATTGTAATCTTTTTGTTCTTCTTCTACTTCTTTCTCTTGTTTTTCGTGTTCTTCTCCTTAATCTTCTTCTTCATTTTCTTCTTTTGTTTTACCTACGAAACCTTCGATATTTTTTTTGTTCGAGACTCATTCGTGTCTTTTGTTTTGATTGACACGAACTGCTGCCAACATTGTTGCATTATAATACAACAACAACAACAACAACTGGGTACAACAGCCAATTTATTATCAATTAAGAATCTAAAAATTTCACAACGAATACAACAACTCTATCAACAACAGACAACAGCCAACAACAACACATTTTTCTCACACATTACATCCTCCGATTACGATAAAAATTCTTTGAACACAAGATACAAGGTACTCTTTGGTACCCGTTGTTACTCGTTTGTTTGTCTATTCGACAATCTTAGGCCAAAAAATCTATGTTTTGTATTTAATTTTAGCAACATGACCGCGACGTGGCTGGGCAACAATGCCTTTTGTCACCGCATCGCGTGGAAAGCCTCCTCCGCCCCTGCGCCAGTCTTTCACTCTCTCTCTCTCTCTCTTTCACTTACATCCTCCCTCTTACTTCCACTCTTCCACTCACTCTATTTGCTAAAACTAACGCACATTTCGATGTGCTATCGACTTGAGGCGACTTTAATTATATGTTCAATATTATTAGCAACATGTTGCGATAAAAGTAGCACAAAAAAAAAAACAAGGTATGGGCAACATAGTGTATACATTTAGAAAAAATGTATTCATACAAAATGAGTCTTTCTTCGGTTCTTATTTCTTATTTTATAATTAATATATAGCTAAATTAAACAACAACAAGGAAAAACAACAACAAGTTTAATAACAACAACACTTTAGTAGTTCTATGATGAATTTTTTTTCAAGTGTACTAATTTTTGTGAATTCGTATTGGTTTTTATTTAGATTTTTTGCTGTTGTTGTATTTGTCATGTTGCTGGTGTTGTCACTGTTGTTGCTGTTGTCTGGTCGTATGGCTCATCTACTCGTGATGCTTCATAAAATATTGTTTTGGCTTCAATAATCAACAGCACTAAAATATTTGTTGCACACTCCAACAGTTCAACATCATCAGATGCACACCGCATAAAAATAGGCAAATAATTATTTAAGAATTCCTTGATTAATTGGCATCACTGCATTTTTTGTGCCAACAACAACATCAACATTAACACCAACATCAGCAGCAGCAGCAACAGCAATAGCGGCAACAGCAACAGTAACGGCAACAACAACAGCAACAGCAACATTAACATTAAAATGCATTTTGTCGCCGCGCCATCAACAACGCGAATCTGCTGTAAAAACATACGTACGTCGATTGTTCGCGTTGCCAACTACTCGCTGCATCGACATCGGATGGCTCTGGTCTCTGGTCTGGTGTTCATTATTATAAATTCAATTGTTTTATTTTAAACTCTGCCACGGAGCAGAGTTTATTTCGAATGCAACACAGCAGCGTGCAACAATTCGACAGAGTATGTATTTGTTGTGCTGCTGTTGTTGTTGTTGTTTTTATCATTCACTTTATTGGCATTACATCGAGGAAATTAATTAAAATAATGTTAACGTTAAAGTTAAAGAAACAAAAGGAAAAAATAATCTGTGTCAAACTTATTGCTATCGTATTGTTATGTTGTATTGTTGTTGTTGTTGTTGTTGGTGGTGGTGGTATTTTTATTGTTGTTGCTACCTGGCGATCGGTACCATTGACTCTCTTGTCGCTGGCGCATGAAAAGCGAGCTCATTATTAAAATTTAGATGCTTGTTTTAGTTTTCCGACACCGCTGTCGTTCTCGTTATTGTTGGCAATACTTAAGCAGCTCTTTTATAATGCAAAAACGTATGCGTATTGAATAAGGATTGGAACGATTTTAATTTAACTGGAACTGTGTCAATGGTCTCAGCGAACTCGGGCCTCTCAGTTTTCCCGATCTAAAAAGTAAGATGTACCTAAAGATATGGATGTGTATTGTTGGGATTTACATATTAAGAGTCGTGAGACAGGCTATCCTTCTAATGCTCCTTCATCTTCTCATGATTCCTCTTCTAAGGTTCCTGCTCTCATGCTTCTTCATCTGACGTTTCTTCTCACAAGATTCCCCTTATTATGCTTCTTCTCTGAAAGAAGAACAATTAACTGAAAAATCAATACTTAATTATTTAAGTGGGTCTTCAGTGAGACACTCTTCCACACTCCATCACTCTATCACGCCATCATTCAGTCTATCTTTAAATCTTTCAGCAGCAAGAGTAAATCTTTAATTAAGCTTAAAATTACACAATTTATTTTCGGTGATAAAATACGATTCTACCTTTTGGGGATTCTCTCCACCGAAGTCAAGTCACCCTACAAACTTAGCTCGTCCAACAACAACGACCACATTTCTTCTTCAATCCTCATTTTACTCTGTCACTTTTAGCTTCGAAGGTGGTTCTTTTTTTCAGTGTTGGTAGAAATTTCAATCAAAATTTCCAATCAATGTCAATTCATTAGACAAGAACCCCCTCTCGAGTTGACACTCCGGTACATCATTCATTCATGGAACCATGAAGCAACCTTCTCGAATCCTACACAGAATCAGGTTTCTAATCAAAATCCGAATTCTTGAAAGTCTAAGTCTAAAGCCATTTGGTCTATTAAACCGACACGAATTAATTTAATTAATTACAATCATGTCTTATTACATCGGAAAGCGTCGTCTTCGTCAGGCACAAACACACACACACACACACTCTCTGTACAGATGAATATACATCCTGTTGCCTAAAATGTATCTGTCGTCCCTCCTTCGAAAAGAGTTACTCTGGAGTGTTGCTTGTGTGAGTCGACACATTTTATGTGCATATCTTTTAGACGAATAAATGGCTGATTTGTTATTTACAAAACGAGACACCGAACAACCACCCCCACCCCCCGATTGCCGAGTAGCTGCCTTCCAACCACCCATCAATCGAAATCAAGTGGGACGACGCACTGAAGAAATGTAAACTCATATCCATGAAGGAGGAGGAGGAGGAGGAGGAGGAGGAGGAGGAGGAGGAGGAGGAGCAGGAGGAGGAGGAGAAGGAAGTGAAACTTCTTGAGAAATTTTTGCGTGTGTTTGAAGGCGGTGTTTTGTTTTTCAGTCTTGAGTGGAGTTGTTTTGCAGATTGACTGAAGGAAGGAAGGAGTAAGTAACTAAAGGATGTTCAAAAATCGAAATGTAAAAGATTGTCACATCGATTTGTTGTGTCAACTTGTGACAGAAACAAATGACAAATGAGGAATGACAAAAAAGGATGTCGTAGAAGGGTACAGAAAGAGTTGAAAGAGAGAAGTAAAAGAAAAAGAAAGAAATATGTAATTAAATTTATTAGCTGAGTTTTGTTTCTAAACCTTTTGGTTTGGTTTATAAACTATTTTCGTTGTTTATAAACCAAGTTACTGTTTATAATACAAGACGATAGCATGAAAAAAATCCATTAAAAGTCTCTTATATAAAAAAGCAGTAAATAATGAAATAATTAAAATTAAAACTTATTTATTGTACATTTTGGTTGTTTCCAAGCTTTCTGCTTTTGTTTATTAGCCTGAGTTTGTTTCTAAACCCTTTAAACCTTTTGTTGTTGTTTATAAGCTTTTCTCCTTGTTTCTGAACTCAGTTTTTCAATAATAAATTGCGAAAATAGAAAAAAGTCCATTATAATGGAAAACTATGCGCTTACTTATTCACATGTGTAGAAAATATTAAAATTACGGATGTACATATATGGACATTAAATAGCTTATAAAACAACAGCAATAACAACAACATCAGTAGAAGACTTTTCAATTTCGCGCCTCACTACAAACACAGAGGAATAAAAAAGTTATTACCGTTGTTGGTTATGTTATTACTGTTGTTGTTGCTTTTGCTAATGTTGTTGTTGCTTTTGCTGTTGCCTTTTCTACTGTTGTTTGTTGCTGTTGTTGTTGTTGTTATTGCTCTGCTTTTACTGTTCAAAGTTGGCATCAATGTGAATTACAAAAGTAATCGTCGTCGTAGTGTGTTGTTGTTGTTGTTGCTTCTGATTTTGTTGCTTTCTTTATGTACATATCTACATTTATCCATATATACGAGTATATGTATGAACTGTAACGGTAATTGTACGTTTATAATTTTGCTTCATATGAAAGTCAAATATTTTTCTATTCTTTTTCGTCTCTGAGATCTCCCACGTCGGATGATAGACTCTTTCCTGTATAGCATATACATATACATATGCACCTATGTCTATGTGCATGTGTGTGTGTGTCTTACTGTCTTGTTGTTGCTTTGTTCTCATTGTTGTCGCCGCCACTGTTTCTGCCTCTGACATCGTCAAAGTTACTTTCTTCGCCTTCTACTTCGAATGAGCTCATGAAAAACCATGTTGTTGTTGCTATTGCTCTTTTAAGTGTTGTTGTTATTATTGTTGTTGTTGTGTTCAACCCCTTTATCGGTATTATCATGTTGTTGTTGTAATAATGTTTTCATTTTAAAATTTATATTCTCTACAACAAATAAAACTCTCTCATTCCATAAAGAAACAATTTTAATATATGTTCTTCATGTCATGTCACATATCATTTCAAGACTTTTGTTCTCCTCTCCTTTTTCTTGTCTTTTCCTTTTTACCCCCGTCGACATCATCATCTTATTTTTTCCATCCTTCTTCGACACTCATCATTAAACGCAATTAGTAATCGTTGTAAATGTGTGTGGATTTGTATGTATAGTGTGTGTTTTATGCTGTTTTCATGTGTGTATGCAAAAAAATAGCTGCAGGATAAACGACGCACAGGCATTTCAACAGTATTCCCCACTTCCACCTCCCTCTGCCTCCTTGTCATCCTTCTGCTTCTCGTCCTTCTGTTTATCATCACCCCCACTTCTCATCTCTCTCACCCACCCACCATACTGTGTATCACCATTTTTTTTCTATCTGTTGAGCTCTCAGTTGAGACACAAGAGTTGTTTGTCTCTCAATACACGCATTTAAAATCAAATCCTTTTTCAATTTGTTGTTGTTGTTCGTATTATTGTTGTTTATGTTATTGTTGTTTAATGTTGAAGTCTTCATTTTGAAATCTTCGAAATATTCACTTTCACTCTTTCCCTCAATCATCGCAACGCAACCCTTTTTTGTAACTTATCAGAAACGTTTTTAAACTCTCTTATTTTTCTTATTCATCTTCTTCTTGTTTCCTTCAAAGTAATGAAGTACGAATGATAGTACATACTTTCTTACGTAGCTAGTTTATTTGAAAAATACTTATACAAATACTAAAAAACCAAAAACAAACAAAAAAAAATAAAGAATTTTGTTAAATAAATAAAATATTATAGATACAATGAAAAAGAAAACAATAAATAAAAACAATCACAAAAACAAAAAAATCAAAAAACCAAAAAAAGACATTTAATAAAATAAGAAAAAAACAGAAATCAAACAACTGATGCTACTGCTGTTGCTGCTCCTTGTTTGTCTTCTTCTTCTGATACTACTGCAACTTCACCTTCAATGGCAACACTGAACGCGATGATGGGTTGATTTTTTATGAATACTTTTTGGTTTTCTCTCCTTTTTCTATTATTTTTATGTTTCTCCCTCTTTTGTTCTCCGTCTCTCTTAGAAATGCAAAGCTAAACAGCTAAAGTCATGTGTTTGTATGAGTGTATGTTGAGTCTATAGCTGAGTATATGAATGTGTGTATAAATGAGTGTGTGTTTGTTCTGTGTGTGTGTATTTTTCATTTAATATTTAAATAAATAATTAGCAAAAAAGGGATATTTTTACATCCTTTTCTGATGCTGATGCTTTATCTTTTCCTCCCTCCTCTTCTTCCACTCCTTTTACTTCTTCTTCTTCTATGCTAAGTACACACTGTTAATGAGGTTTGAAATTGCACCGTAGAATGAATGAATGAACAAATAATGTGAATGAATGAATGAGCGAATGAATGAATGAATGGGAAATACATGGGAGCTGGTTAATAAAAAAGTAAGAATATTTGGTTAAAATAGAAAAAAAAGTTTTTGTCTTTCATTGATAATGTGCGCCTTCAAAAGAGTAGTAGATCTGCTACTATATACTGCACTATTATAGTCAACATTTTTTTACTTGAAATAATTTTTATCTTAAGATTTTGAATTAAACTTTCTTTTAAATAAAAACAATGTTTGTTCATCACTTCACTTAGAAGGTAAAAACAACGACTGAAGGCTTCTAATATTAGAGCAAATTATTAGTAACAACTGAAATAGTAATTTTGTACTTTAATTAGTAGTAAATTTTTCCTAATTGTAGTTTTATAAACCGTATATATTTCGTTTACACTGTGAAACAAACAATGAACGCTCGTTCCATATTTGCAAACATGCTCTAAATACACATGCAGCTTAATATTAAAGAAAAATCGCATCCTGCCTCAAAAAAAAGGAATTAATATTTAATCGGAAGTAGCTAATTAGTAGCTAAACTCTGTGCTTGGACGAGAAATAAAAACCGATCCAAGAAATGTACAAACAAATGTTTTGCGGTGAACAATCGTGGAGAATATCGCGATGATTAACTCTGTTGTGTACCCCATTTAGTACTCTACTTTAACCCTATTTATGCCTATTTATGGGGTACAATGAGTAGCCTATATTAACGCTAAGATTGCCCTTTTGTAGGTCATATGAATATGGATCTGCTATGTAAAAAGTGAATATAATGAAAGTACCTATAAGATAAGCTTTGTTCGATAAGCGAGATATAATGGAGATACCTAGCCTTCCATCCCCCCTAAAAGGAAGGGCGTGAAGTTAAATACGTCGCGAACTTTAACAGAGTTCTGTTCTCTGTTAAGATCGCGATGTCGCGAACTTTAACAGAGCACTGTTAACTGCGCTGTTATTTACTTCTTAGCTGCGAGTGTTCTATACAAGATACCACCCTTCGTAAACCAGGCTTAGGGCGTTGATGAAACTTTCAGTGGCTGAAAGCCAATGAATACAGCCACTAACTGTGAGAAAATGGTTGAGACGGTTATAGCCAAAATTTTGTAAATCGCGTTTGAAGTTGGCCATATATTACATACACGGTGGCCGGTCAAGGAGGTGTATACAAGATGCCACCGTTCGTAAACCAGGCTGAGTGCGTTGACTATGTATGTTACATACTATGTATGTAATATATGGCCAACTTCAAACGCGATTTACAAAATTTCGGCTATAACCGTCTCAACCATTTTTCTACAGTTAGTGGCTGTATGCATTGGCTTTCAGCCACCGAAGGTTTCATCAACGCACTAAGCCTGGTTTACGAACGGTGGCATCTTGTATAGAACACTCGCAGCTAAGAAGTCAATAACAGCGCAGTTAAAGTTCGCGACGTCGCGATCTTAACAGAGAACAGAACTCTGTTAAAGATCGCGACGTAATTAACTTCACGCACTTCCTAAAAGGTATTAATATTTTTTCTATTAAATAGTTCTAAATAGTTTTAATATTTTTAATGGTTTTTTATACCCCTTTTTGAAAAACAGATAATTTTCTCAAAGGGCTCGCTTTTATAGAAAGGTTATTTTTAGAGGCTCCTTTTTAAGCGGATTCTCTTGGGCACGGATTCTTTTTTAAAGTAGGATTATTTGTTTGGGTGGATCCCTTATTGAGCGGACCACTTTTATAATGGACCTCCAGTGGTCTCCTTTTCGAAACTTCTTTTTTAATGGACTTCTTTTTTAAGGGGATTCTTTGTTGTTTACCCACGGTTTCATACAATTATAAAGGATGAAACATTAATTTTTGGGTTTTACATATCTTTACCTCGCTCTCTCCCTCTCTCATGTTTTCGATTCGTTTTTTTTTTACCAACAATTTAACCACCGTACAAAAATTACAAATGATTTTTGTGTTTTTATCTTTTATCATCGCATTCATCATTAAAAATTTTATGAATGCCTAAAAATAAAGATTTTTTTAATAATCATTTCACTCCTCATCAATTTTTTTTTGGTGTTTTTATTGTATGTAGAAATGTAGAATACATAGTCGTAGATGTATGAGTATGTTGTATAGTTACTGATATGCTCTCGCCTCTCTCTTGTATCTACGTTAGCTTTTTCATGTTTTTATTGTTGTTGCTTTTAGAGGGTATACAAAAAGTGTTTACAAAGGAGTGGTTTATGAATGTTGTCGGTGGGTAGAAGAAGAAGTGCAGGGCGTGGGATGAAGAGGAAGAGTTTTGGTTGTTTAAATATTATTTTACACAACTCATACATACATCCATCCATAATTCTAAAGATCCAAAGTGACCGGCCTCATGAGGATGAGGATAGTCCTTACTCCTTCCCTTTCATCCATCCTTTTCCCTTCTCACTTCCACCACTTCCTTTCCTTACATTTATTTTATTTTATTTAAAATTTCATATGAAGTAACGAATTCCTAGAGAATGCTAATGCTAAAAAAGGTATGATAGTGCGAAGGGGTAGAATAGGGAGGGGTTGGAGATTTTGATGGCTTGCGGAGGGCAGTTGGGGAAATTAGTAATTTTCACTACCTTTTGGTCATTCCTTGGCATTAAAATAAATAATTAAGATTCGACATGTTTTTTAAGCTTCGCATGGAAACCCTTTTTATTTGTTTTACATTTTTGGGAATGTATGGAAAAATGGATGAAGTAATGGATGGATGATGTTTTCGTTGTTATTGTTTTTATTATTCTGATTATTTTGTCCCTTTTCTCATCTAGCGATTTTTGGAACGAGAGACGGAATGACGTTTGAATGGATTCGGGTGCATGTTATAAACATAGCATCAGCATTTGTGGAATACCTTCCCCTCACCCCACACAACTTCACCCTCTGACTCTATCTACCTCTGTCTCACACTTTCTCTCATAGTCTCGATGATTGTCATTTTTTATGAACAATTTGACAGGTTTTCGGGTTCTTATTGATTACGTTACATGTTGGCTAAAGTATGTAATACAAAACATCAACAACAACACCATCAATATTATCATACACAACATCATAAATAATCCCATGATTATTATTGTATTATATATTTAAATATCGAAAAAAATCATTATTTGGTAAAGGAGAAAATTAAAAACTCGATCTACTACTATTTTGCTTTTTACTACTCTGCAGTTAAAAGTTTTCTACATTTGTTTTGTTCGTCGCTTGTACTTTTAAACCCTGTTGTTTTTTTTTTAAATGATTTCAATATAAATGCAGTTATAGGCGATTTTTACTTCATTTTACAGCTACGAGTATATTTTATAGCATAAATGAAAGCAAGAGTTGACATCTGACAGCCAGTGTTGCCCTTCAAGCGCGTTGGTTTTAATGAAAAATTAATTTTTTTTAAATCAAACCTTAAAAAAAACCGAGAGCGAAGAAACACTCTAAAAATAAATCCTAAATCAATGCAAGAAATATTATAATGTTTTTTTTCTTGCAAAATGTCACAACTGTCAACAGGAGAGTCAAAGAGGGTACCAAAAAACACAAAAAACCCCCCACAAAAATACAACTGGACAAAACAACACCGTGATTTATTCATTGATTCGCTTTGATTGAAACGCTGTTGAAAGTCAGAAAAGTTGACGATTTGCATGTCGTTCTCTCTTCCCTCACCCCCCCCCCCTCCACCACCTCTTCAAAACCCTTCTTTGTATTCCTTTTTTTACTTCTTTCTTCCGTTTCATTGTTTTTTCTGTTTTGTTTAAGTTTTTGTTTTAAAACACCTACGCTTTTGATGAGGGGGGAGCGAGAGAAAGAGGGTGATGGCGATAGCAGTGTTCGATGGGGAGGGGGTGGAGAGGGAGACAAATTGTGTCCTTCTTCCTACACTCAGCTTATAAGATACTAATTAAGCGAAGCGATGCCAAAGCAGCTGACTGTTTTATGATGTTGTTGTTGTTGACGATTTTATTGTTCTTATTTTTTATGCAATTTTTTATGGAAATTTGTTTGTTTTGTTTTTTTGTTTCCCCCAACGAACCCTTTTTATCCCTTTTCTTCCTCCGTATTCGACGATGCAGGCGGCAAAAATAAGGGTATCGTCGTCATCATCGTCCTCTTTGTTGTTTTTTTTGTTGCCGAGCAACATGCGACTGGCACGAGTTCGATTTTAAAGAAAATTTTGCGCGCCAATTTTTTGTTCTTCTTCTTCTTCTTTATATATATGTTTGTGTGTCTGTGTGTGTGTGTGTGTTTCCTTTCTTTTGCAATTGAATAGTGTAGTGAGTACAGTGACATAAAAGTGCAGTAACAAATAGAATACGAACACGGCAACCATTTTTTTGGTATGTGGCAATGACAATGACAACAACAACAACAACAACAGCAGTATTAGCAGCTTAGATGGTGGTTCGTTTACTCTATTGCTTTTAAACTTGAGAGGAAGTCTTCAAATTTAAAATTTGCTGAAAAAACGGGGGAAAATCTATTGAAATTCGCTTATTTTGATAGATTTTGATCGAAGAGAAAGAAATACTAGAAACAAATTAATACAACAACAAAACAAAAACAACAACAACATAAACAACAACAAAAAAACATAAATAAAATACACACAGAAAATACTTGTTTTAAATAAAAAAAACAACCGAACAGAGTAAAAAACACACACAATATTGTAATAAAAGCTACCAACATCAAAACAGAAGAGATTAAAAAAGCACATCATCATGAGAGATGAGAGTGAATCCTTAAAGAACTCCATTGCAAATGCGTCTATTTTAGAACACTGTTTTATGGGTGTGCCTGGATGTATGTGTGCCAGTCCCCCGTCCCTTCCCTTCCCTTCCCTTCCTACTTTCAATTTCCACACTGGGACAAACCAACAAAAAATCAAACCAACAAAACTTCTAAATCTTTCAGCAGTTAGTTTCTTTTATACGCTGCGTTGAATTCCACCAACCCACCTCCCAAAAAAAAATAAAACAAAAAACCAACCAACCCAAAAAACCAACAACAATCGTAGAAAAACTTCCAAAAAATAAAAAATCAACACCCAACACAGACGTCACACAGCAGCAGAGGTCAAGCGCTTTGAAACACTTCTTTAGCAACAACAACACCAACAACAACAGAGCCACCCGCATTTTAGTTAATTAACTCATTTCGATGATTCACTCGTCGTCGGTCATCTGTTAAAATCTGCAGATTTTTTTTTTTTTACTTTTAATTGATTTGTAAAAAAAAAATAGTAAATTGAAAAAATAACTGCAAAAAAAGTAAGCGTAAAAAGCGTCCCTTGAAAAGCGATGTTTGTCATTATTGAATAATTACAAATAAATACAAGAATCCTTTGGAAATTGCTTTGTTGTAGAAATTAAAAGAAAAAAAATTAAATAAAAACAAATGAAAAAACGAAATACAACAAAATAAAAATACAACAACGAAAACGGAATAAAATAACTCCAAAAAAGTATTAAAAAACCGAAGAGTATTAAAAGAGTAAAACAAGTAACGCTGTGTTGAAATTTGATGTAGTTGCTGAATGGAAAACCACAAAATATTACAGTGTAGACAGAGCATATAAGAGGTGAATAGAGAAGAAAGGAATGAAGAGGAGAGGAATAGAATAGAAAGAAAGGGATGAAGAGGAGAGAAGAGGATTTTTTTTTGTGATGGCAAAAATTGATTTTTATCATTTAAATTGGCAAAGTTTTCCGACGCTGATTTAAAGCTCAGTTAATGAAGAAGCGATGAAGGGGTGGAGCAGGTGGCTGGGCTGGAAAGAACCAGCAGAAAACACAACAGATACGTAAAGAAAAGAAAAAAAGCAGGACTAAAAACGAAACAAACGAAAACAAAAACGCGAAAAAGGTAAAAAAACTGAAACGAAACCGAAATTAAAAGAATTATTGCAAAGTATCACTAATTAATTTGATTATTGATTCATTGATAGATTGATGGGTTCATGCATTGATTGATTTATCTCGTGTTTTTTCATTTTTGCGTTATATAAAAAGAAAGCTTTTTTGAATTCACATTGAAGAACAATCAACAAACACTTTAAAGGCCGAAGCTAATCAAAAGAATAAAGAAAACAACAATAAAAAAACAAGCAACCCGACGTCCAGAGGATTATAACAAATCTTGGCGATCATTGTTGTTGTCTCACTTTCTCGCTCAGTCTCACCTTTTGTCTGATGTTCGCACAAAAATAAGAAAAGCAAAAAAAGCCCCCAAAAATATAAACAAAACCCAACAACAACGAGAGTTGTTCGTTCCGTTCATGGACTCGCCGCTTCACTGTACACAAGCAAACAATCTTCACTGAACTCGTAACAAGTGCATTCATTCTCACGAGGATTGAATTTTCAACAAGTGCCACAGACGACGGCGACGTTGACGGTGCTGGCGCCGATGACGAAGTCCTTCGGTTTGTACCTCTTCTAATCTTTGTTGTTGTTGTTGTTGGTTCAAAAGTATCCTTCGATATCATACACAAAAGACTTTGGTTTTTCTTGTTTTTGTTGTTGTTATTATTGTCTAAAGACCAACTCGCACCTGCCTCCGCCCCTCCACTACATCAAGGATAAAATTAAATATTTATTTAATTTAAACTTGAAAGAGCTTAAAGCTCATAACTCGATGCTTGTTGTTGTTGTTGCTTATGTTTCAGTTTTGATTTTGTTTTTGTTTATGAAATTATGAATTATTAATAACCGCTTTAAACATTGATTTTTTTCCTAAAGCACTGCATAGAATTGCTCCTTCGGCTCCCCTCCTCAGTGGCGTAGCGTGAATTTCTGCCACCCGGGGCCGGTTGGAAATCCGCTTATACAACTAGCCACTTCGGCCGACCCCGATAACTCTGCCGACCGCGGCATTGGCACCCTGGACCAGCCCCCACGCTACGCCACTGTACTCCCCTTCCCAGTCATATTATAGTCTCACTCTTTTCTCTGTTCACTCTTTACTTTGTACTCTGTACTCTTCTTCTTCTGTTTTCATTGTCTCAATGATTTTGTATTTATTTATAAAAATCATTTTTGAGCTTAAGCACCACAGATGATGTTGGGGATGATGATGATGATTGTATGATGATGACGGTGATGATTACCCTGCCTGCTGAGGCTTTGTGACTGCCTGTCGTTGGATACAAATGTTTATGATGACAACATGTTGCCCGAGGCTGTGATGGAAAATCGCGCCAATGAAACAAAGAAATCATACGCATTCTTAGTATTTTCAAGATCATCATCAATGGTATTATCATCATTGGTATCATTACCATCACCATCATTATTATCATTGTTATATCATTATTACCATAAACATCACCATCATGAACGACTCGAACTCGAATGAAACCATTCAAGTATCTTCATATCCTGTCAAAGCATCAGCTTCAGTAACAACAACCACAACAACAACAAGAATAACGAAAACCCATACAGTTTATAAAATATTCTTTGGTTTTCGGTTTTTTGTTGTAATTGTCGTTGTTGTTTTTGTTTTTGTCTATAGACAAAATGAGTTTTTAATACCCAAAAAGCAAGTCGCTGTTTATTTCACTCTCCATTCGCCAGCATGAAAATGAGTCCTTAAAATAGCCTAAAGGATGTAAAATCTATTGAAGAAATAAAACACGATGAAACGGATAGAGCAAGAAGTCGTGCCACGAAGAGGAGACGTAGAGGAGAAGACGATGAGGATTGCTTCCTCGCCTCGTCGCTTTCTGTCGGTTTTTGTTGTCATTGACAAAGTCGATAATGTTTAATCATAAGATTACAAGAATTCGTAGACGGCGAAATGTCCTTAAGAGGAAGATTAGGTTCGTAGAAGGGTACAACGTATAACGGAAAGGGTTACATAAGGGAGAAAGTAAAAAGTGCTGAAGTGAAGATATTCTCAAGAAAAGTCTCAAAGATTTTCTATGTAGTTTTCTGAATTATTTGATTTTTAATTGAAAAATTATGATTAAGATTACAATTTAGAAATGTAAAGTTGAAAGAGAGACTTTTTCTCTATCTCTCCCTCTTTCTCCGGTCGCCCTTTAAAAAATATTGAAAAGTTTTCTAAATCAATCGTTTTTATGAACGCAACACAATCAGCAGTCAATATACATGTATATACACTTGTATATAAACCCGTATCAATATTAAGCTTCCGAATGCAATGTTTAATGGAAGTCTAAAATGTGGCTAAAAATCGTCTATGGTTTTATCAACCCAAATCATCAGCTGGAAGCGGCTAAAAACTTTATTGATTGCGGTGTTGGGTTTGTTTCTTCATTTTGCATCTGTTTTTGGTTCTTCTTTTTCTCAACATTGTTGCTACCATTAAAAAAGATGTGCAACATTCAGTAGCAACTTTTGTAATTAGTTTGGTTTGTTGCTTAAGCTTTTTCGGACTGTATCATTCGAAATCGGAAGAGTTCGAAGGGAAACAGGCCATAAAAATGAAAACCCCGAAAAAAACTACAGACTAATTTGCCAAAAACTTTCAGCCAAAATATATTTTTGGCAATTTAAAAGCCCTTCCTTTCGACTAGACTCATTGCAGTTTATAGGTAATCAAAAAAACAGGAAGAAAAACAGAGACAACGAAAAAACAATCCGTATAATAAAACAAGTCTTAAAATGTTTGGGAATATTCTACTGTTTTTGCTTGGGTAGAGTCACGACTCGAATCCTCCTCAACAGGACTCAACAGAAGTCATGATTCAGAACTCAGGACTTAGAACTCAGCTTATCGATACAAACGTTAAACTATAATTTTAAATCCTTTAGGGCAAAAGTTATTGAGGCTCTATGAGTGAGAAATGAGTGTGGTGTTCAGTGGGTGGAGAGGGGAAGAGGGAAGGGTGACGGGAGAGGGTGGAGATGTGGTGAGGTTTGCATTTAGTCTGGTCTGGTCTGGATACTTGGACTTGTAACGTATTAATTTGGCTAAATTTAACCCGTAATGACTTTAAAAGTAAAATTAATGAGGGTCGGCAGCTAAGAATAACAACAACACCGCTGCAACAACACAAAAACACACACAAAACCTCAAAATACTTGAACACAGTCAACGTCGTTTAATGGGGACAAAGCAAGGGAGCCCAGGGTGAAGTCCCAACACCAGCTGTAGTGGGGTGGCAGTCGGCGCCGACGCCACACAACATGATTTTCGATTTCGGTCATGAGCAGAGAAAAACTATTGAAGTGTAGTTTTAGCCAAAACTTTAGATGAGTTGGTTTGAGTTGAGTTTTTTGCCAAGTTTAAGTATCGAACGGAAATAAATTTCTGTGGCCCGCATTAGAATGTCTGAGTGGAGCACCATAAAATGAGGTTGCTTGGACATCTTTGTGGTGCGAGTGTGTGGGTTGGTGAGAGGGAGGGGGGGCGGGAGGGGGGCGGTTGAATGGAAGGAGAGAGAGTATACAATCATAAATGAGATAAACAAAAGTTGTTCTTCTCTTTCAAAAGCAGTAAAATATTTACTTTTAATGGGTTCTAATTGGGGTACCACGAAATGGGGTATCACCAAAAGGCGCACCCCCAAATGGGATGCCTACAAGTGGGGTATCTTTTATGTGTCACTCCTCCTGCATCAGCAATTAGATTGGCCATTTGGACAATTAGACAAGCCAACAAGCTTGTTACCTGCAGCAGACTAGTTTCTTGCCAAAAAAAAATCACATTCAACTTCATTCTTCTTCTTTTTTCCTTTATAGAGAGCCACTTTGGCCGAAAAGGAAGTGAACACACTGAAAGAGCAACTCTCCACTAATCACAGTGCGGACGAGAGTAACGTCACACCAACATCTCCTCCCCCAACATCGCCGTCAGCAACAGCAACAGCAGCAGAAGCGACAGCAGCACCGCCGCAAACAGCGGCATCAGCAACAGTAACGAGCAATACAGCAGCTACTCTTCTGGCGACTGATGTGACAGCGTCAGCAACACCAACAGCAACATCACCAGAAATAACTGCAACAACAATTGATAGCGTTGCTGCTGCCATCACATTGCATCAAAACGGTGGCAATTTATTGGCCGCTACGCCATCGCCTTCGCCGCCGCTATCCGAAAGTGGAATTAATATCATTAGCAACAACAACAACAACAACAACAACAACAATAATAATATCAATAATAACTCGATACTTGGCAACAATTTGAGTAACGGTTGTCTTAATACGAAATTATTTTTAAATCACGCTCAACAAATGATGATGGAAGCTGCTGCAGCAGCTGCAGCCGCTGTCGTACAACAACAACAACTACAACAACCATCGCCAATGCATTCACCCATACAACAACAACAACAGCAGCCACAACAACAGTTGCTTGTATGTGATACAGTGAGCAATCACTGTCAGCAGAGTAACTATATTAGTAGCAGTAGTATTAACAACAACAATAATAATGTTAATAAAAGTAGTAGTAGCAGTAGCGGCCACAACAACAACAACAACAACACAGATGCCAGCAAATTAATAACAACTTTAACAGCAGAGCTGAATATTGCACCAAAAGCTGCCGACGATGTTGATGAAGTTGTTCTGAGTCACAACAACGACAACGACAACGACAACGACGATGATGATGACGATGATGAAGACGATGATGATGATCATGATAATGATGGTGAAGTACTGGCTGAGCGTAGTGTAGAAGCAACAGCAACCGCAACTGTTGCCAGTACTGATGTTAGTTGTAGAAATGATAAAAATAATTTTAGACTTAGTAAAAGTAGTTTTAAACATGTTGCTAACGATGATGTTGCTTACGATGAGGAGGACGATGATAATAACTGTGTTGCTGGTAGTGATGGTGATGATGATGGTGATGACTATAATGAAGACCACGATGATACCCATGAGCGTATTGTCGATAGCACAAACAACACCAACAACAATAATAATATTAATAACGACGTTGTTGACGCTCCGTTCAGACACAATGTTGCTGGAGCCCAGTCGGAACAAACAAATGATCAACATGATGCTATAGAGATCAACAGAAGAACAACGACAACAACGCAACGCAACAACAATCATGCTGATCTATTAGCTGCCAAAGACCAAGAGGTAAGTCGATGAAAAACAATATCTAGAAACCGATTTCCAAACAAGATGAATTTTTAAACGAATTTTTACCGAAAGTTGCAAAAGTAATTCTAAAATTGTAACAAGAAATTTATTCTAACTCAACCCTTTTTCCGAACTCTTTAACCCTTACTAACCCTTTGAGTAAAATTACCTTTCGATAAAAAAGTGTTTTCATTGAGCAATTATTCAACACAAAAATATCCATTTCCTCACTTTTCTTTGAAATTGCTTTATTTTTCCCCATGAATACGCTTGAAAAACCAAACAACTTCAATTCCAGCTTCTCCCTCCCTCCCTCCATCCCCCTCTCTTTAGCTTTTACCACTTAAAAGCCTCTTTTTCCTGGTTTTAATATTCAGAAATTATGTAAAATCGTTGTTTCCTATGCAAACAAAGTGTAATTGATATGCTATCAGCTTCAAGAGCAAGAAGAAGGCGTCAGGTCCTTTACGTCACACCTCCACGAACATCCTAAGAAAGAGAAAGAGAAAACACAGCCAACAAAAAGGCAAACAAGCAAGGAAAAGCAAGCAATAAGATGCACAGACATTCGCTCACTCAACAAGCTCAATGAATTGTAAAGCGTTGAGATAAAAGTCCCCAAAAAAAGGCATGAAAAAATTGTAGTCGGAAAAGTGCGGGTGGGGAACAGGGCGGGAGCAACCGCAGACTTACGCACAATGAATCTAAGAAACATTGCGGGTCAAAGGAAAAAGCAACAGCAACAAATTTAATGGAAAAAAACAAAAAATACACCCACAAGACGCCGACAACGACAACAAAAGTCAAGTGCAAAAAGGGCCCAAAAAAGACCCGAGAAAAACGGAAAAAACCGACAAATGAACCAAACAACCAAGCAAACAAGCAACAAAAGAAAAGAAGTGGGCTTTATTGTTGTTGTTGCTGTTATTTTTATGGTAGAAAACTATGAAGTCCAGCTTTTTTAAAATCGGGGTGGGGGGGGGGGGTGGCTGGTTGTTGTTGTTGGTCTCAAATCTCTTATAAAAAAATTAAGGGATTTCCGACTGACTGACATCTTCTTTTCTTCTTCTTCTGCCTATGCACTTGTTCTTCATTTCGTCTTCTTCTTCTTTTTGCTTGCTTCTTATAATTTTTTGAGCTTCCTTTTTTTTATTTTTCTGGTTTTTGTTTGCGGAATTCCTCGTTCCCCGTAGTTTTTGCTGTACTTTCCCCCCACTTGTTTCGCTGTTATTGTTGCTGCTCTTATTGTTGCTGTTGTATTCAAATGAGACACCTTGAAGGTGTCTGTCATGTCTGAGTGTGAGGTAGTCAAAGTGGTTTAAGTGAGGAAGATTTTTCTTAGTGGCATCTTTTTTATTGGGAATGCAATTCTTAAACCTTCAATTTTACGCCTTCAAAGTGTATCAATTGTTTGATTGTTTTTATTTTTATTGTTACTGTTGTTGCTTGTTTCTCAGATTTATTCTCTCTGCTCTTTCTGAGGTTATTATTTGTTCATCTGTTTTTCTTTTTCATCATATTGTTCTCCTCCTTCTTCTTGCTGTTTTTTATTGACCCTTTTTATTTACCATTTTTTTATATTTGCTCATCATTCTGAGGTTATTCATGTTGTTTTTGTTGTTGTTCAATATAATTGATTTGAAAAGGGTTCCAAATTTTATTTAACTTCAAAAGTATTTTTGTTAACAACTCGACTAAAGTCACAAGTTGAATTACAAATCAGACTCTTAAGTGTAGCAGAAATAAAGGACTCTTAAGTAGGGTCTAAAAAATTAAGAAAGAACTCAAGAAAAAACAAGAACTTTTATAAATGAGAAGAAAAGCCTTCCAAAAAAGAAGCGAGAATTCGAGAGAGGCAGAGAGTGGGAAAGAGAGAGAAAGGAAGAGAGAATACAGTATTCATTCATTAAATATTGTAGATAAATTTATACAAAAAATAATAAATCTTCATTATTGCTGAAAATTAAATTGTCTTCATTATTTTTTAATAATAATTTTTTTTTAATTTTTTTTTTATTTCGTGTGATTTTTTTATAATTTTGTGTTTTTTCATTGTTTTTTTTTTTATAATTTTTTAATAATTTTGTACCACTTTGCTTCGCACTTCTTCTCGTTCACACAGAAGCGACTCACTTCTGACCTTCTGATTTGTTCAGAATGTCAAAAATGCCGTTGATCTTTCTTGCGGTTGCTTGTCAAGAAGTCATCCATCCTCGCAACCCCAACATTCAGCAGCCAACAACCACTTCCAAGTGAAACTAACGGATTCTTTTTGAGATTTAAGTCGCGATGTCGCATTTTTTCTCCTCCAAGAATCCGAAGAATCGTTGTTGTTGTTGTTTCAATGATGACTACTTTAGATGATAATCTGTCTGTCTCTTCGTCTGTCTATAAATCTTTGTTGTTGTTGTTCTTGTACTCGAAGTGCTGCATATTCTTCACTTAGGCTTTGGCGTGAAAACAGATGCTAAAAAAATATATACGCTCAACACAAGTAAAGAAAATCGAAGTCGTACAAGAAAAAGAAGAGGAAGAAACGGAAAACGGGAAAGATATCATACCCCTTTATGTATTTGTTGTTGTTGGGTTTGTTTTTTTTGTTATTGTGTTTGAAGACTTCACTTACGCGAGATCGCGTATATTTTTTCCTTGTTTAATTACATGTGTTTGTTTTATCCATTAAAGCTACTTATATAGCAGATCAGAACCCCCCCGCCCCCCTCCCTCCCCCAACCCTCCATCACCAGCACTCCGCCGTTCAACGTCACTTGAATCATTTTTAGTCTCGTAAAAAGACTCATGATCATCATGTGACAACAAAAGCAACAACAACAACGCATCAGCAGCAGGATCATAGCGCATCACTTGTTGTTGTTGTTGTTGTTTAAACAACGACATTATGACACAAATTTTATTGAAATCAAGTGTTTTTCTGTTGTGGCAACCAAACGCAGCATCAGTGGCAGGGTTGCCGCTCGTGTCTATTTATAAAGCGTTGACTTGAACTTCGAACAACATCAGCATCAGCATCGGCATCGGCATCTTGAGTGGCATCATTGAGGGTTCATTAAGCAGATGTTTATCTAGTAACAAAAAAAAATAGGGAAAAGAAATTAAATAAAAAATAAATGAAAAAAAATGAAAATCAAAAAAACTGAAAAAAGATAAAAAAGGGGAAAATTTATAATATTTCGCTTTCTTTTACTGTGACAACGGAAAATATTATGCGGGAGAAAATTTTAAAAAAGGGAAAAAATTGAAAAAAGAATAAAATAACAATTCTTTCAATTAAAATAAAGACCAGAAGAAAGTATGGGAAAAAATATGAAAATTTAAAAATATTTTTTAAGTTCTCCTTAACAAAAATGTACAAGTAAAAATAGCAAAGAAACAAAAAGAAACCAACACCCTAAACGTATTTTTATTATCGTATCGTAATTTTTAAATCGCATTTTTGGAGTCTAAAATTTGTGGTACAAAAAAAAGCACGGTTTATCCAGAATCTTATCGTCATGTGTCACTCATGCGTCACTCATGCGTCGCTCGCTTATCTTCTATACTAACACCAAACCATCGACTTATCAAAATATGTATTTTAAAGCAAACCAAAGTGAAAAAACACATTGAAAAACATGTGTAAAAAATATGTTCGTTCGAACTTCCTTCGTTGCCCCCTTTTATTAAAAATACATGAAATTTTAAATATTTATCGAAATCAAACGGAGAAGCCAAATAAGAAAAACTGTTTAAAAAGAAATGTTATCGGTTACTTTTTCGATTGTATTGTGAAAAAACCACACATAAAACATTTAAAAAAAAATAAAAATAACAAAATAAATTATAACAAAATAATAATATAAAATAAATTAAATTTTATAGTAATAATTTGTAATAAACAACCGAAAAATAAACGAAGAAATAACGAAAGGAATTTATTAAAGTAAAAACCAATTTGAATAATTAAATTAATAACAAAGAAATAGAAATCGTATAAAAATGTTACCTCAAAAAATAGGAAAAAATACACAAACAAAAATTAATTAAAAACTTATAAAAAAAAAATAAAACAAAAACTGAAATAAAACCGAAACAAACTAAATTATAATCAATGAATTCGGCAAAGAAAGGCAATAGTAATCATAGAAGTGTATATAAACAAATACGAACAAATGTTTATATACATTATTTAGCAACATGTTACGAATGACGACTTGATACAGAAAAGCTGAATAGAATAAAAAGAAAAAAAAGGAATAAATAAAAAATAATGAATGGAAAAAATGAAATGAAATGCGTTCTCACTCACTCAGAGTTATTTCTACAATAACAACACGATACAATATTTTTGTACTACAAGCAAATACCGGAAATCATATTGAAAATGTGCCGGATGTCATAGAATTGATACAAAGGCAGAAAGACCAACAACAGTAACAACAACAACACTAAGCAGATAAATGAATGAACAAAAAAATTCTAAAAAACCAAGCTCAGAACAAAAGCACTCGTAGACTCGTAGAAACTAAGAACTTTTGTTCCAAAATACTCCGTAAAAAGGAAGCAAACGAAAATAAATTCCCACAACAAAGATTAGTATTTAAATAATTATTTCGATTAGAAATTCCTTCAAATTCGAGCTGATTAAATACGAAATTTTTAACTAAAAGAATACTTTATTTCTAGTTTTTTATTTTTTTCATTTTGTTTGAATTTTTCTATTAGAATCAACAACATGATAAACGAATCTTGAAAATAATTAAAAATTAAAAAATCGCTTTTGATGGCAAACATTTATCATTAAAGAAGAAGACGAAGAAACGATAATCATTCTGTATTCATGAAGAAATAATTAATCGATTGGCTCGAAAATAGTTTTTCTTGATTTTTCTTTCCTTTTTTTCAAAATGTGACATTTAAAAAAATTGTCGAACATCCAATTTATTTGTTCAACTCATTATTTAGTTGCAAGTGTTTTTGTCATTTTGATGATGGTGATGATGATTAGGATGATGATGATGATGTTTAGGACGATGATGACTAGAGTGATGATAATGATGACGATGATGTTGATTATTATTATGAGAATGATGAATGTTAACAAATTACTTTAATCTACAAACATTTTTTATGCAATTTTGTCACGTAATTAAAAATACAACAACAACAACAACAATAAATCAGCACCGCTCTCGTCCTAGAAAATTGAGTAATGATTTGGCATAAAAAATACAACAACTGCAACAAAAACACCGCAAAATTGTTGCTTAACCAACAACAGTTTCTGCACTGTGGGGCCCTTTGCAACTCTGGTAACAACAACAACAACATCGACATCACCATCATCACCATCTTTCGACCAAAATTTTATTTGTCATTCGACGCATTCGGCACACCACAAAATTGAGTTGCGTTGCGTTGCGTTGCGTTACGTTGAGCAGCAATCAAATCAGCAGACGACAATTAATCAAAAATCTCTCTACTCTATCGTAGTCTAGTCTACACTCCCCACCCCATCAACCCGCCCACCGTCACTCATCACTTCTTCTCCCCACTTTGCTCATCACTTCAATTCAATTCACTTCATTGCATCGGCTCTGCTGTGTGTTGCTCTGCGCCGCGCTGCTCTTCCCTGCTCATCATATCATTGGTACTCGTTCATAGACAAGTTGAGAGTGTTGCCAAGTATTCTCGATATTTTTTTATTATAAATTTCTAATAATCTATTTCGTTGCGGTCGCATAATTATTTCTATTCGGTTGCAAACATAACAAATATGCAACATATGTGAGCAACGACAACAGGCGAAGCAATGATAACAGCAACAACAACAGCAACAACAAAAACTACAGCAGACATAACAAAAAGAATGAACATCATCGACGACTGCGATTACTATTGCAAGTGTTTAGGAATGGCTGATGAAGATGATGATGATGATTATGTTGTTGTTGTTGTTGTTATTATTATTGCAGCCTCTTCTGCTGCTACTCCTGCTTCTGCTTCTGTTGATGTTTCTCTTGTGATTATATAACCAACATGTCGCAGACACAATTTGGATTATTTGACAAATATTTCTTGTTGCTTTTTCTAGCAAAAGCAAAAAGGCGACAACAACAACAACAACAACAGCAACAATGATAATAACAAAAACAACAATAATAACAACAACAACAACGTTGATGCTACTGCATCAACAAGAAGTGACACTGGCAGCAGCCGTTATTCGTAGTCGGTAGCCTTCGATACTCGGGATATCAACATTAATAGCAGCAACAGCAACAACAACAACAACTCGTCGTCGCCATCGCTCAACATTTATGATAAATTCTAGCGATGCATTCACATGACAAGCGAATTTCTTACGAAGTTGCTGCTGCTCATTCGAACTGTATTGGTTTGAGTTGAGATGAGTTGGTTAAGTGTTGATGTTGTTGTTGCTGCTATTGTTGTTGTTGTTATTCGTGTTGTTGCTATTCTCTGCTGTCTTCTATTTCAACTTAAATATTTATTTGCTACACATGTGGCAATATTTTCCATGGCGGGACCTCTTCCATCATCGAAAACTTCAAAATGTCTCCCCCACCCCACCTCCTGTATTCCCAGTTGTCTCCTTTCCGGTCCCTCTCTCTCTTGTTCGCATGATACCCCCTCCTCCTCCTCCTGCTCGTCTTCTTCCTCCTCTCCTACCACATCTTTTGCTGTTGTTTTATCTGATTTCTTGTTTTGTTGTATGATTTGTTGTTGTAGGTACTTCTAACCGATAGCCGATTGGCAACACTTTTGAAAAAACAACATTTCATTCCTTTTTTTGGGCTTTTCAATTTATTTGTGCTTTTTTTTCTTTTTGCGGTGGTTGTGGTGATGATTTTTCTCGTTTCTTCTTCTTCTCTTTTCTACAATAATAAAGCGTGAGAAATTAATAACTCAAAAGCTTGTTATGCGACTGTTGTACAGTCGAAAAACAAATATTGCAACAACTGTATTGCGGCTTTGTTATCACTTCATACAATAATTATTATTGTTTTTACTGCATTATAATTATTAGTTTTATTATTATATTATAATTATTTAAAATATACTTATTAATGTTATTATTATTATTATTATTTTTATATTTAGAGCTTCCTTTAACGTCTATCATCCTTTCTTTTTTCTCTTCTTCTCTTTTCTCGTCGAAATTCCTTTGGCTTTGTTTTTCTTTTATCAGTAACTTCATTTAATTTTTTGTTCTACTTTTAAGGCTGTCGTTTTTATTTGTTTGGTGTTGTATTTTCATTCATTTCTGGTTTCTTGCAAATTCTACCTGCATTTTCCGCTTCATCTTTATTTTTTATTTTTTTTCTAGTCCTTTTGTGCTTTTTTTACCTTTAGACCCAAATTCAATGCTTCGTCATCAGAATCATCGCAACGATTCCCAATAACCGCAAAAGTAATCATTATAATGTAACGGTTTTCAAAGCCATTAACTTAAGTACCAAAAATCGGCTTCTATTAAAATGACAATAAAAAAGCATGCTTTTCTGTATCATTCTCAAGACTCGTTCTCATATTTTTGCGTATTTATTCAGTCATTTAATCATTTAGACATTTCCTCATTTAGTCATTTAGTCCTTCAGTCGTTTAGTCATTCAGTTGTTCAGTTATTCAGTCATTGATTTCTTCAGTGACGTAGCTCAAGAAAATCATCAGCCGTATTTTTGTGATTTCTTTTTGTTTTATTTAATCTTACTTTCATTTATATAAGTCTCGAGGATGTCTTTTTCAGTCTCCCTCTTCGAAAAGCTCTCTCGAAACGGACATCTAAACAGACATCGCTGTATAAAAATCCGTAAGAAAAATATAACAAATATTTTCAAAAATTTTGTCATTTGAAAATGTTGTTTGTGTGGTTGTTTTTTCACCATTCATTGCACTTCATGAATTTCGCTTCAATTCTGCGGGTAGCCAAATAATACTCATTATTAATATATTAATAATGAGGTTGTTGTTGTTATTGATTTGAAATGATTGCCAAGTGTGGTGCCTTTTATCGGGAAAAAATCATTCATCCATCTTTCATCATCTGCTTTAACTTGTTTTTAAATACTACTACTCAACAACATCACCAGCAGAACAGCCTTATCATGATCATCATGATCATCATTATCCTTGCAATTATTATCATTATCCTTATAATACTCATTATCGTTATTATTATCATCAGCATCGTCATCGTCAGTTATCAACAACACCACCACCACCACCAGCAACAACAACAACATACAACAACAATATAATCAGTGAAAAATGCTGATTTCAGTCTTTATAGAAAAACGTTCCCTTCGTTCGTTGGCGTTGGCGTCGTCGTCGTTCATTCATTATTGCAAAAATAGCTTTTAATGGATTTCAAATGCATTCAAAGCAGTCATTACGTTCTTGTTGTTGTTTTTGTTGTTGTTGAAGCATTTTTTAAAATGTATTTTCGTTTTTCTGAGCCCCACTCACCCCCAACCACCTCCCACATCCCTGTTCTATCACCATATTTTATCTCCTTCCTCCCAAGTTCCACCTCAAGTTGTAAAGACACAAAATAAAAAATGTTTATATATTGCACTTAAGTCAAAGTGATATATCTTGAACGCTTCACACATGACGCATCGTTAGAGTTGCCATTATCAAAGTGAATGAGTTGCCAAGCAGCAGCAGCAGCTTGCATTCAAGTGAGAAACCAAACCCCCCGCATCAACCCCCAGCATCAACAACAACATCTCCACCACCACCCCAACCCAAACCAACAACAACAACAACATCAACAGCAACACCAAAGGCGTAGCTTTTCAATGGGCTCGCCACAAAATAGGATGGGGGCTCAACATACAGATACAGCATGCATTTTCATTTGATGGCAAATAATAATGATTGATGCATTAAGAAAAAACAAACAAACGAAAAACAAAAATGGCGAGAGTATGAAAGCAACAACAACAAAAAATCATACAAAAATTCTATTTTGCTGTATAAAGAAAACTCACCCCATATTCATATTATTCACCTTTTGTGTGCATGCATACGATGATGGTGATGGTGTAGTTATTGTTGTTGTTGTTGCTCTTCTTCTTCTTCTTCTTCTTCTTGTTCTTGTTCTTGTTCTTGTTCTTGTTTTTCTACCCACAACCTGAGTTTGATGTGTCTTAAGCAATAAGCAATCAGTCAATGTGTTTTTAAAAGGTTTTCTTTTCTTTTTTCGTGTTTTGGTTTTGTTGCATTTTATACAAATATTTGCATTATAGAAATGAAAAATTTTGAATTCGCCGCACTGATTTCTATCAAACAACTGCCTGTCTCTCTCTCTCTTGCTCTCTGTCTATCTCTCTCTATGTTTTAAGTGAGTTTCCTCAAAAGAAGGACGACAGAAAAATTAAAAGATTTTATCATATACGATATATAAAAACATGTACTTATACATATAATATTTTTAAATAAATTTGTGCATTTAAAGTTTCTAAATTAGTTTTGGATCAATTTAACATAACTTTTATTCATTTCAACTTCCTTTTTAATTAAAACAAATTATTAAATACGTGTCAAAATTAATAACAGCTGCGTGACAACATTTAAATGCCATCATAATATTTAAAAAAAAAATAGAATTACTTATTCTTCTTTCTCATGATTAAAGCAAACAAAAAACATTCGAAATTTCGATCAAATGTCAAAAATTAGATGACTGATCGGTGCACGAATGCGATCAGATAAAATTTAATTGGAAGATTTTAATTAAAGAAACAACAGACAAATAATATTGAAATAATATGAGCATTTTCTATAATTAATAACGAGCCAAAGATGATTAATAAAGAGATAAAAAAGAGGCATAAATGCATATAAAGGCAGATGGATAAATAGCTAAATAGATGATATACATACATATCTATACATCATCATTTATGATAAATAAATGTATGATAGATAGTTTAATGATGGATAGTTAAATGATGGATAGTTGAATGATGAATATTTAAACAACGGATATGAATATAGACCGAGAAGATGGATAGATATGGTCTCAATCGAAGTTGATAGATCAGGGCAAAGATCGGGGTCACTCTTCCTCCTCCCGCACAATCAACGTGCATGTCATTTAATGCAGCAGCCTAAAGAAATTTGGCTGCTCGAAAAATATTAGTTATTCACTCATTCAAGCATTGAAACAAGATCATTCAAGCGATCATTTAAATACAGAAGAAGAGTAAGAAGACGAAGAAACGGAAACAGAAGAAGGAGGGAAAAGAAGAGCAAAAAGAAAAAACGGATCATTTCTATTCTAACAGACAGTCATTTAAACTTTAAAGTGATCATTCTCAAAGCAAAGAAACCAGCAACCGTTGAGACGATCGACAATCAACGCTGAGTTGAGTTGAGTTGTGTTGTGTTGAGCTCGATCGTGTTGTTGGCCGGCGCCATAATCAACTATGAAGCAATTAAAACACACGAATGTGTTTAATTGTAAAGAAAAACTACGAACTACTTCATGCTTCATAGAGTTATTTTAGTAGCATGATTACTATTAACTGACGATCGATTTCTAGTGATCTGTTTCAATAATTTGGTGGCTGTCTGTTTTTGTGGTTTGTCCATAAAATGCGGGGCTTATTTTAGAGTTATTGTTGTTGGTTATGATGTTGAAGAAGACAAGAAAAACTCGGTTTATTTTTGATTGCTTCCGATCACGAAAGGTTTCTTGTTTTTGGTTTGTTTTTGGTTTTTGTTGGTGTATTACTCGTAATGTTGTGGGAAATGATTATCTCAGATCTCATCAGTGTGATCTTGAAGGTTGCGACGAATTTCAAATCTTAATTGAATAATAAGTGAATATTTTTTTAATATTCATTCTAATCAATTCAGAAGCAAAGCGAAATGAAAATTTTTAACAACAACTGATCAAATACAAGGTTTGTGACACGTATTTTGAAGAACAATAACAACAACAATAAAAATAATAACAACAATGGAGCAACTATCGAAAATATCATTATTATTATAATTCGAAGTCTATTTTTCGACACTGATTAACAGATGTCAAAGTTGTCTATAGCTTCTCACGAACGTATCTGTACATATACATACATGCATATATATACACATACATGTATATATATATGCTGTGTGTATATCTGTATTTATTTTAAAGTCGCTGTTTTAATTATTTTCGTATTCGAAATCAATAGAAGTCTACAATATTCAAAATATTTATACGTTTGCTTGGTTTATGTTTTAATTTTTTTTTTTTTAATATTGATAATAATACACTTTTTTTTAATTGTAGTATTTTTTGTTGTTTCTTGTTTTTTGTTACTCTACAGTACTCAGTACAGAAACAATTCTATCGTAAGAGTGTATAATAGAATACGATTTCAAGGAATTCTTGTTTGTTGTTGATCTGCGTTTAAGTACATACATATATTATTTGTTGTTATTTTTTTGTATTTTATGTATTTCTTATTTGTATTTTTCTATCATTTGCGTTATTGTTTTTATTGTTAATTTATATTGATACGTTTCAAAAACGAAGGAAAAGAAAAATTAAATTCAAAATATACAACAACATATCGATGTATGTATTAATTGTTTATACATCTGCACAGAGCATAGTTATTGACTATATAGAGGTACATACAATATTTGTACAGATATTTTTGAGTTCATTATGGAAATTTTGTCGTGTTTTTTATTAGTTCGATTTGGTTTATTGCCCTGAAGAGTGTTTGAAGTAAGAAAAAAATATGCTGTAAAAAAACATAAGAAAAATACTGATAATGAAAATCGAACCGAGAACGAATGTTTAATAAAACAAGAAGAACTGGTTAAAAAATCACCTGAAAATTGATCTAAAAAGTGTCTTAAATTTATCGAACGGTAGTCTTAAAAGTGACTCAAATCTAAAAATCCTAAAATGAATATTAAAAGTGATCTTTAAATATGTATATCGTATAATTAAAATTAAAATTGTTCCTAAAAGTGAACTTAAAATAGATCTTTTAAAGCGTTCTTAAAGGTGATCTTGAAGAGTGACATTAAAGTAAAGTCACTTTAAAGGTCCAAGTTTTTAATGTCTTATCTCATTCGCGAATCATAATCAAATGGATGATTCAGCTTTGGTAAGTCTTTGAGGTAAAAATAATATTATTAGTAGGGACTAAAACCAAAACTAAGAACAAAAGAAAAGACGAAATATAAATAAAAGCAAGACGAAAAATTTCACTTAAAGAAATCACCGAATATATTTTATACACGCGTGTAAAATATTCGTATATATGAATGTAGATTCTTTTGGTTCCTTCTCCACACCACGTCAAAGTCATCCACAAGCAATTCGTTGGCGACAACTGACAGGACTGACACACCGACTGACTGTCTGTCTGACAACTTCACTTACTGTCTTTAGTGTACTGTGTACAGTGTGCTTTTTCTTAACCTTTTGCTTGTGCTACGCCTTAAAATATGCTTTGTTTTGAACTATTCTTTAGCCCAGGGGACACATTTTATAAATTTTTGTGTATATAGTCAATGAGCCAGGAGACATTTCGTTCCTTTCAGCTTCAATCACACATCTCTTTACTCCTCTTCTTACTGTTATTCTTCCTTTGCGTTTTCTTATTCTTCTTCCGCCTCGGCTTCCTCTGTTCTTCTATTCCTCACATTCCTCCTCCTCATTATCCTCTTCATTCTCCCCCCCCCCCCCTTCACCCTCTCCTTCATCTGTCTTCTAAACAAACAACTAAAAAGGATTTAATTTTTGTTGTCTTTACGTAAATGTTTGACTTTATCCTCAAACAACCTCCTTTGTTGTTGTCATTTTTATCGTTCTTGTTATTCTTCTTCTTCTTCTTCTTCTTTTGCTTACTTTGTTTTATTGTTGCTGTATTCGCTCCCAAAGCGACAAACTTCTTTCATCCTCTGCCTCCATAATAAAAAAGGGGAAAAAGAATGCGGCAGAATATATTATGGTTTTTCTTGTCGGTGTCTCCCGTCCTTCCCTCACTGCTACCTTTTCCCCTCACCCCCCCCCCCCCCCCCCCCCCCCCCACCACACACACCAACACGCACACACACATGAATTTGATCTTTTAATCTTGCCGTACAGCGAGGTATTTAACGGCAATTGATTTATATGCCCATCGATTGTTCAACTCTCAGTGTAACTTCAGCTTTCTTAAGAAAGCGAGTTACTTAAGAGTTCCATCGCAAGAACAGCAACAACAACAACCGAACTGAACTCAACTGAAGGGCGGCTCAACACGTGTGAACGATTGAGTATGAGTGAGTGTGGGTTTCTGTGCGTTTCTGTGTTTGTGTCTGTTGATGAGGGTGAACGCCAAAAAGATTTCCCACATCAATGAATTTTGAAAGCATGATTCTTGAGGTTGCGTAACTTATACCTCGGAGTATGTGTGTCTGTGTGTGTGATTATATGTTGCATGTGATAAACAAAGATTCAAACTCAGTGTTTACAATTCTTTATGGCTTGTTTGTTGCTCTGTACTTAAAATTTAGTAGCCGCAACATAATCGAAGTTTTTATGGGATACAACAACAACAACAACAACAATATGACAAGAAGTATTTGTGTATGATTTTAATATTTTTGGTGTTTATTTTTTAACAACTGAGTTAAACCACCAACCAGAAATAATGATAAAAACAACAAGAGCCCCAACAAAAAAGAACATTATTATTACAGACTATCAATTGTTATATTGTCATCAATGTCAATAAATAAAAAAGTATTCGTTGCTACTTCAACACGGTGTGAGAATGTGATAAAAACGACCACAACAACAACAACAGCAACAAATAATAGTAATAATCATCTAATAATGACAACCAGAACAACAACAAGTGGAATACAACAACAACAGCAACATAACAATTAAAATTTTGTTCCTATTGCTGCTGACATGTTGGTGCATGTAAATACTTGTTGTTGTTGTTGTGGTTTCTGTATGTTGCTTTGGCCTCAACTCTGCTGCCGACAGAAAGTGGTTTTGTTGCTGCTTCAGTTGTTGTTGTTGTTGTTCTGGTTGACACTGTTTTTTTATTGTTCTTTTTTAGTATTTGTTACTTCTTCTGCTACTGTGGTTATTGTTGTTGTTGTTGCTGTTGCTGTTGTTGTTCCTGTTGCTACTAAAACCTCATGCAGACAACACACATCATCATGCATGAATGAGTTCTCATGCTTTGTTGACAGACAAACAAAATGCCCAATAAACATGTGCTCAATTCTATATCCATATACATACATACATATACATACATATGTCTCTATATGTGTTTATATTGTTTTTTTTTTTTTTGCTTTTTCCCATTCATTATTCTTGAGAGTAATTCTATTGAATCGCCTGTACGAGAAAAAAACAATCTGCAAAAAACGATTGAAAAATGAAAATCAAATGAAAAAACACAATACAAATGCAATCGTTAATGTAGTCATTGCAAAATATAATTCTATATATTTGTGGTTAATAAACCTTAATAAAGCCATTCAAGCATTCAGCCGTCCATTCATCTATCAAGTCCACCAACTTTCCAGCCATCCGACGAAAATTCCTTCTAGATTATTCTACATTCCTCAATCATTTAAACCAACAACTCCCCCCCCCCCCTCCCACCACCTCGTTTCGAAGCAATAAAAAAGCAAAAGTAATACATACGAGTACCTAATATAAATAATAATAATCAAATAAAAAAGGAAACTAAAATTGGTTAAAAAGAATCCATAGAATTTTAATACAATGTTTTATCCAACCAGTAATTGTTATCGTTATTGTTGTTGTTGGTGTTGGTTTTGTTCTTATTATTATAGTATTACTGTTGTTGTTTTTGTTGATGGTATTTGCTTCACCGATCTATTCTCTGAGGTCTTTCATGTTGTACAAATACATTAATTTATAGATCAAATGTGTTGAGTTATTCGTGTTGTTGTTGTTGTTGTTCTAGTTGCTGCTATTGTTGCAGTTGTTGCTGTTGATAAATGAACTCGAAATAAGGAAATAATCAATTTAAAAAATCAAATTTGATTTTTGTCGTTGCCGCTGTTGTTATTGCCGCTGTTGTTGTTGTTCGTGTTCAGACGACGTGTGTTTTAGTAGCTGTTGTTGTTGTAGTTCGCAACTTGATTGTTTGAAGACATGACGATCAGCGGCGAACATTTCAACAACAAATAATTTAGCAAACCCGTATACAAGTTAAATGTTATCATAAGAGAGAAGGAGAGAGAGAGAGAAAAAGAGAGGAAGCGAGAGAGAGAGTCTCAAACTCGAACAGCAGTAAAATAAATCTAAATCCATATCCATTTGTGATAAATTGAATTTATCCGCAATCATCAGCAGCAGAGTTGATGTTGCTGCTGGACACATTTCTCAAGTATTCTGTTCTTGTTGTTATTGTTGTTGTTGTGCAGTACAGTGCGACAGGCGGGCGAGCAGATTCGCTTAATTCGCCGCAAAATATTATCAATTGCGTTGCGACCAGATTGAATGATGAACAGAAGTCGTCGTTGGATGAAGAAATCCAAGCAATTGATTTGAATTGAATAATTGCACTTGAATTGAATGATTTTTAAAGTTGTTGCTATTGTTGTTGTTATTTATGTTGTTGTTACTAAGATAATGATGTCAATGATTTGACAAAATATGCGAATTGCTGATGTTGTCACTTTTTTATTTACTGTTGTTGTTGTTCTTGTATCTTCTCTGGCAAATCAGTCGTCGTTAATTGAATGTTTTTATACTCATTTAAACAAAAAAAGGTACTTAAAACTATTTTTTTTGGTTAATTAAGGAGATTTAATGAAACTTGACAAAAATTATTCATTCTTATTATTAAAAAACTAAACAAAACTCAACCAAACTTAACGAAACTTCAGGCAAATCAATAAAACTCAACAAAGATGGCAAATTTTCATTATTACAAAACATAATGACACTTAAAGCTCAACGAAACTGAAAGAAACTCCACGAAACTCAAGGAAACTTAACGAAACTCCTTGAAACTTAACACAGAAACTCAAAATGCTGCTCTTTATTATTCTCGGCAGTATTTTTGATTCTGATACAGATTTTTTTATTCTCATATTCTTATCGTTTTTATTTAACTCAGTCCACGTATCATTTCTTTCGTCCAAATTTTCGCTGACTTTTGAATTTTTCTTAAATACGATTTTATCGGTTTTCAAACAGATTTTTTTTAATAGTTTACGTACAATAAAAAACTGTATTTTTGAAGAACAACTCGTGATTCTTTTGAATTTCTGTCACGGTCGCTTCTATTTTTTTGATATGATAAACGATACATCCATCCAACAATATTTATCTCTCTTATGTATCTCTCATGGATGTCTCTGTACAAATAAAATTCTCAACAACACCGAAAGGTAAATAAAACAAAAAATGAAAGAAGAACAAAACTACAAAAGATATTCAAATAAAATGATCATCACCGTGATTTTTTTTTATAATATACAATAAATACCAAAAATGAGCAGCAGCGATTTTGCTTGAAAAAGACTTTAATGTGAACAATTGTAATTGATACAAGAATATGTCACAATTTGCTGGAGCTTAGATTAGATAACAAACAACAACAACAAAAATAATGATACGATGAAGACGATGACAAATTCAACAAATTTCAGCAAATAAGAGATGAGATACGTGCTTAAATTCGAGATCAGAAGCAAAAACAATGAAAACGAAGCAGAAGAATTATAATCATGCGATGGAAGAAAACGATATCTAAGGTTATTGTTGTTGTTGCTGTTGCTGTTGTTGCTGACAACCAGAGCTGTCACTAAATAATTGTGACACTCGTACAATTAAACCATAAAAATTGAGAAAAAAATTTAATTAAATTTATAGCCAAAGTAAATCAAATGCGATCTCAAATAATCTTTAAAAATTTGTTTGTTGATGATGAGATGATGATGAGGACAGACAGACAGATGGAGAAGTATAAAGATAGGCACAGCAATGAAGGAGTGAGAGTGACAAAGAAAGAAAGAGAGACTGAGAGGGCGTGATGGAGAGAAGAATGAAAGAGGAGAGGATCTGTTGATAGATTCAAAAAGACGTCAAACGAAAGATAAAACATAAAAGCAAAAAAAATTAGAAAAAAATAGTAATGAAAATTTATGATTTTTATTTAGAAAAAAACACAAACAATGAGGTTAGATTATGTAAGCTTTGCTCTGAAGGCAACAACAAATCAAACTCAACCTAAAAAAGCTGATGAGTGTACACAACAACAAAAGAAGAGTACAAAAACTCGTAGTTGTTTGTTAATTAAACAATTAAATGGAGCAACTAAAGTAACAACACAGTAAAAACGTTTAAAAGAATAATAAATCCAACAATAATTGAGAGCAAATTAGTTGTTGTTGTTGCTTGTATACATTTGACATCATTGATTACGAATGCAAGCAGCAAAACATGTGGGTTTAGAAAGATGACAAATGTGACAAACATCATTATTATCATTTCATGAACATCATTATTAGTGGCAATAATATCATTATTAATAATTATAACACATATAATACACTTTTCTCCCATGGCAACATTTATTTTGTTGCTAGTTGATGAAAAAACATGTTGCTCAATTTTTAGCAAGGACACATTTCAAACCTGTAACATTTTAATGTTGTGTGAATCTTTGGTATTAAGTAAATTAAAAATTAAGTTGTTACCCGCATTTTTTTACCTCCCCCTGCCACCCAAAATAATTGAAGTGACTGAAACGAAGTGAAGAAAAATTATTAAATTCTAATTTAATAAAGTTCTTAATTTCACACTTGATCAAAATGAATATCTAACTTTTAAGCAACAACAATAGTATTAAAAATTCGTTAAACTCCAAACCAAAAACAACAACAAACGAACAAACAAACAGACAGTCATCGGAAAAAGCATTAAAAGCAGCAGCATTAATTAATTAAATTTTGTTTTCTGTTGTTTCCGCTGGTCACTTCAGACAATAAAATTTAAATCCCACAACAACAACAACAACAACAAAGAGACGACCAGAACCACGTTTTTCCTTTTTATTACTATTATTATTCGTATTTTTCTCCTGTATGCTTAACTATGCGGGTCAACTTCATCCTCAACATCATCCCCAACATCATCATCCTCATGCACAACATCATCATCCTCATCCACAACATCGTCATCCTCAACACAATCATCATCATCATCATCCACGATCATCCATTCAATCATCAAATTTATTTATGCCACATTTTGACAGCGTTTAATTGAATATATATTCGATTTTAATTGACAACAGCGGAGCGCATAAATCACCCCCCAACAAATATTTAAAATGTTGCTGATCTCTTACTTTCTATGCCAAAAGATAGACAGAAACAAAAAAATAAACAGAAATTTCTTTCCATAGAGAATCTGTTGAAGTCAACAACAACACTGAAGCATGAAACAAGCAGCAACATCGAAGCAAACCAAAATGTTGCCTGATCGATTGCAAATGCTTCTTCTTCTTCTTCTTATTTTTGATGCCAATTAACCAAAAAATTACCGTCGTTGTTGTTGCTGACGGAGATACCAGACTCCGTCTTCTTCATCTGTCTTTAAATATACTGATATTATTAAGTAGCTGCCGTTGCTAGTTTATATATTATTAGAAATCCATTCATTTTATATAAAGTAGTATAAAGTAGATATACAGATGGATGTGTGTGAATGTTGTTGTTGTTATTTTGTTGTACCAACTTCACTTCACTTTCAACATTTTACAGATGGCGAGCTCAATATATTTAATATGCAAAATAATATTTCAATTTTCCATGCTCTCGTCGTATCTGTCGATGTTGTTGTTGCCGTTGTCGCTGTTGCTGCTGTTTTTGCTTCTCGCTCATTGCTTGCTACTTGCTGCTTCATTTAAAGCGGATATACAAATGAGTGATTTGACATTTGAAGCGTCAAGCGTATAAATCAACCATTTTACATGAAGTATCTGAACAGCAACAACAAAACCAAAAGTAAAATCATCAATGGCAACATTAGCAGAAGCAGCATAGGCAACAACAACAGCCATAACACAACAACATCTTGCATACGCTGAACATATGTTTACCGTTCAGTGTTCGACGTGTGACTCGATGGCGAGAAAATGGCGAGAAATGTCGAAATGTGTCTTAATCAATTTCGAACATGATTGCACACTACAACAACAACAACAACTGCAACACTAAAACAACTCTTTAGCCAAAAACAAGTCAACATCATCATCGGCATTATCCGCATAATGATTAAAATCATTATTATAAATCACATATCGTGGTGGTTGATGATATTGATGATGTTGAACAAATTTTAGCAACAACAACATGTTGTTTTCATACAAGTATCTCAACACTTGTTTATATACACGTACAAGTTTCGAGAACTCGCGTTCGCGTTCATATTTTGTCAATTTTTCAAATTGGTGTACAATTTTTATGGATGATGTTGTTATCCTTGTTGTAGTTGATTTATTTATTTGCTTAATTTTGCATGTTGCATGCCATTTTTAATGACGGCAAACGAAACGATATACAAATCAATTATACAATAAATCAATTAGGCTGGTTTTTGACCTTGTTTCTGGTGATTTCTCGTTGTTATTTTTAAGTGATTAGAAGAAGTTCTTTAAATATTTTCACTTTAAATATAATATATAAGTTTTTTAAATACTTTTTTAAATCAATTCATGTTAGACGTTAAAACACAGGGAAGTTGATTCTTTAAGTTTTATAATCCTCACTTACTGATTGTTAGTCTCTCTTTCTATTCACCCTCTCTGTCTCTTTTTCCCTCTCGCTGTGGCTTTTAATAGTCTTCATCCATTTTTCTGTTTTTAATGACGTTTGATAATTTTTCCTCCTTTCTGAACCCCATTAAAAGCTTTGAGCAATTTTTCTGAGCATTTAAATTGATTTCGCTTTGATGGCTTGTCAAACGCTGCATTTAATATGAACAGCAGCAACAACAACAACAACAACACTGATAACAACAGTAACAGCAACTCGTCCAGTCACCAAACTCAACGGTTCACTTTTTTCCCCTCTCACTCTCTCTCTCCTGCTCATTGCCGCTCCTAATGATGCGTAATTAAAACGGATATCGTGAAATTGACTTAAAATCGTAAAAAAAAATAAAATAAAATTTAATGCATCGCGCTAAAATTTCACTTAATGACTGATTAATACGAGTGACGGCCACCCAGTAGACGAACCTCTCTCCCTCTCTGTCTGTCTTTCTCGCTGTTACCTTCGAGTGACCCCTCCCACCACCGCCCAAGCAGCTTCGAGACATCGGGCAATATTTTTGTGGATTTTTTTCTACTTTTTTTATTGTTTTTGCTTTTTTTTTGTTGCTGTTTCCTTCAGTTTTTCAAAAGCACATCATTTCAGTGATGACGATTGACCAAACGAATTAATTAGTTGACTTGAACGAATGAACTAAAGAATGGCAGGAGAAAAGCGGGAACAGGGAGTGTTGGGGGAGCGGGAGGGGATTCCCTTGATTTTGCGCGCTGTTAATTTTTATGTTTCGCTGCGAGTTCTTTTGTGAAAGCTTTTTTCCGTGTCGTATTATTAAGCGTCACATTTTATTTAAAAGTCAATCTTTTTTGGTTGCTTTTGATTTTGTTTTTGGTGCTGTTGATGCTTTTATCTTGAGCTGTCATAGAAAAAGTCAGTCGTCCTGAAAATCTTGTATCCTCGGCAAAATGTTATCCTTGATGTGAACGAGTGTCAGTCGCATGTTTGTCGCGGCGCGGCATCAACGCGACCGACACGACAAGCATGTTGACGATGCTCCTCCACCTCCTGCCCCTCCTCCTCCTTTTCAACGGCCAGGATAAATGAGCAGCCCGCAAATAATTGCTGCCAGCAATTATCATAATCTGCTATCAATTTTTTGTGGCATTGCCAACGATGTCTTCTGTCGCCTTCTCTCTCCTTCGGCGGCTGCTGTTTTTAACGCTTCCATGTTTTTTATGCCTCGCTACAAACTTGTGGGTTTTTTACTTGAATCTTTTCTTCTTTTTTTTTTGGTTGGCTTGACAAACTTTGAAACTTGAATTCGGTCCTCAACGAAAGAGTAAGCAAAAAGAGAGGGAAAGTGAAGGGAAGTGGCGGAGGGAGGAGAGGAAAAAAGAAATGAAACAAAATTGAAATGAAGTCATCAACTTTTACTTAATTTGAAATTAGAAAATTTCATTTCAATATAAATTGCAACAACCGCCTTCTTCTTGCCGCCCCTTCGCACTCCTTCTACCCTCCCTCCTCCCCTGTTTTTCGTATTTAATTCCATCATCGGGAGCCCCAATCGACCAACCGACTGAAACTTGTCAGTGCCTACGGCTTAAGGACATCTCTGCTCTTGCCTCCTATCCTGCCTCCTTCTCATCCAACTACTTACGGATTACGTTGGCTGACTGCTTCAGACGACTAATCAATGAAGTAATTTCTTGCTTCGCTGGCAGAATCCAATTAAAGACGCGTCCGAAAACGACTTTTGGCAAATTGATGAATCAAATTTGATGAATTTTTGTTGTTTTATTCAAATTCGAGAACTTCGAGCATTTCTCACACTTTCTTTGGAAGGCTTTCCATTCATTCTTGATTCACGTGTATCAATTAAATTGGTGGACACGACCAACAAAGTGTGTATATAAATATTTAAAGAGATTTCATCGACGCACACTCGTGCATGTTGCTAGCAGCATTCGACCCAGTTTGTATACTTTGTTGAATGCGACTGGCTTTATGCATCATTTACATGCTCTTATATAAATGCTTAAAACCGGATAAACTCAATAAAATAACGCTTCTTTTCGCTCCTTTTCTTGGTATGAAAGATAAATTAATAAATAAATAAATAAAACAAAGAGTTGAAGACGACGACTTTCAGGCGCCGTAACTGACACAACACAGAGTTTCGCCGACAATTTTTATGACTCTTTTACGATGCAATATTTTACACTATTGATTCGTGCGAATTCTGTGGTTGTGAACGAATTTTGTTGTGATTAATTTTGCGTTGTGATGAATTTCTTGTAGTTGTTGTTGTGTATTTGCTTGCATGCGTCCTCATTGACATACAAAATATTTATAAGGCGAAATCGCTTTTCGTCTTCCTCAATATTATCGCGTGCTTTTAGCGTGCAATAATAACAATAAAACAATGCGTTGTTGTTGCTCGATTTTATAAGCGCTTTCTTATATATTAGTTGTTGTTTTCATTGGGAACAAGAAACAAACAAGAAAGTATACAAGTTTTATTTGCAGGTGAAGACAAAGAAATACCATCTCTTTTGTTGCTGTTATTGTTGTTGGTTTAGACAATTGTTTATCATATCTCATATGAGTTTCTTTACCAAGAGATCCTCTTGTGTCTGGCCTTCTTCTTAACCCTCTTCTATTCCCTCGTTTAACGCCCCCGCTTAACCTTGTTGATTAAACTTCGCTTTTTTAACCCTTTGACTCCGACTTTCATTTGACTTTCGTCTTTCGATTTTAATCAAACAAACAAATATGATGAATGATTTGGTTTTTTTAAGTCCTTGTTATTGTTGTTGTAGTTATTATTGTTGGCGTTGTTGTTTTGGTCTTCTAACTCGTTAAATTCGACTGTTGATACTCTTGATTGTCTCGATGCAAAATATTCATATTTGCTGTAGTATAAAAATTCCCTAAAAAGTCACAAAAAGATCAACGCAACAACAAATGCCAAAACCAAATACATTCTCTTCTCTCGCACAGTCTTCTCTCTCTCACACTCTCTTCATTTTGTGTGTGTGTGTGTTTTTTTTAACTTTGTTGTTATATATCCACATTCACGTCATACAAAATCTAATCACTTTTTTCGCGTACCTCCGTTGATGATGATGACGTTGATAAGTCGTTGCTGGACCCGAACGTCGTTGCTGCTGTCCATTGGTTTTTTTTTTGGAGCCACAAAATCCTCAGGATATCCACTTTGGTTATTGTTGGTTTTTTGTTCTACGATTTCGTTTCGTTTCGTTTCGTTTCAATTTTTTTAAATATAATCAAAAAACGTTAAAATCATAGTCTAGACAATAATTTATGAGAATATACGAATATAACGACCACTTCCTCAGCTTTATTATTTGTGGCGGTACTCATGGACACACACACAGACACACACACACATACATAACTACGTTCATCAACTACATCTGCACACATGCATATGAACGTGTACCTTACATTACAGTACAGCAGACAACAATAGCGACAACAACAGAAGAACAACAACAAGAAAATATTTGGTTATTACCCTATGAAATTTTTGAATATATGTACATATACAGTACAACCTCCCTAATCCGGACACTCGCTAATTCGGACTATCCAGTAATCCGGACATTTAAATTTTTCGGACAGTTTAGAAATTTTTCCTCTATAGTCCGGACAAGTGTTCTTTTTCCTCAGTAAAATTTCTTCGTTATTTTACCGCTAGACAAAATAAGCATTGTGTGTGAGCAAGAATTAAAGAATGTGTAAAATATTTTAGTTTACTTGAGTTTGCGTGGAGTTAAGACGTAAATATGGCTCCCGTAAATAAACGACAACATAAAACATTAACGTTGGCAGAAAAGTGCAAAATATTGGATACAATTGATAGTGGAAAATCAATCAGACAAGTGGCAGTAATTGCTAACCAAAATATTGAAGAACTTGATAGTTCTTTGGAGGAGTCTGAAAATGCTCAAAACAAAGTCTCACATAAAGAGGCAAGTGAACTGTTTTCAAAAGCTATTTTATGGGCTGAACAAACTAAAGCGACAGATAAGGATATTTTATTTTTAAAAGAATTTAAAAATAAAGCTGACAAATTACATAAAGATACATTGTTTCAAACAAAAATAAATTCTTATTTTTCAAAATGAATTTTCGGTCGCTTTTAGTATGTTCCTTTATGTTTCTGTAAATTAATTCAATACAAATGAATTCTTATGAGTACTTATGTTTCTTTTCAGTAATAAAAATAAATATTATATATGTACAAATATGTATTGCGTTTAAAATTTAATTTTAACTCTAGTCCGGACGATCCACTAATCCGGACAGATGCTGAAACTATATCTGTCCGGATTAGGGAGGTTGTACTGTACATATGTATACATATATAGACACTTCGATACCTTGCAATTTGCATAACTACACCAACATATATAATGACGATTCTAAGTGGCACATCAGAAGCTTTTCACGTTGTCCTTTTTTATATCTTTATAGTACTTGAGTAGAAAGGAGTCGAGTAAAGTAAAGTACAGTAGAGTAGAATGAAGAGAGGTGAGTCGAATTGAAGTGGAGAGAAAGGAGAGAGTAGAGTAGAGAGTAGTTAAAAAAGTCGACAAACCAAGTATTGGATCCAAACGAATTTGAGATGGAAACTGAGATGGAAATGGAGACGAAAAAAGGGAGTGATGGAGTGACGGATAGATGGAGAGATGGAAGGATCGAGGAATGCAGAGATGGAGGTATGGAGAGATTAAGTTATGGAGAGATGGAGGGATGGAGTGAAGGAAATATCGAGAGATGGAATGATGGAGTAATGGAGAGATGGAGCAATGGAGAGATGGAGAGGAAGATGGTGGGACGGAGATGGATACCAAGACTTTGAGACGAAGATGGGGTTGAAGATGGAGATCAAAGTGGAAGCTGAAACCGAAGCCGAGGTACCCTTCTAGATACGTTCTCTACGTTCCCGTCATTAATTCATTCACTCATTCAGTCAGTTAGTCGTTTGGCATTTCTAATGGATATCCTTCCTTCCTTCCTTCCTTTCGTTCTTTTTTGCGTTGATTATTCTTTTGTGCCACGGACTAAGCTATCCATCTACGAGGACAACATCTCTCGCTCTCTTCTACCTTCTCCAGATGGTTGTCAGTGGACATGACAAAACAGAGACAGGACGGGGATAGGACACGACCGGACAGGATAACAATATGAATGGCAACAACTCGACCAAGCATTTCATATTTTCTTTATTACAACAACAACCTCAGAAATTCAAAAATATGTGAAGGTATCCATAGAGTGAGAACGAGCGATGTGCCAAAGGAGTTGATGAGTTGAGCATGTGTTGTATTCGAGAATAAGGCGGGTAGGTGGGTGGATGAGGTGGATGGTTGCGGGAAGTCAAACATTCATTCATAAGCTTGCGATTTATTTATTATAAGCAAAAACAATACCATCAAAGTCATCTTTTAACCGGGAAATGAAATGAAACACAACTGAAATCCCCCAAAAAGTATGCTTCCAAAAAAGGCAATACAACAACAACAACAGCCAAATAAATACAAACAAACGGTTGGCCAAATACAACGTTGAGTGAGAACCAAAAAAACGACTTTGTAATCCTTTTGGTTTTTACGACTTTACGACGGATGTTGAAACGTCGATGTTGTTGCTGTTGTTGTTCATGATGTTGTTTTTTTCTACTCTTACGGATGCAAAAGCCTTGTCTTGCTTTTCATCCAAATATTTAAATGAAGTATCATGAGGGTCTCATATTTAAAAAACAAAAAACCAACATCTAAAAAGTTATACACGAGTCGCTGTCCCGATCAGGGCAAGAAAATTAACCATCGAATCTGAGTGCAGCAAAAACCAAGAGTATGGATGGTTTTTCCTTTTTTTTCGGTAACCATCTCGATAAAAGTTCACGGAAAATGCAAGATGGACATAAAAGGAAAATAAATCCAGATAAAAAATACGACGAATGCAGTCCTAAATTCAAACCCCTTTAGTGGGAAGAAGAAGAAGAGGAGGAAAAGAGGAAGACGATGATGAGGAAGATAATAATAATGAGTTTAAAACCCCCTCAAAAAAAACTAGAAAATGACAGACAATTTCGGCACTTAACGAAAGTGAGCAGCAGCTGCTGATATTAAAAATCTAAAATTCGTAGCTGATATTTAAGAAAATAAAAGATCTACAAAAGCAATGAGTTTTAATGAAAGGGTTGAATATATTGATTTCTGCTTAACGGATTTAAAGCGACTTTCTTGCTTTCGGAAGTGTTTCGTTGAGTCGAAAAACAGGCTTGAAACTATAGTATAATTTTATTTATAAGTTTAAATAGGTTTCATTAAGCTGTAAAGTATTTCTTGTTAAATACCGTGACATAAATTTAGTATATTTAGCTAATTTGTAACCAATTAAAACCAATGCTATCGTTCAACTTTGTTCGGTTTCGTTAAGTTTTTTTTTATTACGTTACTAAAGTATAAGGTACCATTTCATCACTCGCTAAATTTCATTCGGTTTTCCAAGTGATGTTTACATAATTTTTTGTATAAAATGTGATTCGTTTTCGTATCTTCCCAGCTTCGTTAGGTTTCACTCAATCAGCTTCTGTGTTTGTAGCTTTCAACAGCAACTTTTTTTTATGTACGTAGATATATTTTACCAAGTTTCTATCATCTGCTGGCGAAATATTTTTACATATCAATAAGCTAAAAACTATGCTTAACTTTTTCGACAATTTTTCGAAACTTTTGACCAATCTAATCAAATACTTTGCTGTGCTCGGTCCGTCCATCAGGCTGCATCACCGAAAAAGTTCGTTCGCTCATTTATTTCGCTGTCTACACTTCGTTTCAAAATGTTCCCTTTTTATTTATTTATTTATTTTATTCGTTTTGTGGTTAACCGAAAAATACTCGTATACAAAAGATTTGTTTTTACAATATTTTAAGATAAAATAAAATTAAATAAATTCATCCCAGAATCATAGACACAACAGAGACCAACCACAACCAAAAACGGTTTTCATAAATCAAACGCAATCGAAGAGTCAGAAGCACAGGCGCAGATTGTCTTTTAAATTAAGGGGGACGGGCAATAAAAGTGAGAATTAAATTAAAATAAAATATATAATTATAAAGAAACAATATTTATTGCTAAATAAATTTCGATGGTATAAAAATTCATAAAAATATTATCGATAAAAAGACCCCTCTTCTGACGCCTCTGCAGCTTCAACGGATAAGGAAATACGTTGTAGTTTTTAGTAGAAGAAGAAGATGCATGGTTAATTTTCAATAATATTCTAGTATAGAAAATATCCTTGCTGTCGTTGCTGTTGTTGTTGATATAGTAGAATTTTCTCTCTTTAAGTTAAGAAGAAGCAACAACAACATAAATATAAATCGAAACAACAACAACAACAACATGCCAGAGCAGTGGAAATGAATGAGCAGAAACTGAAAAGTTTTCGCGTCGCATCCTTTTAGCTACAGGATATACAGGATATACACACCTATCAACAACAACAATAACAACAGCAACACCCATACCAACGCCCACATACACACACCTACACACACATAAAGAAACACACGCACACCGAAAGTTTGATGGATATGCAAATTTGACTAATTGTATAATTTTTGATTGGTTGTTGGGATGGGAAAGAGGAGGAGGTGGAGTGGGGTATTGGGTGAGTGGGGAGTGGATGATAAACGAAAATGAAGAAGAATAAGTGACAGTCGGTTGATGGGTGAAGCGTCTCTCAATGTCTATCATTTGATTATTTGTTGTTACACAGAAATTGAGTGGTAATTCTTTATTATATACACGAGTATAGTTTATTTTTGCCTTTAAGTTCTTTCTTCTGATTACGTAAATCTGTTTCAGGACAAGCACAAAACAGAAAAACATACAAATATAAAAAAGCTACTGCATCTTCAATGCATATTTTATATAAAATACCCGCTTTTTGTTATTATTATTGTAATTATTATTATTATTATCTTACCCTTTTGAATTTTTGTTGTGTTGAATTTTTGCGAAATGAGAAACAACAGAAATAGAAAAGAAAGCAACAAGAGAAATAATGTCAATGCATGTGTACAGGATAAAAGCAACAACAATGAAAACAACAACAAAAATAAGAACAGGAACCATAAACCGAACCACACTCAGTGTAAACTCAGAGAACATCTTAGATGTTAAATGCAACCAACGTGTACAAACTTTGTATATACAAGTGCATGTATACAAGTTGATGCAGCATAACGCAACCGGATACAAAACTCAGGATACATACTCCCGGATACAAGACTGGTGGATTCAAAAAGCTCAGAGTTTCTTTTATTTTTTTCTTCTATAATATTTTATTTATTTTCTTTCATTTTATCTTTTATTTTTTTCTATTCTCCTCCCTTGTTTTTGTGATTCGGAAATGTTGGCAATGTTGCAATCGGAAATGTTGCGGTGGGATTTTAGCAACATATTTCTATGCATACACAGCAAAGATTATTAATAGAATATATTACGATTATGCTCGTTGTACACTGGTTCAACGTTTGCATGTTATTTACTTTAAAGCAATTATAATAATAATAATAATAGAAAAAAGAAAGTAAATAATAATAATAATAACATAATGTCAAATAAACAACAGATAAGAAATAAACATCAAGATAATAAATAAACATCAACATAATAAATAAACATCCATATTCAGATATAAACGCTAAGGTAAAGAATACCCTTTTCTTGCTTCTCTGAATTTTATTCTGCTACTTTATTTTTGTTGTTGTTGTTACTCTTTCTCTTATTGTTGTTGCCACTGCGGTAGCTGCTCCTGTTGGCTCTCTACTCTACCTTGTCGACATTTTTATAGACAATCGTCAACTTGGGGACATTTGTAAAGTATTGAAAAACAAAACAAAAAAATTCCCTGCACTTTTTTTATTTCGAAGGAAGAATTCTCAAGAGTACACTTGAAAATTCCAGGAATAAAAGTCGGGAGCTCCACGTATTGCCAACCAAAGAGCATTGAAATAACAACGAGTGGTGAATGGAGCTTTTTTTGCTTGTAGCTGTTGACAATCTTCGTAATTTTTACAATCCTCGAATTATCAAAACTTATACTTATTTTATACGAATTTAATATTAATTTAATTTAACATTAATACATATAATATACTTCTTTTCAAAATAATCCGTTAAAATTGAAGACTCTTTTAAACGAATCCATGTCACATCCTCAACAAACACTTCAAACAAATGCATGCAACATCCTGTTCGCGTATTCGTCTGCGTCTTCGTCGTCTTCTTATTCTTCTTCTTCCTTTCCTTCTTCTTCCTCTTATCCTCTTTCTATGCCTCTAAACATCCTTCAACATTACTCAAAAATAACGTATATAAAGTTATGTTATCTCAAGATTTGTATAATCGTAAGTTTCTTGTTATTGTTGTTGTTGTAGCAGATAAACATATTTTTCGCAATGAGTGTTTTGCACTTTCATTAAAAGTCTCGTTAAGTTTCGTTGAAGTTTTTGATTTACCACAATATTTCACTTGCATTTTGAATGACTTTTAGTCACATACTATCTAGTATGTAGTTTATTATTACATTTTATGTGAAATCATTTAATAATTCTTTCGTTAAGTTGTGTTAAGTTTCGATTTTATCACCAATACATGCTCTATTAATTTCTAGTGATCTCTGCAGTACTTCCATCAAAATTCTCAGTCGGAAAAAGTTTCATTAAGTTCTAAAACCTTGCGTTAAGTTTCGTTGAGTCTTGCTTTTATTACCTATACGCACTCCAGATATCTCGATTGATATTTTTCCACTTTCTACAATACTTTCATCATAATTTTTCAATTGAAGAGTTTCGTTAAGTTTTTAATTTTCCGCCTTTGGTTTTTACTTACAAATTGGCTTCACCTCCCCCGCCCCCACTCTCGATGTCTGCGATGCGCTCAAGTGTAAGCATTATTTGCTGCCATGTACGAGTACTCGTCGTACATCACAAAAGGACTCAAATATAAATTTTTTTAAAATTTTTTTTTTGTGGTATTCAATTTTTTTTCTTTGCTCCTGCGATAAATTTATGCTTAAAAACGGATACAAAAGCAAATCATTGATTTATTTGGAATTGCTTTTATCTTTCAACTCAAACTTAAACACGGCGAATTCGGACGCAAGCATCATCATATTTATTAAAAAGGAAACCCTTTTAATTTTGGTTTTTTTTCTGGTTTTGGTTCTGGTGCCGTCCTCTATTCATTCATGCATTTCTATATGATACACTGACATATCTCGGACTGGACATTTGTCGGACCGGACTGGAGGGTGGGTGTGAGGGACGCGGAGACCAGAGGGGGCAAAAAAGGATCATTCATATTTTTATTAATATAAAAAGCTAGGAAAAGTGAACTCAAGCCGCTTGAAATGAATCACAAAGTATGAGTTAACGAATATAACAACAGAAGGCAACAACAACAAACAACAAGAACAACAACAACATACAAATTTACAAAACAACCCTCAATCGAAGTTTTATACTCAAAAGATTCAAACGCAACCGATTTGTAATTAACAAAATTGCCAAGCAGCCACTCAAACCCGGACATACGCGTCACTGCCACTTCTCTTGTCTAAACCCCGCCACCCACCCAGCCTTCCCCCATCCCCCGCATCCACCATCTCGAACCGCTAAGCATCCCATCGAACGCACGTCGCACGAATAACACACGTCGAGTGTGCGTCTTTAGAGGTTGAAAAATGTTCAAAAATTTACAAATCATATGCAAAAACCAAACCTAACCAAACCAAAAAAAACCAACAACAAAAACAACAAGAAGAACAAGAACAAGAGCAAAATATCAAATATAAAGTGGGTGGAAGGGGGAAACGAAGGAATGGAAGGAAGCGAGTACGACGACGACAACAACGGCATCCAAAATTTATAATAAAATGTTAATGAAAGGGTTCTTCACTGAAGAAGAGAAGTGAAGCAACATCTCGAACGGGTTGCTGACAACAACAAGAACAACAATTATAACAATAATAACAACAACAACAACAGCAACAGCAACAACAATGTCGTTGGCAATCGAACTTCTCACATATTGTGTATTTCATTTGACTACAATAAGTAATCAGTTGAAGGCGGCAAACACACAGACACAGACACACCAACACACACCCACACAAAGACATCGAAAAGAGTGACAGAGTGAGAGGGGGAGGGAGTGAATGAGAAAGAGTGCTCCCTTATATAACCCTTTTTTTGGTTGCTGTATCGCGTCGAAGACTGTGAACACTGAAAACCTTAAAAACGCAACGTCAAAGGAATTAAAACTCATTCGGGCAGAACAATTTTAAAATTTATACGGGCGACAGGGAGAGAGGGATAGAAACAGAAAGAGAAAGAGAGAGACACACACATAGAAACATACACATACATATCGCATCTCATTGGAATCGGAAACTAAAGTCATCGTTTCAAATGCGACTGATGATGAGTAGGATGGCGAGAGAAACGAGGAGAGAGGGATGGAAGGGTTGAGGGATGAGAGATGAGAGAACGAACAGTCCTCGGAAAGGCTGGGAGGCTTTTTTAAAGGGGTGGCTATTTAAAAACCAAACCAACAAACAAAAGAAAGTCGCTGTGACAATTTCATTGATTTCTGATTCTTCGAATTTCTATGCGTGGGTGTGCATTTGAATGAATACACGCACATGTACACACACACATTCATCCGTAAAGATATTTCAGATGATGATAATCTGCAAAAAAGGACGAGACTTTTGTAGAGGCGGCCACTTGAAGTGAAGAGACGCGATACACTTGAATGTTATGTGGTCCCTTTTTTGGTCTAATTTGGTGACTATATATGCATTTGTATATATAGATATATATATATATTTGTATGTATGTGTGATTGTTTCCTGGATTGTTTTATGGAAATTAAAAGTGTCTGTCTGTCTGAGCATTTGTTAGTTCGGCGATGCTTTAATGAAGGTCCTTGTTGCTGTTGCTGTTTTATTTAATCTTATTATTTAAAATATGTAAACGTACCTGAGGCTGAGCCTTCTCATGTGTGTGTTTGAGTGTTAAATGTGAGTACTTAAATATTAGTCAGTGTTGACGACTCTTTCAATTATTGTAAAGGTCTTTCTTTTTCCTCAATATTTTTAGTTAAGTCACTGTTTTCGTTAATTTAAACGGGACTTTCTTCATCTCTGGGTTTTTCGTATTTCGTATTTTTCCTTTTTATTTTGAAAGGCTTAAAAATCAATAACCATCAGCATCAACAGCTTCACCAGCTTCAGTTCGTCTTCCACCGTCTCTATCTCTCTTCCCCTCCCCTCCCTTTCTCGGTCATTCCACCCATCATCTTTTTATCCATCTCATCAACTTTCTCAACGTATTTCTGAAATTATGTACACCAAAACTTTTAATCTCGCTGTCAGCAACACAAAAACCAAGAACAGCAACAACTAAAACAACAACAACCAAAATAACAAAAACACTTGCAACAATCATCAAATTTCAATCCGAATTTTGTCTAATATTCAGACCAATTTTAAATAATAAATGGCAACAATTGACAACAGAGAAGCTGAACCAAAATCAGCGTACTTTTGACAATTCGCTGCCTCTAACTCTCTTCCCTCTCCTCCTTATGCCACCTCTCTCTCCCACCTTCTTGAGACACGAACCCCTTCACAAGAAAATCAAACTTTTGCTTTTCATTTTTCAAGTAGTATTCAAAAATCACTCCATTGAAACTTGAAGTCGTCATCTCTTCGGATGGGGGAAAGTGGAGTACAACCACGGGAGAAAGAAGGAACAGGAGAAAGAAAGGAAATGGGAGGAAGGTGAAGAAGAGGATGAGACGAAGAATGAGGAGGAGCAGCTTTACTTAAAGCAGCTTTACTCCACCTTAAATAGCTTCAGGCTCTCAAAAACATATAATATACATACATATAAAAGATGATGGTGAAGAAAAGATGAATGCACGGACGGACGGAGGGAGGAAGGAATTCAGCAGCGGTTGGTTGAATGATTCAAATTTTCTGATTATTATTTTCGAAGAAATCACAGTGCAAATAATATCGATAGAAAAGATTTTCAAATTAAGACTAACATGTCTTCCATTTCAAGGAGATCATTTTTGTATCCATTCAACTAATCAGTTACTCTCAGGTCTGTCTTTGTCTCTATTCTTCCCTCTCCTCTTCCTATTTTTCCTCGACTTCTAAGGATCAGGTGAGTTGAGACGTCAAAGAAGAGGAAGCTGCGGCTACGATGTCGTCCTTCTTCCCGGGATTCATTTCGCTCAACCAACTGAGTTGTCTTCTTCAGTTTTTGTGCTTTGAATACAGTAGAGTTGATAATGTTGTTGCTGTTATTCTAATGAAAAATATTAACACCCTTAAACACGAACACCAGCCAAACCAACACCAACATCAATACCAACACCAACACCATCCCAATTGAGATCTCCATCACCACCACAGACACAAAAACTGTGTATTGAGAGATTTTGATTCGATTCATTAATTAATACGATATTTCAATTGTTTTTTAAAGGGGATCGAGCAAGCGGGCGGAGGGCATGGCTGTCAAAAAGGGCAAGAGGTGGTTGAAGCTGAAGCGGGTGCTCGTAAAAGACGACGTAGAATAAAGACGACGACGACGATGGCGGCTTTCATTGAAATTTTGCAAACGTGCCGTTTTATTTGTGGTGGTTGGTGAGCTGGTGATGGATGCTGAAGCGGTTGGCGCTGTTGATGCTGTTATTGTTGTTGTAGATGTTGTTGTAGCTGTTGCTGTTTCTGTTGCTTCTGATTGCCAAAAATTCACTCACTCACCTTCTCTCTGACTTATTTACTGACTCACTGACTCGCTAGCTGGTTCAATCAGTCAGTCACTCACACATTTAGCCATTCATTCATTCATTGATCCTTCTACACACACATACACCAAGACACACACTCACACACAGAATCAGAAACAGACAGACAGATACAGATGCATAAATTTTATTGTTTTATTCTGGTTCTATTTTGCTTTTGTTTTAATTTCTCTTTTTACGTATTTGTATTTTCTATAAACGTGTAATATTTTTGATGCTTCCTCCACTTCCTCCTCTTCTTTTTATTCTTTTTAACAAATGCTACGTTATTGAAATTGTTTGCCTTTTCTTGCAACAAAAATATTACACTTGCAAGATTTTAAGTCTTCCTCTCTTCCGACCTGCTCCCTCTTTGCCCCTCCACCATCATCACTTTTATTCCCCTCCTTCTTAACCGCTCTTCATTCATCCATTTCCTCTCTTTATCTTTCGCTCTTTCTATTCCTATACGAAGTCTCTTTCTGTCTCTTTAAATTGTTTGTAAGATGATGTTTGTATGTCTCCATGTTTGCATGTCCGTCTGTTTGTTCATCTGTTTGTCTATCTTTCAGTCTGCCTGTCCTTCTGTCTGTTCATTTAAATATCTGTCTAAATTTTGTACAATAGCTGTGCAAGTTTATTCTTTTGACGCTCAGTCTAACTAACTGTCTGTCTGTTTGTCTGTCTATCTGTTTGTATGTTTATCTGTCTGTTGAGATATTAAAACAATAAATCAACGTGGATTGAATTTTCATCCCTTTTTTCGTCATCGTTGAATTTGCCAAAAATTATAAATTTCTATAAAGTTTTTAGAGTTTTTGATGTTGAGGTGGTGATGAGAGACGTTATTTTATAGTATGGTTGTTGGTGTTGGTGATATTATAATATTATTGTAGTTGTTGTTGTTGTGTTAATGCTGATATTGGTTCTGTGGATAATGTTGATGGCGTTATACTGCGTATTCCACAACAGATGATACAACGAAGTGTGTATGTGTGTCTGTGTGTGTATGTGAATAAGTGTGTGTATTTGTAAGTCTGTTAAATAGTGTTACTTTATATTAATAAAGAAAAGCAATAATAACAAGAAAAACATTAACAAAAGCCAATAAAGTTAAAACTATTCAATAAACTGTAAATAATGGAAATGTTAACTTTGACAATTAATTTTAAATAATGACTAACTTGTATTAGTATTTAATATTAATACAATGTTAATATTAACTGTTTAAGAGAACAATTTTTGGTTTATGATTATTTTATTGCATACTTTTAGGTGTTTATGTTCAAATAATGAATAAACTGATTTTTAAAAACCTTCTCAGTAACGTAAAATAACAAAAATGACAACATGAAAAATAACAATTAAAATCAATCAATCAATCCATTTGTTGTTGTTTTATATATATTTTAAGTATTTATTAAGCCTGGGTTGCTTATTTCTATGGCAATAAAAAAATCACCTACTTTTAACCCTTTAACCTTTTGTTTGGAACAACAAAGTACAACAACAACAAAATACAAGAACAACAACCATTCTGTGCGTGTCATATACGCATTATTTTTAAAGCAAACCAAAAAAACAAACAATCAAGGCTTCGTACACGCATATTAATGTACGTATATATGTATATGTAAAATCTACATACACACATACTTATATACATGTATGTATGTATGTCAACCATTGGAGCAAAAAATCCAAGGAAAATGATTTAATATTGTCATGAATTTCATTAAATTGATATACGAGTTAATTTTTGTTATTATTATTGATGGTTTTCTGTTGTTGTTGCTACTCCACATCTTATTATATCCATTAAACAAGCACATGTTTGTTGCCAAAGCAATAATAAACAACCATAAATAGAACGCTAAAAAAAAAAGAAAAAATAATCTTAATTTTTATGTCAACTAAATTGAAGTTAAAGTTTAATGTCAGAGTTGAATCAAAGGTTAAACGACGTTAAGCGAGACACGACAGACGTGAAATCAATGAAACGCTAATTTTATTAGTTGTATCACGTTGTTGTTGTTGTTACTCAACTTACTCCTCGCCACAAAAAGGAAACAACAAAAACAGAAGCAAAAACAATCAGAACAAAAAATTCTTTTCATGCTGGTAACTTTTTATAACTGAAAACTTAAACTTAATGACAGCAGCAGCACCAACAACAACAACAACAACAACAACTACAGTAGCACCGAAACCCGATTCTGCTGTTTGAAGTTCTTTTCTGCTGCTGTTCTGTACACAAGGAACGTGTGACAGATGTCAAAAATAATTCCCAATCAAACAAAAAATATGAAAAATGATGAAATTCGTTACAACTGTGTATGGCGTTGAATGTCTATAAGATATACGTTTAAATTAATATATGTATGTATGTATGTATGTATATATGTGTGTGTGTGTGTATGTGTCTATGAATGAAACAGAAGTTTCTTGTTGTTTCTGTTACTCTTGTTTTTATCTCAATCAAAGGGTTAAACTGAAGGCTGTCGCCTCGCTCCTCCATCTCCCTCTCAGCGTCTCTCTTCCCTTTCTCTATCTTCCCACTCTCCTTCTCCCCTCTGTGTCTCTCTTCGACTCTCTCATTCCATCACCTGCTGCTCTTCAGAGCAGACAACAAAATGATTTGATTAAAAAGCGTGGCACAAAAGCGTCTTTTTAATCTGCAGAGGAACTAAAACACACACACACATACACGAAAACATACATATGTATGTGTATCAGTATACATTTAAATAAACCTACAGAGCTTCATTAGCATCAATGCTTTGACAGTCACGTTTGACAGTTAAGGGTTTAAAAATTTGCTTCTTGCACTTATTACGCTTCTTCTTCCTCTTACTCTGCCTTTTCTTCTTCTTCTTTTCCTTTCCTTTCCTTTCTTCGTTCCTTCTTGTATCTTCTTTTATGCTACCACATCTTCTTTTACCACTTCCTCTTCTTTTACCTCTTCTTTAAGCCTTCTTTTTACATTTGTTTCTCTTCCTCGTCCACCGCTACTCTGTGCTGTCAAAGACACCTCGTCACCCCTCCTCCGAATGCTCCTCCACCAACAGCACATCCCCCGAACGGGTCCAATTGTGTGATGTACGAAAATGAAATCCTGCTGCTGAATTTTAAAAAGTCTTCTAATTAATTGAATAAAAATCAACAACATGCGAGTACACACAACAACATCCATATATTAGCAACATATGTTAAGGCGCAAAGACTGTCAGATGTTGTTGTTGCTGCTGTTGTTGTTTTTGTTGTTTTTCTTTCTCTTATAAAGATGTTTGAAGAATGACGCCATTTTGTATGCTTCAGGTTTTATTTTTCTTGTATCTTATATTGTTTATCTTATATACATATGTACATATGTACATATATAGACATTTCTAGAGATAAAGGATACAAGAGGATGTCTGTAGATGTGAGTATGTGTGTGTGTGTCCTCTCCTCCCCTCTCATACGCCGCCATTCAAAAATCATTAAATTAAAAAAGGGTTGCGTCTTTTCCACCGTTTAAAATTATTTGGCAACCGATTTCTTTTATAGGATTGCATTTTTTATGGCTGTATTACTCAGCTACGGATTACAATATTTGTACTTTGTATTTCTTTGTACATACATATTGCACAATTTATGTGCATGGACATACATATACTGAGTTATAAAAAGATTTCTTTTCTTTTGGTAATTAATAATGCTATTTTTAGCAGGCTGTGTTTATTTTTAAATGGTTTATAAAATACGAGTATATTCTGCAATGTGTAAATATTGTTGTGCAATATAAATTCTGATATATGTACACGATAAATTCTTGAATTATTATAAATTATAATTATTGTGGATGGAGAACCTATATTGTGAATGTACAAATACGAGTATTGTGGAATATAAATTGTGGATTATATTGTATATTATGTATACAGTATATATTGAACATATTTTTATATTGTAAATTATAATATAATGTATTATACAAGTATTGAAAATATTTATAAATATTGTATATTATATTCTGCAATATTTATTACATTTTATTTCCTTTTTTATAATTATAATAATTTTCGAAAGACAACAACAACAAAGGAACTCCTGATATATTGTCATATTATCATGTCACTGCAAATGAAATTCTTCAAAACTTGAAACACTCTACCATCCTCCCATTCTTTCATCCTCCCATCACTCTCTCCCTCTCGTTCCTTGCTACCAACCTCACTGATCTTTTTTCTTTCTTATTATTGCATTGTACAAGAATTACTTTTGGTAATAAAACAACAACAACAACAGCAATAACAATGTTAAGGAAGTGGTAAAGATTGCCACGAAGGACTCCGCTCAAATTTACCAATTAACATAACTTGCATAAACAAAAGCAGCAGCAGCAACAACAACAACAACAACAACAACAAACTCAAAACATCACCAATAACATGTAAGGAAACAACAGCAACAGCAGCAGCAACAGAAGAAAACTTTTACTCAGAGACACAACAATTTTTGTTTTAATATTGTTGTTGTTTTTCTCACATAAAAAACTTTCTTTACCTTTATAGTCATTGATGTGATGTGTGGGTTTTTTTTTGGAGGGGGGCTTTTGGGGAGTTTTCTTTGTTTTTGTTTTGTGTTTGGTATTGATATTGACAACAACTATTGGTTGGATGGTGTTGTTGTTGCCTTCTGTTTCATAGCCTATGTTGCGAGACATCGCGTTGTCAACATTCTTGAGCATGAACACATTTTTAAACCTTCCTCATGTTAATTTTATTAAAAGTATTGCGTTGTTGTTGCTTTCAAAAAATATTGATGGGAGTAAAGAAGGATCGAAGAAGGAGTGCATGTGTGTGTGTGTGTATGTTTTGTTGTTTGTAGACACAAAAGTTTTTCCTACAAGCATGCATCGTTGTCGTTGTCATCGTCGTCGTTGCTGTTGTTGTTGTTGCTGTTGTCATCGTTGTTGTTGATGTTCTTACTGTCGTTGATTTGATTTTGTTGTTGTGATTATGCTTTTATTGTACCTGGTTTCTTCTTCAGTCTTCCTAAAGAAAAATCATAAAATTTGGTTTCCAAAAATTAATCATTTTTTCATATGACGCTGGTGTTTCCCAGGCTGGTTAACTTATCTACCATCTTTGGCAGAATTTTCAATATTTAGGCAGTTAGACTTGTCCATGGAATGATGTTGTAACACACACACATACACACATACATAGCCTTATACTTACATTCATATATGGAAAAATAAGTTCACTCTACTCACTGCAGAGATTAAAGTATAAAATCTGTGTACATATACTATACATACTTTACGAATACTCACTCTGCCGCACCCTCTGGCCCAGAACAATATAAACTTCATATTGAATTACACCGCAAAGTGGTTATTATTTGTTTTTGTGCGAAACAAGTTAACAACATTGAATTTTTGAAGGGATTTTCATGAATATGCATACAAGAAGACTATAGAAACAACAACAACAGCATCCGCCACAAACATCCACACAGTCGGTTCGTATGGATTCGGCTAAGCGTCAAGGAAAAATCAGTGAAAATTTTGAACACGGCGTATAATAAACTTTTATACATACTACACACATTCAGCCGAAGATGATTTGTTGCCAGGCTGTTTTGAATGATCCCCAGCACACACTCACAAACACACATACTCTGGGGTACTCTCACCCCCCGATTCAACACCCCTTCCGCCGACAGGTTTTGACTTCTTCAGGCAAAATAATGATTTTGCTGCTGCTGGTGCTCTCATTGTACTGCTTCTTGTTGTTGTCTGTTGTCTCATGTTTGTTGTGTACTGAAATATAACTCGTACTAATCAATTAATTTATTATGCCTGGCAGTTATTTTTATGACTTGTGCCTGGGTAGGGGTTGGGGCGGGGGAGCTGCGGAAGGTAAAGAAATTTAATATTTTTCAATTAAAACTTTTTATGGCTTTGAAAATTCGCCTCATCATAAAAAATAAGGAGGGAAAATCTAATTTTCGGTGGTTAGAAGAAAAGCAAGAAAAGGAAAGAAGAATATAAATAAATGAATGTTTTTGGGATAGTATTTAATGATATTTACTTGTATACTCAAATAAAAGAATATGCAAAACATTAAACATTAGTTGAAACATGCGCCCGAAACATGTTGCTGAATCACCGTGTCCAGCAACAAAAGGAAATGATAACAAATGTTGCTTTAACAATTTATTGAAACGCTTCCGTCGCAAAACTCGATTATAAGATTCTTTTTATACGTCTTTATACTCCATTATTTCTCACCTCCCCCTCTCTCACTCTTTCTTTGCAGATTAAAGCACTTATCGATGAGGTTCAACGCCTGCGTGGTCTCGAGCAAACTCATGTTGTTCAGATTCATCGACTAGAAGATCATTTGGAGGCGAAGCGCCAACACATACTCCGCTTGGAGGCACGCCTCGATAAGCAACAAATCAATGCTGCGCTCGCCGAGACATCAGCAACATCGGCTGCAGCATCACCAACACCCGCCGCTAGCAACATCGACGACGACGACGGCGACGGCGACGATGATGATGATGGTGACGTTGAGAACATCATAACCACAACAGCCACAACAAATACTATTATTGCAGCTGATATGAATGCCCACGAACGTGATACTCAGATGCATGTTGATAACGCGGATGTTGCCGATGAAAATGTTGCCGACGATGAGGAATGCGAAAAGTACACAACCTCGACAGGAGAAGCAACAACAACAAACGATCTGGCAGAGATTAAAATCAAAAAGGAAAACCAGTGAGTAAAAAATGTTTCCAAAAACTTATTGATATAATAAATTGTATAAAAATGTTGCTGAACTGGCAGTGTTTTGCTTGTTGCAAACATTTTGTTTTTGTATGTTGTTAAAAAGTGTGAAACGCTGTGAAAGCAATCAAAAGACATTATAGCTATGCATTTTCATTTAAAATTCAATGCATTTTTACAATACATTGAAAAATACATTACATTTGTCAGAAAATTAATAAAAATGTTAAAGAAAACCGTTATTTAAAAATGTCAGCAACAATTTTTAGCAACATTTTAAGCAATAAGAAACTACAAACACACACACACTTCCTTGTTATGATCCTGTTAATTATCATCAACGATTCTTTCGACTCTTTCTTGCAGAAGCCACCTCGATTTGGAGAACATCAGCCAGCAGTCAGCAATCGCTGCCGCCGCCGCTGCTGCTGCCGCTGCTGCTGCTGCCTGCGCCAGTGATCCGAATAAATTCCAGGAACTGCTGTTGGAGCGCTCGAAGGTTTTCGCTGCCGCAGAGGCACTCAAGCAGAGCAACGAAGGTGAGTCGCTGGTTTACCACCCCCCCCCCCCCCCTACGCCCCTCCACCCTTTAACCGTTACTCATCATCCTCCTGCTTCCCCTCCGAGCGATCGCATGTCTTGCATGCATACTCACTCAATTCTTATCATTGCTCATCATATCGTGGACTCATTTCGACAACACAAACACTGCTCTTTAAATATCATTTGTCGTTTATCATTTCTGTGTTGTGTACATTTTATGATTTCCCAATATTAATCCAATCAACAATAATAATAATAATAACAACAACAACAACCACATGAACTACGCACTGCATGGTTGGCTCTTGCTTATTGTGGTGTGTGGTGTGTGGCGTGGGCGGCAATTTTAAAAGTGGCGCCAACCTTTATTATTGTCAACAATATTTAATGACTTGGCACCGCTTTTAAAACTTATCTGCTTCTTGGACCGGACGCTGATGTGCACGAAATGCAAATACAAGAGAATGTACAAGAAGCAATAAAATAACAACAACAACAGCAACAGCAACACAAATTGCAACCATCTTATTTTAATTTAAACGCATTGGCAAAATATTATTGGCTGCATACGAAATTATTTGAAATTTGATTTATTATTGGCGTTTCTCTGGATGTTGTTGACACACTTGAATTGTCGCTTGTCTCTGCAACCGCTTGATTTCATTACAAACACCTTTCAAACACCTCCTAAATAAACACTCATTCCCACTTTACTGCTAACAACATCAAAACAAAAACAAAAACAAAAACCAAACCAAAACCAAAAACCAAACGAAACAGCAACAAAACTTGTACCGTTCTGTTCCGCAGGAGCAACAGTTGCCAGCACAGAGCTCGGCGCTGCTTCGTCACAAGTCGATGCGGATGCAGCAGCGAGACAGCGAGATAGCAGCACCGCTGCCGCCCCCGACCAAACAGTAAACGAAGTCACCAAAATCGAGGTTGACGACGAAGACGACAGCGACGATAATGATAATGATAATGCTGATGATAACGTTGCTGAAATTCCCAATGACGATGCCACCGACGACGCGGCAGCATCGAAACTCACCGCTGTACCCACCATCGACGTGGATGCGCTTGACATGGCTTCGGCTGTCGCAGCGACAGACAAGACGATCGAAATGCGCAACATCGCCGACGACTGCTCAGCAACATCGGTGAATTCGTCAGCGACCTTTAAGTCGAATGTCGAGCACTTCGGTTCGTTTCTCGGCGAAGAGCTCGTCAACTCGTACTGGCGACGTGGCTTCGAGCTGCCGTCGACGCTGACAGCTGCCACAAGCGCAGCCGCAACAACAACAGCCACAAAAACGCCAACAATATTTCAAAGTTTTGCGCCAACCGCCAGCGCTGGTGGCACTTCACAGCACCAGTTTTTGCAACATCATCACGCCCACCATCAGCCACAACATGCTGCCGTCCACCAGCAACAGCAACAGCCACCGCATCTGCAGCAGCAGCAGCCACCGCAGCAGCCGCTTCATGCACTGCAACATGCCCCCTCCTCCACAGCTTTGCTCAGTCAACTTGTTAATTCCACCTTCTCATCCAATGCTTCTTCACTTCGTACAGATGTGATGCTGCAACAGCACCAGCATCATCAGCAGCACCACCAACAACAGCAGCAGCAGCACCACCACCACCTGCAACAGCAGCAACAACACCTTCACCACCACCACCACCACCAACAGCAGCAACAGCAACACCTCCACCACCCACAGCATTTGTCGTCTGGCGCCTCCTCCGTCGAACATCACGACAAATCGTCTTCGAACCATCACGACTCCTCGTCGACGGGCAGCACGCCGATTCCTCATGATCAGCGCTCCAACGACGAGCAACAACAACACCATCTGCACCACCAACAACACCACTCGCTGAACGGCGGCGCGTCGCATCACAACAAGTCGCTGGAGGACAACAACAACAGCTTGTGCGGCACCCCCAGCGCCGCCGCCGCTGCAGCAGCCGCAGCGCATCACATGCCACCCGGCTTTCTGCCCGGTCTGCCATTCCAGTTCCAAGAACGCGCTCACTTCCGCTTCGCCGATGATTTGCAATTGCCGCCGGGCGCCTCCATGGCCGGCCGCCTGGGAGAGTCACTCATCCCCAAGGGCGACCCCATGGAAGCCAAACTGCAGGAAATGCTGCGCTACAACATGGACAAATACGCCAACCAGGCGCTGGACACGCTGCACATATCGCGGCGAGTTCGCGAGCTGCTCTCCGTGCACAACATCGGCCAGCGACTTTTCGCCAAGTACATCCTGGGCCTGTCGCAGGGTACCGTCTCCGAACTGCTCTCGAAGCCGAAGCCGTGGGACAAGCTGACCGAGAAGGGGCGCGACAGCTACCGCAAGATGCACGCCTGGGGCTGTGACGATAACGCGGTGATGCTGCTCAAGTCCTTAATACCCAAGAAAGGTGAGTGTTTTTGACAGTTCGTAGTTTCAAGCGACGATTAAAGTCGTCATAGTTTATGTATATGTATGTGTGTAGTAGTGTGTTGTGAGGATAACACCGAATAACTTATTTCACTTTAGTTTGGTAAAAAGTTAGTTTTTTGACGACTCACTTTTGACAGCTGAGTGGACGTCAAAGTGACTCTTTTTCACCGCGAAGGTGTGAAAGCGATATGAGCATGGAAGTCTGTAGCGAGATAAGAAAAACGTGCATCACCTGAGTGGCTTTCGCCGTGAAAGCGTGGCAAATGCTCGCAAGTAGCTTTAAAGTTTGACAGCTTAGCAAATGTCAAAAAGGCACACACAAAAAATCGCATCAAGCGAAGAAATTTAGCTAATGTTTAGAAGCTGGCGATATAAATGTTGAATTAAAGTTAGTCTTCAACTAGTTGATGATAGTTACGCTTGCCACAATTTTCAGTATTCGCCGCATACAGGTTAAATGCTGACAGTTTATATATCGTAATAACTAAAAAATATGATTTCTACAAGACTTCACTATTTTTTTAAATTCGCTTCAAGTTTATTATCATGATTTATGGTCCATTTTTATAGAAGTGATCATTAACACTTAACATTCATTTCGCCGCTGCCATAAATCATAATCATAAACTATAACAACAACAACAATCATGCTGTACTTATAAATACTCGTAATTTAGATATGAAATAATTTCAAACATGTATTGAAATGTTTGGACATCGGAAACTTTCGTGTATCGTGTATTCGCTGCAGAGAAAATTCCGTTTCTTTATAGTTTGGCTGTTTTTGTCACTTTAATGCTTATGTTAGTTTTATTGTTTACAGTTTTCTATTCAAATTCGTTTTTCTATTTCACTTCTTTTCTTGTTGTTTGTATAATTTATTTGTATTTTTATTTATGAACTTCTTGCACCGCTTTTTCTTGTTAGTTGTCAGTAGTTTCATTTCTTTAATTCAATTGCATTCTCTTCAGTGTTCATCAACGCCACAACAACGCTAAGAAATAAAATAAAATTCTTTATTGCGAAATTTATACAAATGTCCGTTGCATTTTGAACGAAGTGCGGCGAATTGCATTAACAGCCTGTTTGCGAAATGCTTGTGGTTTTATTAGAAATGGATTCTTCTTCTAATGACTGGTCGCACAAGAGCAACAACAACAACAGCAACAACAACAATAACACTAAACAAGAGTAAACAACAACGAGGACAACAACTTGTAAAGAGTTGTTCGCCACTAGCGACGAAATTCCTCGGTCGCAGAAATGACAAGTTTCGCCTGAGAAAACAAATATCGCTGGATGAGAGCCAAAAAATCAATGATATTGTGAAATTTTAATTATTTTTGATTTTTGTAAAACTCGAGATGATTTTTGTTTATTTTTTAAATTTTATTTTGTTTTATTTCTTAAAATTGTTCTTAAATTTAAATTTTTATTTTTTTTTTTTTTGGTTTTTTTTCTTTCTATCAAAGAAACGATTCAAAGCGACGTACAACGACGGGTATGTTTTTTTTTATATGCTGATGTGCCATTCGAAAGATTTCTGCCGCATTGTGAATTCGCCGCAGTTTAATAAAACAACGAATCTAATTAAAAATAACGTGATACGTAATTGATTTAATTAAAAAGACAAACACGATAAACGCGGAATTAGCGCGGCAAGGATACGAGAGAAAAAGAAATAAAAGAAAAAACAAAAAACCCAAAAAGCAGAAACACGTGTAGAAGCCAAAAGTACAGTAATAAAAATCGAAACTTTTGCATTTTCTTCATTAAATTTTCCAGCCAAAAAACTTTATAAAATTTTTAATTACCAAACGAAATGCAAACCAGTAGATTCTTTGCAACCAGTGCTGCCAGATAAGCGAACAGCAAAAGAAGAAATCTAAAAAAAAAAGAAAATCCAAAGAAAGGGGTGTTTACTGTGTTGTTGTTGTTGTTGGTAGGCAGAAACGGAAAGACTGCGAAACAAGTTTTTTGTCTTAAATAAGGATATCATTTGTTTTGTATGACGGTTGTTGTTGTTGTGGTTTTCGTTGTGCTGGATTTTTTCCGGCCAGATTTCGATCAGTTCAATCAATAAATTTACGTTAGAAACCTCAAATTATGTACATACACATGTATATATGTACAGTTGTATATGTACATTATATATATGTATATGTATATTATAGTATATGTACGTTGGGCGTGGTAGAAATTATAAAAAACATGCGATTTTGCATGCTACTCGTAGATGCACTGAGCGCGATGAATGTTGTTGCTAAAAAACAAAGATTATTGATTTAACGTAGAATTTAATAAAAAACCAGGACTTTTTATGAACCTTTTATGTGAATGAGTAACAAGAAATATGTAATCATAAATTAATAGAGCGAATATTATTTGCTAGAAGCTTGAATAATTACGAACTTTGCTAATTTTGGCTTATATTAATTTTTCATTGCGGAGAAATATTATTTACAATTCTATGGGATATTATTATTTCACGGCGAATTTACTATATCACGGCGAATTCAATATTACACGGCGAATTGAAATTAATTCAAATTCAAGCAAAACCGAACTATAAAAACGAATTTTATTAATACACACATTTTTTACATAGAAAATCTTCGCGGCGAAATCAAGATGTCAACATTTTCACATGCACTTATTATATCTCTATCAAATATCATCATAAACATCATCATTTTCATCAGTTGCCGTTAAATGCTTTTATTTTAAATAATCTGTGCAAGTATTTTTTTTTTTAAATGTGTCACATTTGTGTCAATTTACTACGAGCGGCGAACTACTTACAAAACGCACGAAATGTCGAATTCTGAAACGCTACACGGTCTGATCTTTTGAAATTCTTAAACAAACAAATTAATTGCCAACACTTAACACCTTGTCTACATTTTCGTATGTATGGATGTATGTATACAGATAAGTATGTCGGCGGCACAATTTTTGCACGCTGACCCTCAACTTTGGCTAGAAGCCAACACAGAATAACAGCAACAACAATTGAAGGCATACGCAAAAAATGCGACGTGGCTCATACACACACACAATCAAACCAACACACAGAAAAAAGAAAGTCTCAACAATTTGTTGGCGCCCAATAAAAATGACAAATGAATGGAATTTCAACTTTGAGCTGCTGCTGCTACTTTTCACTACGTTGTCGATGCACTTCGATTGCATATCATTTGCGGCAAAAAAAGTCCTTGCGATAAGGAGGAGGTTGACAAGAGGAGGCGATGATGGCGATGAGAGAAGCTGCTCATGTGAGGTCATCGATGACGCCAGTTCAACCGCGTTATGCACCCGGAGAGCTCACAAAAGCAACACCAGCAGCATGAGAAATCCTCATAAATTAATTGTCAACATTGCGCTAATATTAATTGCACTTTCATACACACACACACACACACACACATACACACAGTACACATACATGCACACACATGTGCCTTTGAAGGTTTGCGTGTGTTCGAAAAGTAAACATTTTCGATGCAGTTTCAAGTTAAAAACCGCAAATAAAAACTTTGATTACCTGTCGTTGTCGTTCTTGCTGTTTGTATTTGCTGCTTCTGTATGTTGTTGTTTCTGTTGTTGTTGTTCTTGCTGTTGCTGTTGCCGTATTCAACATAAAGGACCTCGTTTTTTCTTCTTTTCCCTTTTTTGTTGCTGTTGTTGTTGAATTTCGCTGCTCTGTTGCTTTGTTGTTGTGCATGTATGCGTCATGTGTATACACACACACACACACACACATTTAGTCCTCGGTCGGTATTTATAATAAAGTGCAGCAAACAACAGGCATATTCGACGTATAGTCAACTACAAATAAAATACAACAACAACAACAACAGCAACCGTCATCAGAACTGCAGCAATGACATTTCTAAAGTGTGTTCGGTTCGAAGTTTGGGGTGGAGTGAGTGGGCCAAACTTATATGGAGCGAAGAATAAAACATGCAATTTATTGCAAAGTAAACGCATAAAATTTTATATGTTTTGTAGAAAGGAAGAGAGAGAAAGAAAGGGAAAAGTTATTGAAAAAACTACTGAAATATTGTTTTCTGTGACAGTAAACGAAAGTTCAAAAGAATTTCCACAACATGCAACTTCGAAAATAGACGCAAATTTTATTGGATTATTGAACGTTTTTGTCAATTTGCATTTAAGGCGAATTCATTTATACAGCAGAATCGATTAAAAATAACCTTTACCCTCGAATGAAGTAAAAACAAACTATTTAAACAACGTTCTTTGCAACTATGAACAAATTTAAGTCGCGGCGAATTCATTTCTTTCAAGATAATCCATTAATAATAGCATTTCTACTCCTATAGAATAAAAAACGAAGATTTCTTGACTCTTATCGATAACTGTGCAAAGTTAAGAACACGGCGAAACTTATTATCGCGGTTGTTCATAGTTTAAATGCTTTTTACCCAAAAAAAGAAGCATACAACAATAAAAAAATGCATAACCATAACCTTTGCTGGGTATCATCTCTTGTAGTTGCTTCAAAAATGACCCTCTCATTCATTTGCCCAAAATTCATTAGAAGTAGGCAATTTTTTAAAAAGTTTAAGCTGGCGAATTCATGATTATTTATACGGAAAGCTTATTTCATACTACGGACCTTCTCTTAATCTCTATAATAAGCAAGTGTCAATAAATTATCAAAGTTTATAAACAGCTGCAACAACAGTCGCTGGCTAAAGACAACCAACCACAACAACAGCAACAGCAACAAAATCAATAGAAGCACCATTTCAAGGTCTTTTCCTTTGACCAATACACACACACACACACACACACACTGTCACTTACAATGAAGGAAACAAACAACCCTTTTTACATCTTTTAAATGCCTGCAATTCGCCGTGCTGCTGTTGTTGCTGCTGCTGCTGCTGCTGCTGTTGCTGCTTCCCTTGACAAACAATGGTTGGCAACACTTACGCAATTACCACCAGCGCCGGCACATGCTGGCAGACAATAACCCAAACAACAACAGCAACAACATCAACAACAACAGGCGAATCCCAACAACAACAGCAACATCAAGCAGTCGAGAGGAAAAAAGGGTTCATTTTATAGCCAAACACAAGAAAAATTCCTCGGTTGACCAGGGCCGGCCATTCCAGTGGTGGCAACGTTTGATCCTTAGTTTTATTTGTTTAAATTTCTAACCCACCCCATCCCATCCTCTTCCTCCCCTAATGCACACACACACACACACACACATACAACTTTTCTTCTTCGGCAAATTTTCCGCTATATATTTTTAAATAACCTTCCACGACGACGACATCAACAACAACAATTAAGATGGCTGCAACAACAACAAAAACTGCAGGTTAGCAAAAATCTCACAACAAAAAACACCAACACAGGACTCGACCTCCCTCAAACCTCCCTTGCTTGGTGGCTGTTCTTCTAGTTTGACCCTTTGGTTGCCCTCTCATAATATCGCTGCTTTGAAGGGGCTGCATTTTCTGTGTCGAAGTGGGTTGAACTTCGACCGCTGGACAGGCTGGGTGACAGACGACTCACTATTGTCCAGCAGCTTAATACACTAGAAAAATGTTAACGGTACTTTTCAATGACGACGGTGCCGCTTTGGACGGGAGGCGGTGTCCGAAAAAAGGATAAAATAAGCAGCTTTGGTGTCCTTTTGGGGAATTTTTTTGAACCTTTCTCTCTCCCATAACACTTTCTCATACTCTCTCTGTCCCACTCACTCTCCCTCATCTCTCTCTCTCTCTCTCTCTCTCTCTCTCTCTCTCTCTGTCTCTCTCTCTCTCTCTCTCTTGCATGGATAACTTTTACCCTGTAAATTGCAGCAATTGGCCAAGATGAAAGCTAAGGCCATAATAATTTGTTAATGTTGGGTGACGCTTTGTCACACATGTGTGCGTAACTAGACTACTTTTAGACGCAAAGGCGTGGAGGTGTGGCAGCACGGCAGCGTGGCGGCGTAGAGGTGCAGATTCATGAAGGCGTGTGAGTGCCTGTGAGCTCTACGCACGATGACAGACTAACTAATTAAGTTAAAATTAAAAAGCAAGCCAAGCAAAGAAAAAAAAATATAAATAAGAGTGCTCTAAAAGTGGGCAAGGGGAAGGAGTGAGTATGATGAAGAGAGGGTAGAGGTAGGGAAAAAAGGTGAGAAACAGAGGATGGTCGAGGATTGATTCGGAGAGCAGACATTTTAAAGTGTTGCCCGAGTGATGCTAATTAATTTAATTAATTTAGATTACAACATGGTATGTATAAGTGTTGTTGTTGTTGTTGTTGTTGGTAATGATGGTAGTGTTGTTGTTGTTGTTGTAATTATTAACATCATAGAAAAGAAAAGTGGAGAAAAAACTCCGGGAAAAACTGCAAAAAAGTCATCGCTTTACGCAACATCTAAACTACAAAGCTTATGCTAAACAATAACAATAATAATAACAACAACAACAACAACAATAAGTAAAATAAAAACAACAGTAGCAGCAGCCAACAACTCAGTTCAACTCAACTCAACTAAACTCAACTCAACTGAACTGAACTTTATTATGAGCACCAAAGAGTTGTTGCGGCCATAAAATTTCACAGCATACTTTAGTTGACTTTGTTGTTGTTATTGTTACTATTGTTGTTGCAGCTGTGAGGTGGAGCAAAAGAAAAGAGAGCGAGAGAGAGAACGAGGGACGAGAATGAAAAGTTTCTATTAGAAAAATATCAATTATATATTCTCACTGGCAATGGGAAAAAATAGAACAAAAAAGGTATCGCCATCAGCAACAATAACAACAACAATAATAATAATAAAATATTAAAGAATAAAGTGCAGCCCTCCGGACGCAGCCAGCGTCAGCCATTCAGTCAGTTAGTCAGTCAGCCAGTCAGTCAGTCAGCAAGCGAGAGAAGCCTTTGAAGTTTGAGTTCTTTATACGAAGTTGCGCAAAAGTTGCAGCGAAAATCAGGCATCAATGATTTTATAATTGTAATTGTTATACTGCAGTTGTATTTGTGTTTATTTGTGTGTGTGTGTATATGTAACATTCTTTTAAAAAAAGAACCAACAAATAGAAAAAATCCACTCACAGTTGAATGCATAATTGGCGTGTTTAAATAAAAAGAATTAAAAACGCTACAACAACAGTCGACGCGGACGCATTTAAAGCACACTTTTAGGGTTAAAAATCGTTGAGAACATAATTGAATATAGCAATTTCAATACGCAACACTTGAAGATCAAAGCACACAGCACAAAAGTGTCTCTCCCGACAGATTCACGGGACTGTTAGAAGTAAACGAAAGTGTACACGCAAACGCAGAATGTCCCTCATTAGAATTGCATATTTTTGTATACAAATCAATTATTAGACATTTTAATTGAAGTGTTCAAAGTGTTCAGAGACTCACTGATGCCTGAATAAAGTCTTTTATTGATTATTTGTAAATTATTTCATTTGCTTAATCACAATACATACGAAATTTACTTTGAAATTAGTCCAGAGTCACCAGCAGACTCACCTTCGCAATTCACTTTTATAGACCAAACAAATTCGCCGCATGGAAAGAGTTGCCTCACTTGCATTTATTCATGAGTTTTCTTTTCGTTTTTACCGATTTTGTTACATACACTCATAATATTGCTCCCCTTGTCGTTGTACTGTCGGTATATTTTTACCGCAAATCAATGCTGCTGTTGCTGCCACTTGAACCACGCCGATTGCACTTCGCCGGAGACACGACGCATGTCGAAAGTCGCATGCATCTTCGAAATGCATGGAAATGCATAGAATAATTCTTGAATACTTCTAATTAAAATGCCTATCATAAATCACTGTCACTGCTCAATGTTGTTGAGCCGTTGAGCCGTTGAGCCGTTGAGCGGTGTACGGCGAAAATCATTTCAAATTGACTGCAATTATAATTGCAAAAATGCATCGAGTACCATATATTAAGCATATGGATGTACTTATAAGCTTGATAATAATACTACGTGCGAGCGAATGAACAAAAAATGCTGAAAGACGAGAAGCTAAAAGAAAGAGGAGGAAGAAGAAGGAAGAAGTACCGGAAAAAGAAGTAGAAGAGGTGGTAGAAGGAGCGGCAAAGGAGTACACAGAAGAGGGAGAGGAATTATAGGAAGAATAAGAAGTCACTTCAATGAAGAATAAGAAGTGGAACAAGAAGTGCGGGAAGGAGAGGAAAAAAGAGAATGATGAGGAGGGAAAGCAAGGAGAAACCAGAAGAAAATGGAGCTGAATACATCCAAGCTCAGTGCACGCATATTTTCCCACTTCAAAGTTGGAGAAGCTTGAAAGCGTGAAAGCCTGGGAATAGACACGGCGAAATACGAGTGTCAATTTTAGGAGAACGATGCGTGCAGAAACGTGTTTTCATATCGTTGAGAGGTCTATCAATTGTACAACAATATCAACAACAACAACAAGGAGGAAAAGTAGAAGGAAAAGAAGAAGAGAAGAAGAAGAAAAGGAAGAGGAGTAGGATGAAGAAAGTATTTTAAAACTAGCACAACACTAGACTCTATATAAATGCAAGCGAATTGATTTTTGGGAGGTAGAAAAATGCAAAAATTCACTATGAATTTAAACGAGTCAATCAGGCAATCATTCAGACAATCAACCAGTCAGTCAACCAGTCATTCAAACAGACAGTCAATCATACAATCAGTCATTCAATCAGACATTCAATCAGACAGTCAGTCAATCAGACAGTCATTCAATCTGCTTCAATTCCAGTCAATCTGTCAGCATGAGAAAACGAGTTCGTTGCCTTATTTTTAGTTTTTTCATGTGTTTGTTGTTGTTGTGGTTGCTGCTGTTAGAAAAAGAAACTCGACATATTTAAGTGCAGCCGAATGACTGCTTAAAAATGCAAACAACTCAAATGTTGTCCCCTTCGCTTGAGTGTCAACAGCTTCATTAACTCAAAATAAACAAACAAACAAACGAAAAACTAAAATAGAACGTAAATAAATAAAAAAGACAAGAAAAGAGAAGAGTAGTGAAGGGAAGAAAGGAGAAGAGAAGAGAAGCGTAGAAATGAGTGGGGACACTCATTTGTATCCAACACATTCGCCGATTCCTAATCTGCATCGCTTTTAGCATTTTGATGTAGCATTGTGACTTTAAGTCTGCCGTTCGGCATGTCTAAAAATTCCCCCACCAACCTCCAGACATTTGAAAAAAACACCAGTTTTCCACACATGTTGCAGTTGCCGTCACTGTTGCCGTTGTCGATTCTGCTGCCGAAGCAAATCCAAAAGTTGTCCAATGCGGGTATAATTTTTGTTATTTCCTTTCCTTTTTGCTCTTTCTTTATGCAGCGAACTTAATTACAAACTAATTAGCTGGCAACCCTCACAAAAAAAGACCCAAAGAGAGACCAACCCCCCTCCCCCTCCTCCCCTTGAAAACGGAACCATGTTGAAGACAAAGTTTTGCAGCAGGTTTGGTTAAGAAAATAAGAAAAATGCTTCTGTTCCCGCTTTTTTTTCGGTTTTTTCTTTTTTTTTTTTGTAAACTGTCAAAGCTAAAAGTTTTATTTAAAATGCGTGTAACACACGAAGTTGCATGGAAAAAGTTTTAGGTTTAAATGCAGCGAAATCGGAAAATTGGCACTTTTTTCAATATAATATTCAATATAAGTTGTCAATTAAATATAAATATTTTAAAGCAGGTTACATTTAAGAAAAAAACGTGTCACATTCTTTTAACTTTTTCATTCGTTCAAATTCGTTTCAATTTTAATTTTAAGTAATTTTCTTTTTTTTTTATTCGCAACATTTTTTACAAAGTTTTTTGTTACTATGTGGTTTGTTTCTTTTTATGTTTTACTGCACCGAATCGGCAAGAATTTCTGTCACTCTATTAATTTTTGTTGTTGTTGGTTTTGTTATTTTATTTTCTGTTTCTGAAATGAAGTGTACGGCGAATTTGTGTAAGAATTTCATTTAATTTGAAAATATTCCACCCGTTATTAAACAAATACCTCGATATACTTCATACTTCTAGAAATGCCCGAGCAACAGCAACAAAAGTGTTCCTTATCAATTCTCGATGCTTCGTGCCAATGATTTGTATATCATTTAAAGCGAGAAATTAATTTTTATGCTCGAATGAACAGTTTTGTGCGTTTTTCAATTCTTTTTTCGTTTGTTTCGAAAAAATTCAGCTATAAAAATATTTGTATAGATCTAAAAATGTCGCCGCGTATCCGTGTGCGATATGAGAAACACCTACGCGAATAAAATACAATATTTTATGTCATGAGTTTTTGTTGAAATTCGTGAAAAAACGAATTCTTTCTTTGAACAAAAACTGGAGCAAACTTTTACAATAAAAAAATAAAAATAAATAAAAACACGATGATGACACAAAGAATAAATGTTTTTTTTCCCCTGTTTATTATTTCTTTTTTCGAATTCATACTCTAATAAAATTTATAGTAAAAAGAAAGTAGTAAGAAAAAAACAAATCGAATCGAATCTCGAAATATTATTATATTTAAATGAATTAACAAACACAGAAGAAGAACGAAAAGATTAAAGTATTTAGCACAGAATGACAGAAGTTTTTATTTCAGGAATGTGTGAAAAACAACAACAATAACAATAGCAACACTAACAACAAATCCAACAACAAAAAGGTGAACAATAATAAATCTTCGATTTTCAAAGAGCATTCGAAAGATTTTAAGTGCTTTTTAAGAATGCGTCGTGCATTCATTTGATTCAAGCGGTGATGCGGCAAGAGATGTACACATACACAGCTATACAAACACACACACACACACACATACACACGTGTTTATTATCCATCGTATCGCTCTCAGCCAAAAGATGTGTCACTCGTTGCGTGATTCGCTTGCTGCTGTTGTTGTTGTTGTTGACAATTTTCAATTTTTCACTTTTATCAACAACAGACATAAATTTATATCATACATGAAAGACATCTTTAAGTCGTTCGGACAACCATACAATCCTATAAAAAGTTATTTTGAGTCTTTTTTATATATTTTTATTTTTAATTTATTATTTTTTTCATATGCGGGGGTGTACAATTTTTATACTTTTAGTTATTTTTACACAAAGCTTTTGTTGCTTGCTAAATAATAGCTGCTGCTAGTTTTATTAGTAATTTTAACTAAATTCTAGACATTTTGCCATCTTTTTTCTTAAATTTATTCTTTCTTTTTGGTATTTTGTGTGACATTTCCTTTGTGGCGAATTGACATTAGAGTTTATTGTTTTTTTTTTCCTCTGTCTATTATTTATGACTTAGATTTTAGATGTTAGATTTTTAAAATGATTTTTTCGTAGAATTTCGTATTTGACGCCATTCTTCATCGATTAGTTCATTATACTGTCTACTGTTTATAATTTTTACACTTCTACTGCTGTCTGAATGTTTGTCTGAATGTTCCTCTAGCCACATGTCACACATCATGAACATACTCAGGTCACTCTTCCTCATTCTTTATTCACTATCTCCACACTCGATTAGAATTGAATCCGTGGCCATTCTTCTTCAGCTCCTTCGTGTCCATCGAACTCCACGTGACGGGCACCAAAGATAACCGGCTGCCGGCGAGGACACATGTAACCCTTCGCAATATCCGTTTCCTGTGACAAAAGGTTGAAGTGGAAGTTGAGTGCTGGCCATTGTTGCTTTTGTCTCCATCCGGTGGCGGCACCGACAGCGCCAGGATTAAACGACGCGCCGTAGCTTAAGCCACGCGTTCTTTCGAGAGTCGTCTCTATGATTCTATGAGTCTCTATGGATTATTTTCCTGTATTTCCTTTTTCATTTGCCGCACATGCTGAAGGATCACAAACTTTATGTGAACTTTGCTTATGATTGTGCAATTTTAATAATAAAAATGCGGTGCTTTCAATGTTTTTGAAAACCTTTTCCTAGAAGTTTTAATTCTCTTTTTATGGCTAATAATTTAACCTCTATTTCTGTACATAAATAACACTTTAATAACTTTAAACCCTTATCCCTTAAAGATATCTTTCTTGCTCCGTTCAACCTGCTTGCATTCCCATTCACCATCACTCTCTCTCTCTCTCTCTCTCTTTCTTTCTCTCGTTCTTTCTTATCTATTTTTGCCGTACACTTCCTAATCCTAAATGAGTTCTTAGGTTACCACAAAACTATCACTTTTCGTACCAGTTTCGATTCGAATAAAAAATTCCTGAAAAAATCAGCTTTTTCCGATTTTTTACTGCTATCATTTTCATCGTGTCGCCTTGTTTCATTCCCATACCACTTTCCAAACACTTCCACACCGTAAAACACACCACAAGCATCCCGTGAGTCCGTCCTTCAATCATTCGCCATCATTCAATAATCTCTCGATAGTCCTTGTTGTCCTCTTCGTGTCTCTTCTTCGGCATCATCGTTTTCTTTTTCTTTTTTCTCTCTTCTTTTCTTCCTTTTTTCTTTCTTTCTTTGCTTCATTCCTTTCTGAACTCTTCCCACATTTCGTTTATCATTTGTCATTCATGTGTTGAACGTTGAACATTTCTATCTTCATTGTTTGCCAAGTGTTTGTGGTCCTTTGGGAATCGATTATCCATGCAGTTGTTAAGTGATTTTCAGTTGTTTTTGTTCAACTTATTCATCTGGCCGTCGTTGTTGTCTTTCCTTTTGATCGTTCATTGAATTGAATTTTTTCAATGCGATTTTTTCGCTTATTCAATACTTTGACGTCATTCAACTGCTCTCTACTCTACTCTACTCCGCTCTGCTCAGGACAACATCTAGGATAGGATTACATATGCAACAGCATCGTCAAAAGCATCGGCAACCAGCATCAACAACAACAACAGCAGCACCACCGACAGTCGCCATCAAGCCGCAGGATGTGAAAAACCACTTGATGATTGTATGAACCAAGCACAAAATTTATGCTTTCCTTCGTGGAATGGGAAGGAGTGAGCGATGAAGAGGGGGGAGAAAAGGAAGGGTGGCACTAAAGCAGGTTCCTGCAGCTCTGAGTGACCAACGACCAGCGACTAGCTTCTGTGATCGTTGTTTTGTTTTCCTTGTTTTCTTTATTTCATTCGCTGTTAAACTTTTTCTGAACTTTTATGACATTCATCGATGCGATGTGATGCGATGTGGTGCAATTGAATGAATGAATGATGAATTTTGAATTCGAAATTTAAACTGAAATTCGAATGTATGAGGGAATGCATTGAATTCGCCGTTCTTCGGCAAGTGGGTCGAGCACGTGTCAATTTTACTGTGTGTGGTAGGCTTTGACTGAGGTCAGCCTTGATTTCTTCTCAACTCTGTTCAACTTTTATCAAATTTTTCCATCGATGTTTGTTTTGGGTCCCATCCCACCCCACCGGCACCACTCTGCCCCTTCTACTGCTCCTCGCTTTTGTTGAATTGCAGTGCTGTGAGGTTTACTAATTCGCTTTGACGGTTGGCGGCGATTTTACATGCACCGTGCTTGCTGTCAATCGATGAGCTACCGAATGCAAGCCAAAATCGGCAGCCCGTCCACTCCGCCGCTAGAATCAAAGAGAGTGACCGAACCGAACCGAACCGAACCGAACCAAATAAAAACAAAAAAAAATTAAAAATTCTACCATGTTTAAATAGATTTCGTGTTCGCTGTTGTTGTTGTGATTGTGTGCATAAAGCGAAAAATGTATTCAATGACTTCGGTCGGAATGCAATAATTGGAGGTCGTTGAGGTTATACACATCATGCGATTTGTGTTTTAATTTGTCTACAGTCTGAAATGTGAAATTAATAAGCGGAAAGTATTTTGTGACAAAGAAACTCGCTCAAAAGTGTGCACAGAGTATTTCTGTTGCTCCCAGACTCTACTCGAAGGGTCTAATATAATGCGCCGCATCGAATAATAGTCGATATCATAGTATTTAAAGTATTTCATATCATTCAAGCACAAATTATTTCATGCTGTAGATTAAATGAAGTCGTCATTCACCGAGTGATTGAATCATGATTCCTCAACATTTTTCCCGCTAAGAAACCCTTTCAACAGAACCTGCAAACTGTTAAAACTACGAACCGCTTTTAATTTCCATGCTCAAATGAAAAATACCGCAATCAAATCAAAGCCGCTCTTTATTATTTGATTTCGTCAGTTTTATGCAACTAACATCCACTCGCCGTATATCTTAATCGCTCTTTTAGTGCTGATAATATTCACCCAAAAAAGAGTCCTTTTGTTCGTGCTCGCAGCAGTCTAATCATAAATGGCAGCAATGCAAATTCGCCGCATACACAACGCCAGAAAGCGCAAATTTAATTGCATCGAATTGGAATTGGAATCGTCTTGGCTTTTATGGCTTCATTTCCGAAGGTCAGCCCATGGCAGCAGCCACTAAAAAGGCGGCAATAATTACTCATGCTATCAATAAAACCAATAAATTCAATGATCAAGCGTACGAGAGCTGAAGCCACGGCCAACGGCTGAAAGCGCGCGGTCGCTTCTACCAATTTTAATGACGCTGGCCAAGAAATCGCAAAAGTGCTCGTAAAATCAGCAAAGTTTTGCTTTTGATTTGATGCGACGACGAATACGGCGATGAATACGACGACGACGACGACGACGACGATGACGATGATGACGATGACGGTGACGGTGGCGGTGGCGGTAACAACTCCAGATGTCAGATGTTGACGAGCGCGATGAGCTCTGAATAGCTGATGATATGATAGGAGGTTGCGTGCGTTTGAGTGTGTGTATGTGTGTGTGTGTGTGTGTGTGTTGTTGAGTGTTTGGCGGCAACACATGCACCGAACCACCGCTTCTGAGTTCGTGTTCTGGCTGTGACTCTGGCTCTGGCTCTGGCCCTGGCATGCAATCAATTCGTCATGTGAAAACATTAAAAATTCAGCTTGATTGGTAATGATTTCTTACGTTTTATTTGCCTTTTGTGCTTTTATATTGGTTAATGCGAAATTTATTGCCGGCGATTTTTGTAGGTTAGTAAGGCTCTACGCTGTTTAGAGAAGAGCAAGCAGGCGATTCGCCGTAAAGGAACGCAAAGAATTAAGTGCTAAAAATACACATAAATAAATAATAATTAAATATTCTTGTTGAAGAGGAGGACGTAAAAAAAGTAGCCCTTATTTTGCTTGAAACACCTTGAAGTCACTTCAATTTTCACCTCGTTTTTAATTCGCTTTCTCCTTCTTCTCTCCCCTCAGATTCTGGTCTTCCGCCGTATGGCCGCAACGAAGACTCGATGCCCGACGATCGCATCGCTCACATCCTCAACGAAGCCTCGTCGCTCATGAAGAACTCTACGCCGAACCCGCTGCAGCAGCTCAAAGAGGAGCAGCACCGGCAACTGCAGCATCATCAGGAACAGCGACGCGCTCACGAGGACTCGCGCCTCAGCAACGAAGATTCCAAGTCGCCTCACCAGTCCTGCTCCTCGCCCTTCTACAAGGAGCAGCTCAAGCAGCAGCAGGACTCTGCCGCTGTTGCCGCCGCCGCTGCAGCTGCTGCCGCTGCGGCTGCCCAACATCAACATCAGCAGCAGCAGCATCAGCATCAGCAACACCAGCAGCAACAACAACATCAACAGCAGCAGCAGCGCATGCGCCAGCAGGAGGAAATGACGCAGGACAAAATGGCGCGCTTGTATCAGGAAATCATGGCCCGAGCTCCCCGCGAAGCCGCTTTTCCAAGGTAAGCAGAGCGTCATCACAGACACTTGACCCGCTTCGCTCCTTCCCCCCAACAACAGACATGCTAAAATTAATTGCAGTTTTCTTCTCTCTCCGTTTTTCAGCGGTGGCATGCCACCAGCTGGTTTGCCGAACCAAGCATTCCCCGCCGCCGCAGCGGCCGCCGTCGCCGCCGATGAGAACATTCGACTTGCGTTCGAACGCGAAATGGCCAAAATGCAGCAGCAGCCGAACCCCGGCAATATACCGAGCTTCCCCAACTTTTCCAGCCTCATCGCCCTGCAGCAGCAGGTTTTGAATGGCGCCCAAGACTTGTCGTTGACCAAAGATTGCAAGGATCTGAAGTTGAATGGACAACGCGGCACTCACGATCACTCCTCCAACTCCATGGACGCGCCCACGGGCGGCAGCATTCAGTCGGCTGTGCAAGCAGCCAACGCCAAAGAAGCATCCGCCGAGGCGGAACGGCATGCAAACGCCGCCTTCCAAATGCACGCGCGCAGCGGTAGCATCAAAGGTGAAAGCGGCAGCCACACGCCGGCCCCACCCTCAAGCAACGCTTCGACACAAAACAACAACTCGGCAGCGCCCAGTCCGCTGAGCAACTCCATTCTTCCGCCCGCCATGACGCCCACGGACGACTTCTCCGCCGCCGCCAGTCCGCTGCAACGCATGGCCTCCATCACCAACTCGCTGATCACACAGCCGCCTGTCACGCCGCATCACTCGCAGCCGCAACGCCCCACCAAAGCCGTGCTTCCGCCCATCACTCAGCAGCAGTTCGACATGTTCAACAACCTCAACACCGAGGACATCGTGCGGCATGTCAAGGAGGCGCTCTCGCAGTACTCGATCTCGCAGCGCCTCTTCGGCGAGTCCGTGCTCGGTCTGTCGCAGGGATCCGTCTCCGACCTGCTAGCGCGGCCCAAACCCTGGCACATGTTGACGCAGAAGGGTCGCGAGCCCTTCATTCGCATGAAGATGTTTCTGGAGGACGACAATGCGGTGCACAAGCTGGTGGCCAGCCAGTACAAAATCGCGCCCGAGAAGTTGATGCGCACCGGCAGCTACAGCGGCAGCCCGCAGATTCCACAGGGGCTGGCCAGCAAGATGCAAGCCACGCTGCCCATGCAGAAGATGATGAACGAGCTGAAGATGCAGGAGCCGCAAGCACAACATATCATGCAACAGATGCAGGCAGCCGCTGCCATGTCGGCCGCCATGCAGCAGCAACACAACCACCAACAGCAAGCAGCAGCTGCAGTGCAGGCCGCTCAAGCTGCCGCTGCTGCCCAACACCACCAGAGCATGTTGCTCACTTCACCCGGACTGCCGCCACAACATGCCATTAGTTTGCCCGCCGCCGCTGCTGCAGCCAATGCCGCTGCGGCCAGTGCAGCCGCCGCTGCAGCCAACGACAAAAAGCCCATGATGATGCCGATAAACTCGCCGCATCAATCCAACACCATGCGCAACATGCACCAGCACATGTCACCCACCGTCTACGAGATGGCAGCACTGACGCAGGACCTCGACACTCAGGTGATTACCACGAAGATCAAGGAAGCGCTGCTGGCCAACAACATCGGCCAGAAGATATTCGGCGAAGCCGTCTTGGGTCTGTCGCAGGGCTCTGTGTCGGAACTGCTAAGCAAGCCCAAGCCGTGGCACATGTTGTCGATCAAAGGACGCGAGCCGTTCATCCGCATGCAGCTGTGGCTTTCGGATGCCAACAATGTCGAGCGCCTGCAGGTCCTCAAGAACGAACGTCGCGAGGCCAGCAAACGACGTCGCTCCACCGGCGGCCCCAATCAGCAAGACAACAGCTCGGACACGTCGAGCAACGACACCAACGATTTCTACACCAGCAGCCCGGGTCCCGGCTCCGTGGGCTCGGGTGTGGGTGGTGCACCGCCCAACAAGAAACAGCGAGTGCTCTTCTCCGAGGAGCAGAAGGAAGCGTTGCGTCTCGCTTTCACGTTGGACCCCTACCCGAATGTGGGCACCATTGAGTTCCTGGCCAACGAACTGGGCCTGGCTACGCGCACCATCACCAACTGGTTCCACAACCATCGCATGCGCCTCAAGCAGCAGGTGCCGCATGGCCAGCCCGCCGACACGCACATCCCCAGCCGCGAGAACACCACCGCCACGCCCTTCGACCCCGTCCAGTTCCGCATTCTGCTGCAGCAACGTCTGCTCGAGCTGCACAAGGAACGCATGGGCCTGAGCGGCGCGCCAGTGTTGCCCTATCCGCCCTACTTTGCCGCAGCAGCGCTGCTGGGACGCAGTCTCGCTAGTATGCCAGGGGCGGGGGGAGCCGGCAACGAACCGGATCTGCAAGCCTTGAATCAAGCTTTCAAGGAGCAGATGAGCGGCCTCGACCTGACGATGAATGCGTTGAAGCGCGAGCGCAGCGACGACTTCGACGATGAGATGGACGAGACTTCGCATCTGAGCGACAACGAATCGCTCGATGGCAACGGCGAGGGAGGTTCCTCGACTGGCGGCGGCGACGACAAGAGGGACGAATATAAAGAGACGCCGCGATCGTCGTACCCCGGAAATGCGTCGCGTACTTCACGCCGCAAGCTAGCAGCACCGCAATGGGTCAATCCGGCGAACAGCGGTGAGAACACAGCGGCGGCGGCAGCTGCAGCAGCAGCAAACGCGGTGGCCGCGGCTGCCGAACGCATCATCAACGGCGTGTGTGTCATGCAAGCGGCCGACTTTAGTCGGCGAGCCGAGCAGGAGGCCGCAGCAGAGCCACACACGCGGCCCGGCAGCGAGAAGCTGGAAAACGATATGCATGAGGTGGACATCGATCAGCGCTTCATGGAGCCAGAGGTGCGCATCAAGCAGGAGGATGAGGAGTGCGAGAGTGAGATGGAGGCGAATGCGAATGCAATCTTGAGGAATGAAGACAAAGCGTTGGACGACGAAAGACTGCGAATGTTAGCAATGCAACGCATGAGCGGCGAGGACGAAGCAGCGCCGACTGCGTGGAATTATTAGACAGACAGAGAAGAGAGAGAAAGGAAGAGAAAAGAGTGCTGAGGAATAGAGAGCTTAAGAAATTAAGAGACCGAGAGAATGAACGAGGGAAGGACAGGAGGAGTGAAAACAAGCGTCGTTGTGCAATTCGTTAAAGTTTTAAAATTATTTCCAAGTTTAAATATTGATTAAGAGAAGATTTCCAAAATGAAATAAAATTTAATGTGATTAAGTTGTCCCCAATTAAGGAAAAACCCAGAACTGTAAATATTTTTAACCCTTATTATATAATTATAGCAAAAAATACCAGACACAAAAAATACCACTTTCAAGTATTATTATTTTTCGTGCATATTTTTTTTTCTTTTATTCTAATAAAGACTGTAAGCATTGAAGTTTCCATAACTGTACATAACTGTTTATCTCTATTTCTATACTGTAAATAATAAGTGAAAAAACAAAATAAAAACCATGTTTAACTATCTTTTGATCTCAAACGAAAAAGAAATCAATTCATAAATAAAAAAGGAGGGGAAATTCAAAGTAATAATAAAGTAAAGTGAATAAAAAACTCAAACCAAATACAACAACAACAAAAAGGTAGTTAAATCAAAAGTAGTTTAAAAATGTACACTCACACCATTAAAGAGGAGCAAAAAAAACAAATAAAAAGAAAGAAATAGATTTATTAATTTTAAACTTAATTTTTAAAAATAGCGTAAAAATAGAATTCAAATAATACGAAAAATAAAAAATCACATTATTAAAGTAGTAAAAATTTCTAATATTTAAATATTTGAAAACATACAATTAAAAATCCTTGAACAAATCCTTTTAAATTAATCCTTAAACAAAAGAAATGTATAAATTAAAGAGTAAAAGAAACATTTTAAAAACGTTCAAAATTGCATATCGTCTCAGAGCATTAAGCTAACAACAACAACAACAATAACAACAACTGTAAGTTTTGTGTTTTAAATACATGTACATATTGTATATGAAAATGAAAATCTTGAGTTTTCCTAAATTTTAAATTAGTACGAAAAATTTAAAAATTCTAAAATTCTTCTTTAAAAATTTTAGATTTAAAAAAAGATCAAAAAATGTTAAAAAATATTAAAAAATGTTGAATAAAGGTTGAAAAAAATAAAATCATATTCGAATCAAATACAAAAGCGTAAAAATACACATTTTGTCCACATGTAAATAAACACGTTTATGAAACACTAAACGAAAAAATGTTTTGAGCAGAAAATTAAAGTTGTCTAAATTGTAACTAAGCTTAAACTGAATTTAATTTTAATACTAATTTTAAGTATTCTTCAGAATTTTAATGCTAAGCAAATTCTGCGTAAAACGAAGCGCGAGAATCGCAGCAGCGTTTTTTGCACTGTTTTAGTTGCTAAACTTAAGCTTATTTTATGAGAATTATTTTTATAATTAATATTACTATTACTACTGTAATTATTATTATTGTAATATTAATTAAAAACTACTTTAATATTACTTTTAAACTGAATTAAAACTGAGAGAATTTTGCATTTCGTTTCTTTTTGCTTTAGTTAATATTCGATTTTGTGTTAATTGTAAACAAATAAAAACCATGCAAAAAATAAAAAAAGTTCTTTATTTCTATCCTTTTTTAATTTATTTTATTTGATTTTATTTTATTTCATTTACGTTTTACGTTATTTACGTTTAATTTCCTTTATTTGTGAATTTCAATTTTGCTTTTTATTTTCTTCATTCTTTTTTCATCATTTCTTTGATTTATATTCGTATTGATACAAATTATTGATTATCTCGATGATGATAATGATGATGGTGTCCGTGTTACAGGCAGAGGAACCGAAATCCTCGCATTATTTAAAAGCAACAACAACAAAAACCATACACACAAAGCATGCATAACATTTTATTGTTAAAATTAAGCAGTTAAAATTAATTATTTTTAATGTAGCAATAATAGTTGAAAATCATTTCTAGGTTCTAGCCTAATAAAACAAAAACACACACACGAGTACGTAATAAATATAAATAAATAAAGCATACGAAAATAAATAGAAATAAAAACTCAAAAATTACACAAAAAAATATGAAATGCATTTTATTTCCACCCACAAAATTGGCGATAAAATTTTCTGTTTTCCGAGACATTTTCAGCAATTTTTATGCTTTCGCAGCTCGATTTATTTTCTTACTTTACTTATTCTTTATTTTTTCTTCTTCTTTCTTCTTCACTTCTTGTTTTTTCTTCGCCTTCTTCTTTAAATGCTTTATTTAGAGGTTTGTATATAAAAAAACACTTGGAACTTTTTCATTAATGTTTTTCAGATTATTATAATGTTTACTGGGTATTTTTTACATGTCTTCGTTTTAGCCCTTTTTCTCTTCCCCTTTTCTCTTTTTATTTCTCCTTTAAAACAAACTTTAAAATACAACAACATCAAAAATCTTTAACAATAACAAAAAACGGTGCTAAAAAGTTTAATTGAGTTAAATTAAACTCAAGCCATAAAGTAAATTGAACTACCATCTATAATATAAGTAAAATAAATACTTACATATGTATAAATATCTAGCATATACATACATATGTATAAATATCGTACATAACAACAAATAACTTCGAATACGTAAACGAAACAACAACGTTTATTTACAATAACAATGTACTTCATACAAAGCTAAAATCAAAATTTTGACTTTTGTATATTAAAAAGTAAGACATAAAAGAATTAAAAATACAAAAAAATAGCTCCTTCCATTTTAAAACACACAAAATAAAAATATAACCAAAAGCAAAACGATAACATAATAAATACAAACGATAAACAGTTTTTATACTTCCATTAAAAATAAAATAAATAACTAAAGTAAAGATAATTTGGATTTTGTTTTAGACAACATTTAAATTATGTTTAAACTTAACTAAATTTGTATACAAATACATAATAACAAATTTATTAGATATATAAGTAAATAAAATATAATAAAAATAAGATGAAATTAAAGAAAATAAAATAAATTAAACCATAAATGCAATTAAGTAAAATAAAATCAAATAAAATAAAATAAAACAGAAAGAAAATAAAATAAAATAAAATATAATAAAATAACCATGAAATAAAATTAAATTGAATACATCAAAATAAAATAAATTAAGTCCGAAATTACTATTATTATTTCAAATTTGTATATTTTAATGTATGTATGTACATTGTATGTATACATATTTCACATATGTACATTCATCTGTCTTATCTTCATTCTATTCTTGAACTTATCTAAAAAGCATTTGAAAGATGTTTGTTTTAAAATGTTTGCCAAACTACAATAAAAAAACGAAAGAATTTAAACTCGTTTAATAATAAAGAAGAATCTTAGTGAATTTCTAATTTAAAACAAAAATACAAATTAATTCAATTTCACAACCAAGCCGAAATAAATAAGTTATTACTTATGTATATTTAATTAAGACAGCGTGATATAAATACATTAATATTATTATTATTATTATGCGATATATATTAAAAAATATCTCTTGTATATTCTCTTGTAATTAACAATAGATATAAGAATTAGTATGGAAACATAATATTATAAATATTCTTTTCAAAAAAGAGAAAAACGAAGATTTTAAAGAGTATCGAAAAAGTAAGAAATCCCAAAAAAATTCAAACACAAAAAAATTTATGATAAAAAAATAACTGCAAAAAATAAACATATATGAACAAATTAAAGCCACACTGAAATCGTCTTAATATAGATAATAGCTAAATCGACCATATCAACCATTAAATAATCCATAAATTAATATGTAAGTAGTACTTAATACTTAATACTTAATACTTAATACTAAATAATTAATAATATTATTTAGTGTAATTTAGATTTTTTAAAACAGTTTATTATTATAATATATATTTTTTTAAACTTGACTTTATTATTATTATTATTGTTCAATAATTTTTTCATTTTAGTTATTATTATTAGTTTTAATATTTATTTATTATTTTAAACATTAAGACAATTAAGCATTTAGACATTTAATTATGTCTTTAATTAATTTTAACTGTATTAAAAATTGGTTGAATTTTAATTTTGGCTCTTTTAATTATTATTTTAAATTTAGCGTTAAATGAATTAATTACAGTAACTTTAATTTATTTGTATAAATATTAAATAAATATAAAACTTACGAAAAAAGTTTTCCAATAAAAAGCTGTACAAAGCTTATTTAATTTAATTAAATTAAACTTTAAAATTAATATTGAAATCAAACTAACTTGAAATTAATTTTAATATTGAAATGAAAATGAATACGTTTTGATATCATATCAGAAACTAAATGAAAATAATTTAAAACATCAATTAAATGAAATTTGCAACGAAATTAAATTAATAGTTAAAACCAATAAAATCACTTCAAATTAAATTAAAGTTTACTTAAATTAAATTAAATTAATGCAGCACCTAAATCAATCATTCAATCATTCAATCAAAAATCAGCAATCATTCAATTCAAAATTAAATCATTTTTCATTTAGTAAATAGTTTGAAACAATTAATAATAATTTTTATCTTAATTTTTCGTTGAATTTAATAATGAAATTTTTAATAATCTTTCACCAAATGTTTTGTAATGCTTCCTAAAACGAAAACCTGTAAAAATGTTTAAAATAAGAATGACCCTGTATCAGTAAAAGGGAAACAACAACAAGCAAATATTTGGCAACTAAATTTACGTTTAAAACAAAATATTTGCTAAAAAAATAAACAAAATTTAAAAGAAAAAAAAAACAAATTCATTATGTTTAATATACGTAATAAAATTTAAGCATTTAAATTTTAGCTCTAGAACTGTAAAAATATTGAATAAAAGGTTTGAGATGTTTATTTTAATAGCAATTTTATTATTTAACTGATTTCAAGAAGAATCGCATAAGAATCATTTTTATTATTATCATTATAATTTTTACCATAAATATTATTATTTTTACTATAATTATTAATATTATCAGTATTGTTTTTACTCTAATTATAATGAAATGCATTAATAATAAAGGAATATAATTAATTAATCATTAAAACTTTAAACACGTCTCTTGGTTTAAGAGCATTTTCTAATTTAGCAAAATACTAAATTTAAATACAATATGATTATACATACTTAGTATATACTAAAATAATATCGAAAGCAACAATATTAAAATATATAAATAAATAATTAAATAAAAATATGATATTAATTGTATTGCAACGAAAAAGAAGCCTTCTTTATTTAGGAAAATAACGAAGCAGAAAGTACTTAAAGTTCGAAAAGGTCAAAGGTCGAAAAGTTCAAAAATCGAACGAAAATTTAATAAATTCGACTATCAAACTGATGACCTTTCTCAGTGATTCTCAAACTTAGATGGAATGTACAAAACTAAACCCGTAGTCTTTAGCATGAAAACTAACCTTCAGTTTATACGCGGCGCCCTCTACCTGTCGCTAGTTACATGTGCTCTAGTAACTATATTTAGCATAAACAGGAACCATTGCTTAACTTAACCCAAAAACATCTGTGATGTAAGATGGGAATAAAAAATCGTCTTCGATATAAAGCGGACAAAAATCAGGAAATAAATCTCGAAATAAATCTCATCAGGAAATAAATCTCGAAAATAAAAAACAAAACAAATAGCTAAAGAATACAATATTAAAAGCAGCAAAAATATTGTCTTTGGCATCGCCTTATGCAATCTAATCCATCATAAGTTCTCAAATGAGGAGGCTCGATCCTTAAATTATAATACAATGCGGTTTAATAAAATAACTCGTACTTGTAGTATAATATTCGGAAAAAGTTATACTAGGAGTTGGTATTTTAAAACGAGTAACTAAAAACTGAGTGAAGAACTTAAACGATGTCTCTCACTTTAGGAAAAATGTCACTTTTTAGTAATAGCAATAAACTTCAGCCAAGTTTACACCCAGTTGAACACTTTAATGACGAGAGGTGGAAACACTTTTGTAATCCTATCAAAATCTGGAGGAATTAAGGAATTAAATCTAAACACGAAGGACTATTAAAAATGAATCACATAACAATTTTTAATCTCAACTCTTTCACTTTGATTATCACACTTCAAGGCTGTAATAAGCGTGTTTCGAAAATTATTCGTAATCATGAGTATTCGATGTTATTCGTAAGTATTTAATTACACTGCAGAGGGCGCTGAATTTAACGTAAAGTGCTTACGTAAATAATTGCAGCGTACAACCTTCAGTGACGCCCACCTTCGGGATACTTGTAATTTTGTTACCCCGATCGTTACAGCGACTCGTTCTTCCACAAGTTGCTGAAAAATCAATTTCCTTTGCTAATTGGCATGTAATTTGCAGCTTTTCTCCCTTTACTCATCAAACCCCTCGCAAACAACAACGCCTGCACCTTCCCTCACTCCGCGCGTCATTCATTTCGCACAAAGTGTCCTCATCAATTCAGTGCTTCATACATCACTTCGCTCCACTCGTATCTCACACATGATGTTGCTGCGTCTCGTCTTTTCCACATGATTAGCTCTCTGGCACATATATATATATACATACATATATATAAGACTGCTGTGTTTTCATTAATTTTTTTGAAAATTGAAAATTCCTTTTTCCTTGTGTATTGTGGCAAATATGCCTTCAGGACCTTTATTGTATTTGTATGGGCACCACTCGTCGGATCTTTAGAATTCACCGAATTAAATAAAATTAAAAAAAGAATTAAATACATAATTACGTTTCAAAGAGCATTTTCTCCTAAAATACTGCAACGTTTTCGATAAAAAAAATAGGTATAGAAAGCTTATAACATCTGGTTTCTTGTTCTCCGCAAAAAGATGTGGGTTAATTATATATTTTACTTTATTAATGGGGTAAAAAGAATACTAAAAGTATTAAAATCGCGTTTTCTCCAAAACGATGCGTTTTTCGACAAAATCTTACTTTACATAAATGAAAGGTATTTAAGTTACCTATTCTTCCCACCAATGAAATCTACAATAACAATAATAACAATTATCAACAAATTTATATAGATAATTAATAAAAAGGTAATAATAATAAAAAGATAATAATAACAAAACCATTAATTTTAATTCATTTCATTTATTATTTTAATTTATTAATTTTATTTAATTTATTTTTTCTTTTGATTTCTTCCAGAGCCTGAAAATAACTCTTATTCCAATGACCTTCCTCAAAAAAGTTAGATTTTTAACTTTTATTTTGATAATAAAAGTTAAAAGTTTTTTTCATAACTTTTATTTTGAAAATAAAAGTTAAAAGTTTAACTCTTAACTTTTATTTTCAAATTATAAGTTAAAAGTTTTATTTTCAAAGTCATCGAAAAAAGTTTTTCTGCTGACTTTGTTGAAATAAAAGTTTTTTAAAAGTCTTTTGAAGAAAAAATTCACTATGGCGAATTGTGGAGAAAAATGAATACATACATATATCGCTAGAAATCCCTCTAGATGATTTCATTAGGTTAAAAAATTAAAGAAGCTTGAGTTTCTTTGCTGGTCTTCCTGTATTCATAATACAACATTAATATCGATATATATAGATGTTTTATTGTTTGTTTTTCTTGATTTTTTGTTTTGGTTTACTCTTATTATTCTGTGATGCTCTTGACATCATTTCTTCCATTATTTCAGCATATGTTATTTAAAGCTAGAATAGGCAGGCATTATTAGGGATTTTTTTTTTGTCTTCATAACAGGAGGAATTTATTTTACATGAAGTTAAAATAAACAATAAAAATAGAGGAATAGAAATTAAAATTAAATTTTAAAAATTGACAAATTCTTTATAGAAATTAAAATCCAAATTCTAACAATAAACTGGCATGGCAACCCTGTGCTGCTGGCTGGCAACTTCTCCACTTTAACTTCGATTTCGGTTTGTGAAAAGAATAGAGCTCGACACAAGCAAGCGTTGTCAAAGCTAAAACAGATATAAAAACAACAATGCAATTTGTTAAAATATCAAGAACGGCAATAACAACAGCAACGAAAACAAACTTTATAATCTTGTAGAACAACAATAGCAATAAATGACAACAACGCTGGTGATAACATCTAACACCAACAATAACATAATAATAATAGCAACAATTGCTGTTGTTCTTGCGTTGTTGTTGACTTGATGTACAGGAAATTTAATAGGAGCGCATAGTAAAAGGTTGGTGGCGCTGCCGCAACCAACGCATGACGAGACGCTGAAACACACTCACACCAACGCACCGAAAAAAACAACAGAATAAACAAACACACGAACTTTAATGCGACTGCATGTCGAGATGTATGACGACAGGCGAATGGATATATGCATGTAGGTGTGTGTGTGCGCTTCGTCGTTTGTTTGTTGGTTTTGCTTTTTTATTTTGATGGTTTGTTTGCGTTCTTACTATTGTTGTTTTTGTTATTGTTACTGTTCATGTGAAACAACAACACCAACCAGATTCAAGCAAGTCAGAGCGCACGTCAAAAATAACAACAATAAAACAACAGCAACAACACAACAATTACAATAAAAACAACATCGTTGAGAGTACTCAAAAATTTCTCATGATGCATGACCGACCGATTTGTTTCCCAAAACAAGGCGCCGGAATTGCGAAAAAAGGATTCATATGGAAGGCATCACATAATTTTTACGTTTCTTTTATCAAGCCTCATCAAAACCTTCATATGTTACATGTGTTGGGGCTAGTGGAACAATTAGTCTAGACGTGACGTAAACGTTGTGTTGTGTCAGATTCAACCTATGCTACGACTGCTAAGGTAACGAATATTGAAAACGTAAAGTAACGTGACGTGAAGAACTAATTTATTGAAATTTGCTTTCACCTTCATCGAGTTACGACAGCATTGTACATAGCTTACCTTTCTCTTTATCCTTACTATGATAAAATTATAGGTTAGAGCGCGATATCTATATAAAACTTTTGTTGACTTGTTAATAAGTTGGTTTTCTTTTAGTTGTTTTTTGGCTGATGTTTCTCAACTGACAGCTTGAATAATCGCTAAGCACGTTCACCACGAGCTGTGCGACACACCATGCTACGTTACGTCTAGACTAATTGAACCATAAGAGTTGTTAAACTTGGAAAATGTTTGAAATTTACTGGTTATTCTGTTAACTGCCACACACACACTCTCTCTCTCTCTCTCTCTCTCTCTCTCTCAGCCTGCTGACCTTTTTTTTAAAATTCATTATTGATTTCATTTAAAATTGTTAAAATTTATAAACGTGCGCTCCTGTCGTCGAGGTTGTCGTTAACCCTCTCTTAATGTACGGTTGAATGAGCAGATGCCTGTGTGTGTTCTTGTTGTTATGCCTAACTTCTGTTGTCAGCAGAATGAAATAAGAATGTTTTTGTTGTCATTTCGTTTGTTATTGTAGCGGCTGCTTATTGTTGGTGTCGTGTTTGTTGTTGTTTACACTACATCGACTTGTATTGTTGTTATTGTTTGCAAAATAAACAGTCCCGTTGTTGTTATTTCACGATGTTATACAACAACGCAAGAACATGGCTGCCAGAATCGTGTAGCTGGTCGACACGAAGTTGTTGTTATATCTGCTGTTATTGTTGTTGATATGATTATTGTTGCCTTTGTTATTTTAGTATTGTTGTTATTGCTATAGTTATTATTGTTGTTATTTATTCTCGTCATTATCGGCAAGCAAAAGAAAACAAAATATAATAACATGGTGTTTGTTATCCATTCATCCTTCTTCCTCCATTCGCAAACTTGATAAAGTTCCGTAAGAATAACAAATAAGCAAAGTGAAAAATAATTTTTTGATAAATCACATGAAATTTGAGCAAAAAATGTAGACGTTGCTTCGTGTGTTTTTATAAACAGCTCAACTTATAAATTCGCATTCTACAACAACACCGGGAGAAAACCGACAACGTTTCTTCTATTATTTATTTATGTTTGTTTTTTAACTCTCATCTTGCTCGCTCGCTCAATCACCTGGTAACACAGGGAAGGAGCAGAACGAGAGGAAGCGGGATTTTTTCAATTATTTTTCATCAAACTTTTTCCAGAAAAATACGTTACAATTGAACAGGCTTCCAGTTGACGGCAGCAAGCGGCCGGCTCTGCAAATACTCTGTTTGCGGGCGATGAGTGCAACCCAAAGACTTTGGTGCAACCATAGAGAAAGAATAACGTTATAACCATAGAGAAAGAATAAAGTTATTCTTTCTCTATGGTGCAACCTACAAACAGAACAGGGTTGTTGTGTGGTGTAATAAAGAAGTATGCATGTTTTGGAGTGAAAAAGCTGCACTTATATTGGAAAAAGGAGGATTGCGTGAAAATAATTGCACAAAGCAACTCCAAATATGTATATACATATGTATACTACGGAAAGTGTTTGACTGTTGTGTTTGCAATGTAACATAGCAAGCAAACAGATTTGACGGGAGAGTGAAATAGTTCATTTCTTTGGATTGTTTCATCGAACAACTGTTTGCAATATGGGCCATAACGGCCTAAGAAAACAACAAGGGAAATTTCGTTTAGCTTGAATTCGCACCCAACTTCATTGCATCTTATGTCGAATAAGTTGCCTCAGTTGGTATTTATTTAATTTGTATTTGGTTGACTTGTTGAACGTGGGTAAGTGTCATTTGTATGGTGAAGAACTGTGTAGTTCATTAAAAAGCACGGCTTTAATTTATGCGCACGGCTGGCGTACTTATTTAGGTACCACAGTTATGCAATTCTTAAAAGGAGAAGAAATTTAACTTGCTCACTTATGTGTAAACGTTCCCACGAAGTGCGTGTGACGTAGTCGCCCGTACGTTTGACGTAGTCGACCGTGCGATGTAATCCGCTCGTTGCGTAGCAACGAAATCAATAAACAAGAACAATTTGATGCAATCGCTCGAGCTCGTCTGAAGAATTTCGGTTCAAAACGAAAAAAAGCTTTTCCGTCCTCTTCGTACGTTCGTCAAGTTTGTTTCGTTCGTTTCTAATTCCTCTGATTTGTTTCTGTTTTTATTTTCCAATTCTTTCACAAAAGAAAACAAAACAGGCAAACATCAATAAAAACACATTAGGTGCGCTACGGTCGACTATTAAGAGACCACATGAGGTTTATGCAATATCAAACAGGGCATAAATAGGGATCCGCCCGGTTACGCCAAGCATGTTCATGTTTTTGCTGTTGTTTTAGTTTGTGGAGCAGACCCCAAGAACAACAAATTCATCTTCTGCTCCCCCCCCCCCCCCCCCCCCCCCCCTGCTTTCTGAGTTATATTTGCCTCATATCTGCTTAACTATAGAAAATATCCGGTATAGATATATACCGTTAGAAAGGTAACTTAAATACCGTTCATTTATGTTAAGTACGATTTGGCCGAAAAACGCATATTTTTGGAGAAAACGCGATTTTAACATTTTTAGTACTCTTTTTCCCCCCATTAATAAACTAAAATGTGTAATTAACCCAAATCATTTTGCCCAAAACAAAAAACTAGATGTTATACCTATTTTTCTCATCGTAATCGGTGCACTATTTTAGGAGAAATCGCAGTTTAAAGTTTACAAAGAACCCTACTTCACGTACTATATTACTTTTTTCTCTGGTATATCACACTGCAGCTGTGCTGGTGTACCAAAACTAGAAATTATACTGTCCTACACTGAGAAAATGAAAAATTTATGAATTTTTATGAAAAATCGCGCGATTTAAAAAATTCCAATAAAATGTCGGCATTATCAGATCTGCACTTCCGAGCAAATATAAAATTCGCCAAGTACCAAGTAAAAAATTGCTTCCATCGGCTCCTAAAACAGACTACAAACGAGTACTCGACACAAGGAATGCTCTCGCGATCGATGTAGGGTATAAAAAGAAATGTTATCCAATTCGAAATGCACTCAAATACGTACCTACATAAGTGAGTATGTATATATTCAGTAGGAAGAAGCTGCCACCTGATTGACAAGTGTTGGACTATTTTTCTCTCTCTATATTGTTTTTAAATAATTATCCTATTTTTAACAAATAATAATAAAATTACTCGAGTATTTCAGGATTTTCATAATGAATAGTTATGATATATGAGTCACATGTGACTCAAAGTGACTTTTAATTACCATGTGTCAAATGTGACTCGAAGTGGCTACTTATTTTCATGAGTCAAATGTGTCTCATGGCGGATATTAACTTTCAAAAGTGTAATGATGTCTCATGAAGTTACTCAATTAATTGAAATTACATACTAATTACAATACATTTATGTAGATCCAACCCTCCCCCTCTTTCGCTAAAACTCTACAATCATAAAATACCAATAAATACCATCAAACAATACCATCATTATTTGCAATATTAGGTAGTAATCTGAAGTAAATATGTATTTAATACATATCTACTTAAAACTGAAAACTGAACTGTTGTTTTACAAACAAACAAAGCAAAAAAACAATAATATAGAGGGTTGGAATCGCTCTAAATACTAACAACAACAAAGTACACAAAAGAAGGAATGTTTGATTTCTTTCTTATTATAATTATTATTATTATGTATTATGTTCATTCAGCGGCAGACACACACACACAGGGAAGAGAGGACAAGGAGGAGAAGGACACACATATTACTTTTATGCAAATGATTATCAATTTTGAACAGGAACGCAGCATCATTTAGCAAACAGGCAAAACTTGTTCCGGTACCCCGCCAACATCCAGTCCAGCAGACAAACCGCATCATTTGGCAAATCACAGGATTTACTTACAACACCACGTTACTTGCACCAATACAAGTAAAAAAATAACTCCCGAATCTTAGCAACTCAGTCAGAACAACTGAAAGTGTATGGAGGTCATTAACAGTGATCAGTATGTCAGACAGACGGACAGATGGACGGACGTAATGAGCCGCTGAAAAACATTGACCAACATTGTGTGCTTCAAAAGAGGAGAGCAGGTGGGGGTCAGATTAATGTTAATCTTAAACACAAGCACAAACTTTTGAGAAGACAAAAAAATTGTGGGTTCGTTTTAATTTTTGCCTCCAGTTTAGTTGCGTTCAGGTATTTTTATGGTACTGCAACCCTCGTAAAGTTTAGAAAGGGATGAGGACTTAGCTTGTTTATTATATGTTATGGTTTAGCATATAATATAATTTATTTATAATATTTAGCATATCAACTGAGTTAAATGGTAGAAAAACACATTGTGACTTCGTCCTATATCCCAAAAACTCCCTTCAGTCGACTTCTTCTTCTTCATTATCTTCTCTTTCTTTTTATACTCTATCCAACCACGACCTGCATCGAACTTGCGTGGCGCTTGCTTGGTTTTTGCTATCTTTTCTTCTACTGGAGCAAAATGTGAATCCTAGCTGCTGGGAGGGCAGAAGGTCCTTGTTCGCTAAGCAGGCGTTGTGTGTATCAAAGAAACACAGCAGATGCTGTCAAACCACCCTGTTGTCGTTGTTGTTTTTGTTGTTAGTATGCCGCCATCTCGACCATGTTGCTTGGCATGATTGCCGCAAACAAGGTCAATTTTTTATGGATTTTTCTCTCCCTCTCTTTCCAGTCTGTCTTTGTCATTTTATGACGTTCGCTGCAAAATTTAGCGATTTAGCGTGTGCAAATTTTGTACTCCTGCTATTGATGGAACCACGAAGTAGGCCTATGTTTGGCGAAATATGGACGAGCTGAATGAAATTCGCGTTGATAACGACGACGACGAAAAAAGAAAACATGAGCGCCCAGCTGTTGGAAAAAACAACGGTTGCTCGTTGGCTGTAAGTATGTAGAGTGAGGGCGTGGCAGCAGTCAGTCAGTCACCATTTTTTCTAAACTGATTGTTTTAATTCTTCCTTTCTTCAATATTTATTCTATGCTGTATATCGCGTCACTCGGTTGCGGATATTTAGGAGTACATACATTTATATGTACATATATTTAAGTATTTATATTTTCTACAAAACTCTGAACTTTTAATATACAGTCGGGCCTCGATTATCCGTGATCCGGTAAACCCGATCAACCGTGATGGCCAAAGATCAGTCTTAAAAGATAAGCGTACGTTACAAAGTTTGCATGTAAGTGGGTAGATGCCATAGTAGGCCTTCCCAATTACGTCTAATCACATTAAATTAATTACAGAAAGATAAATTAAATTTATTAACTCTAAATTAAATCTAAATCAATCCAATCAATTACAATCCATTCCATTTCTTGTACCTGCTTGGTACGCAACTTGCAATTTCGGGCAACTCTGTAATGGTTGGTCATCGTGTTGAACACGACGCGGACGTATATTTGTGATTTTACTGATCTTTTCAGTAGATTTCCTAAAAATAAGAGTTGCAAACGGTAATCATTGATATCGATCCCGATTTGTGATTGATTGATAAACAAAAAAACGCAGGATTCTTGCGATTTTTACAGATAAAATCAATTTATTAAGTGTACAACAAAGTTACGTATAATTCTTAACCTAGAATTACTCTAATACGGTGGGTTTCAAGCCGAGTACTCGTATTTGGAAGTTGCATTGCAACTGAAGCCCTAAAGAAAGTATAGATGGAAAAATTAAAGTGCAAAAAAACTTGATTTTGGTTATTGGTCGCTGCATACGTGAAGCCGAAATGGCCACCGCCACTAGTGCAGAGCAGAAAAAACGTGATTCTCTCCACTTTTCAACGAGAACAACAGACATAAATCCAACGTCTCCGGGAGCTCACCAAGCAGACGCACAACTACTGGGAGTAGCAGACCCTAAAAATGATACCGACTACATGTCAACAGAAGATAATGAAGACATCACATTTAGAAAAATTCCTATGAAACGGATGAAAACATCTAATGCTGACAAAAATGGTATAGATTATAAGATTCCCCCCCTCAATTTATCCAAAATAAAAACCAATATTGTAAATTTAAATAATAGATTCCAACCACTGGCTAATATAAATACTGAACAATCCTCAGACCAGTCTAAGAAAAATAAGAAAACTATTAGTAAAACTAAGGGCGAAAATGATAATATAATATCTACCGACGATTCGCGTCCAATAAAAAGAAAATATGGTCCACCTATAATTCTATTAATGTAAATATAAAAGCACTTATTAGTGAATTGAATTCGCCAACGCGTAAAATTGAATATAAAATCAAAAATATAAATAAACGCAAAAGCAAAATTTTTTTCAAAGACAATGATGCTCATCAAGAAATGATGAAACACTTAAAAGACATGGGTATCGAGTCATATTCATTTACTCCATCCGAGCTAAAGGTAACATCGGTTATTTTAAGAGGATTATACTTCGACACAAATGTCGATGAAATTAAGCAGGCGCTTGATGAGCATTTTCCAAATTTAGTCCTAAATGTCTCAAAATTTCATACACGAAACTCCTTACGAAACAACTTTGAAACTAGTCTTTTTCTTGTCTCTTCGGTCCCGGGGGGAAAGTTTGATGATTTAATTAAAATAAAATTCTTACTAAATCAAGTGATCACATGGGAGTCCCCAAAACATAATAAAAACATAATACAATGCAAGCAATGCCAACAATGGGGGCATGTGGCAAAAAACTGCAATAGAAAATTCGCATGTATAAAATGTAATAAATCACCTGAGCCAGATAAATGCGAAAGAACCTCCACTGAAGAGGGACCTCCTTTCTGTGTAAATTGTAAAAATGAGGGACATCCAGCCAATTTTAAAGGCTGCCCAGCGTATAAACTATATATTCAAAAAAAGAAAAATTTGATTATAGAAGCTAAGCAAAAGAGATTCAATACGGAACAGCAGCTCCGACAAAGCACTTCAGCTTTTTGTACCCCTAACAAAACATTTTCAAGTCTTTTCCATCATGCTAATCCGTTATCAGCATGCGCCAATCCCTCACAAAATTTCCCACCCTATATCAATGAATTTTTAAAACTAGGCAAATACTTTGATGCCCCTCCTTCATTAACCCTAGAGGAAAAAATCAGAATGTTTATAACAACTTATTTGTCCATGCCCAAGGAGCAAGCCAAACAAGAGTATTCCACTCTACTGTCCGAAATATTAAAAAAATATGGTCCGTAACCGAATAAAAACAATAACTTTCAACACGCGCTCCTTAATAAAAGAAAATAGAAAAATAGAACTTCTTACACTTCTCAATAAATATGACATTGATTTCGCATGTATTCAAGAAACGCACCTGAAGGGCAGCACCAATTTAAATATCGAAAATTATAACTATTTGTAAACACAACAAACCAGGAGTGGCTATAGCTTTAAAAAAAAACTACAAATACTCCTTGCTATCCATCCCAGATATATCCATCCCATTATGTGCTCTTGCGGTACACTTGTCCATCAGTCATACTCCAAAAAAATTCCTAATCTGCAGCATATATGTGTCCAGCAATATATCATCTCCTCTAATGATAGATACACTATCAAAATTGCACAATTTTTCCAGATCTTTTGATGGCACCATAATTGGCGGAGACTTTAATGCAAAATCGACGGACTGGGGGGACTCTTACGAGAACTTCAATGGAAAATCCTTAAACAATTGGATACAAAATAACAACCTTAATTTTCAAAGACTGTGCCACCACCATCCGTCGTATCCCAACGCCTCGTCATACTTAGATCATTTCCTGATCAGTGCGCACATAATTGATCGTATCAAAAACAATTACAAACTTTCACTCCTCCCATCCTTTTCTGATCACTACCCGGTTGAAATAGTTATTAATTTCCCCGCAATTGAATTTATTAGCAATACCCCACGAACGACAATCTCTTTCACAAATACAGACTGGCGGAATTTCAAGTCAGACATGGAAAATTGTTCAAGCTTCAATATTCTCCCACATACTCGGAATCTTTCGAATGACGAAATTGATAACGCAATTCTTAACATAAACAATTCAATTATTTCCGTTCTAAGCCAGTACACTAGACGCATCGATTTACCCTCAAAACGCTTCAACATAACCACTAATATAAAAAAATTATTGACATTCAAACACAGATGGCAAAAGCAACTAAAGACAATATTTCATAGAAATCTCAATAAAAAAAATAATGAATATCAAACTCTAGCCGCACAAATAAAATTGCTCAACAACATCATTCAAAACCAATTGCAGGCTCATCAGGCAGATCTACTTGCTCAAAAATTGTCACAAATAAAACCTGGGCCATTTGCCTTCAAAGAAATCTATCGCTTCCTGGACAGGAAAAAAAATGACTTCTGTCATAAAATCAAAGTCGATGATGTACTATACTATGAACAGGTAGAAATTGCCGAAATTTTTAAACGACATTATGAAAAAACTCATCAAGAAAACAACCCCAACTCACAGAATAATTTGTTTATAAATGCAACAATCTCTCGAGCTTTAGCACCCTGCACCAGTCCAATTTATGTATTCTCTGACGCTTTTAACGCAATCGAAAACAACTCAACAAGGCATTTTACGAACCCCAAAAACCTGGAATATATTATAAAAAAATTAAACTCAAAAAAATCATTTGGACATGACGAAATTTCAAATTACATTTTAAAAAAATTACCCGGAAGTTACTTACCACAGCTCTGTATTATCTTTAACAACTGCATCAATAATGGATATTTTCCCAACACGTGGAAAATAGCGAAAATAATTCCAATTAAAAAAAAAAAACATAATCATGACCCTACCAACTACAGACCAATTTCCCTGCTCCCAAATCTTGGAAAAATTTTAGAGATAATCATTAAAGACAAAATTAACATTAACATGGACTTTGACTTCTTACCTGACCATCAATTTGGATTTAAACCAGGACACTCCACGCTACATGCATTACTAAAATTCCGGGACGATGTCACCGCCAACCTTAGAGCAAAGTCCTGTACAATCGCCGTCTCGCTAGACATAGAAAAAGCGTTCGACAAAGCATTTCACAAAGGCATAATATACAAATTAATAAATCTAGATATTGACCCATTCTTAATTAGATTGATTGCTAGCTTCCTGCATAACAGAACCTTTAAAGTACAAATTGGTGACACATTATCGGAAATAGGACAAATGAAAAGTGGGGTACCCCAAGGATCTATCCTGGCTCCATTTCTATACAATACCCTTATTCACGACTTTCCTCATGAACTAAATGGTAGCAAAAGTATTCTTTACGCCGACGACTCGCTAATTTATGCGCACTCGAAATCGCCTCGTTTGGCACTAAATCTCGTTAATAATCACCTTAACCTGGTACAAAACTACTACACTAAGTGGGGTATTAAAATTAATACAGCTAAATCACAAGCCATATGCATAAGAAACGCTTCGGGCAAATGTGCGGCAAGTGTTGTACCAGAAAGTAAAATTATCCAATTAACCCTAAACAATTCAAATATCCCTTTCCGGAAAAATATTACATATCTTGGCGTATCATTCAATAACCTCCTGAAGTTCAATACTCATGCTAGAACCAAATTAAAAAAAGTAAATGGACTAAAAGCATTATTCGCATATTTATTAAAAAGCAAGGCACTCCCTCAAAAAACGAAACTACTTATATATAAAGTTGCTATTAGGCCTTCTTTGTTGTATGCATTTCCAATATGGTTCACTATCTCTCCCTCCGTGGCCGAAGAATTAGAAATCTTTGAAAGGAAAATACTTAGGGACTGCATTGACAAAAACTTTGAAACTCCAACGAAAAGATATTCAAACACATATATTTACTCAAAAGCAAATATTACTCCAATCTGCAATTACGCGCTAAGCCTGCAGAAACGATTTATAGAAAGACTCGATTCCCATGAAAATATATTAATCAGAGAGTTATATAACTAAGAGATGGAATATAGCTGGACTAATACGAATTACCTATCTCCAGTCGGTATAGTACAAAACTTACATATCTTACAACATCAGGATGGGAAAAATCCATTCTACAAAAAATCAGTGCCTAATACTAATCGAGGTTAATAAACACTAAAGTACAAAGTGAAACAAATACCTGAAATTCTTAAATAAAGATCTCACTTATATTTAGTACACTTTAATTATTTAAGCACCTAGGATTAAGTAGATATTAAGTAGTTTTAGGAGGATGTTATCCCTCAGCGTCATTATTTAAGTTTACGAGCAGAACTTTATAAATACAAATAACCTTAATTACGAGCTAAACGAAGCTATTAAAATTAAAATTCTTTATACAGCAAGAAGCTGTCAAAAATTATCTCATCTATATTTCTGACAATACTTTATAGTCTAAAATTATAACAATGTAAACCAAAAAATTCATGTACAAACGACACTAAAAAAAAAGAAGTCTCAATAAATTGAATTGAATTGAATTTTGCAATTTCGGAATGCATAATTTTTTGTCTTCATGATGTACTTCAACAAAGTCATCGTCATTCAGGTGACTGTTGGATGCTATGTTGGATGTCGGTCAGCTTCACAATTTTTTGGTTAATGCTGCTGCTGCCATCATCATCCAACTGGCTATTGGATGGTAAAATAGGCCTCTTCATTATTTTTGGTTAATGCCTTCACCATCTTCAACCAATGTTAGTGGTTCTTGGTTGGTAGTTTCTGTTTAATAGTTTTGGTGGTGCAAGTGGTGACTGTTTTGGGCTGATTTCTCTTGAAATTAAAATTTATGAAATCTTTTATTTTTTCTTGCAGGAATAATATTCCTGGAAGGAATAATAAGGAAGGAAGAGCATTAAAATGCAGTTTCTATTAACAAATATCAACAAAGATATGCTGATTCCGATGATATATACGTCTATAAAAAGGCAGGAGACTCCACTTTCTGAATATTGTGATGAATATATCGGCCAATCGTACATTTTACTGAAGAAAAATTAATAAATGCAAAAATATGTTACTATTTTATATAAATAAATTTAAATTTCACTTTTCTCCAAGAGTAAAAGGTTTTGACGCTCAGGACGTGATGCTGATCAAGAATACATAAATGTACTTTTCTATATCTATCTATCTTCTATATATTTGTTCCACATTTCGTGACAAAGTTAATATACGCTTAACCTTAAGGTGTATGGTATAATAAATGCTTTTTCTACAATTAGTATTTGGAAGTTGTTTGCATAATCTGTATATGTATTATTTTAGTTTTTTTAATTAATAATAACACGCTTATTCCGAAAAATCAAAGTAGTAAAAGTTTATGCCACCACCGGAAAGTATATGGCACTTTGGGTTAACTAATTGTTCTGAAGAACAACAGGTATAAATAGAATAAAGATGAAATAAATGCTGTGCGATTATTTACCATAAAGTTTGTTAACAGTGCCAACAACAACAATAATAATAATAATAATACACCATCACCACCGCCATCAACGTTGTATGAAAACAACTGCAGGTGTTTTGATGAGTTCTCTTTCTATTATTGTTGTTTTATTTGTGTACTTAGTTCAATTCGAATTCTTTTTTTTTATTTTTCTCCGTTTTTTTTTCTTTTTTCATAAAGCAAACACAGATGTTCCTGGTCGTGCTGTTCTTACTCCTCGTCTTTCCAAAGTTTTTTCTACTGCTTTATTATTATCAATAAACATGTTATTTTCATGTTCTTGTTGTTCTATATATAATATAATTGTTTTTGTTTTTAGGTTTTCCTTTGCATTACTTTAAAAAGTTACTTTCTACGCTACTCTGCCAGCCTGGGAAAGGTTTTTTGTTGTCACACCCAAAGCAATTCCTGGGTTTTATTGTAGTTTTTCTCTGTTATTTATTTGTTGTCGACCAAGTGATAAGAATCTCCGGGGTTTTTGTCGAGCTGCGACGACAATTTGTCAAAAGTTAGAAGAGGCACGGCGATAAAGCTTCTGAATGAAGTGTTGTTGTTGTTGAGTGGAGAGGAGAGGAAGTGGAATTATCTTTAAAACACTTTCGTTTTCTTTCAAGGGCATTCAATGTTTACGGTCACTCTTTTAAAACCTAATAATATCATTTGTTATCACTTGTATAAAGACCAGTGTTGTATAAGAAAATGATTTTAAAATAAACGTCGTTCGATAAGAAACATTCGTTTATTAATGATGACCGTGGAAGTCAAACGGCCTCAAAGTTGCTTCCATTTTAATCCCCCAATTAAACTAGACTCCCGAAAGGATTGACAAACAAATTCCTCCTTGTTTAGACCCTCGTCGAATGATGATCATGTTTAAATGCAGTTTTTAAGTATGTGTCCATTTTATTAGAATTTAAAATTCAACATGTACATGTATCGTTTATTGAAATCCATACATAATTATTTGCATTAAAATTAAAACATTTAAGTAATCTAGTTTATTGGCTACAAAGGCTACAACAAACTTCTTTAATATTCCCGTTTTGTTGTTTTTCCTTTAAATAAAAGCAGCCTTAATTAAAGCCTTGCCGTTATAATTGAATACTTGGATAAACTCTGTGCGTATATAAAAAAAAATTACGGGATATCTATTGTAAATTCAAAAAGTACTATTAACTATAAAACTAGGAATTTTACTACAATATAAAAAACACAGTACAGCTCAAAAGGTTTTAACTACTAAAATACGTGTTGTTTAAAAAATAGTTTAAAAATTTTATAAAATAGTTGATCTTGTTTAAAAAACATAGTTCGTCAACAAGTCGTTGTTTAAGTGTTGGCAACTCAGTTAGATACGAAATGCTTTTCGTACTTATTTATTATTTGCTATGTTTAAAATGCATTGTGTAAAGCGGTTTTTCTGACCGCTGTTCTTGTTCTTGTTGTTGTTGGTGGTGGTGTCGTCGATGTTGCTGTTGTTGTTGTTGCTGTTGCCTGAAAATGGCCAATTTTGCCGACGCCGTCTTGAGTTCGGTTGGCGCATTGGTCTTATGTTAGAAAAGACGCTTTTCGTAGGAAAACAGACCGTGAACATTGCCCTCCAGCTGAGCGGAATGAGTGCGCTTCATGAAGCGTAATTTGCCGTTATAAATCATTTGTCTATATAAAAAGAATCCATATATACATATATGAAGAATGTAGATTAGTAAACTAATTGAATGTCTTATTTATACGCACTTCAACTCCTCCACCGAATGAGCCCCGATGTCTTGACAGCTGTGCTGCAGTCCACACTCCAAATACGGTAGATAGCGCAGCACCGAGCCTTTGTCCACAATGCTGCCGCTGACGCCCTGAGCCACCTTCATTTTATCCATTTCGTTGTGATAGTAACGCGACATGGCAGCGCCTTTGGCATCGTGACGCTCCATCGCTTCAAGCGAGCCCATGCCACGATACTTCTTCAAACGCACACCATCCGAAAAGAAGTACTCACCGGGAGCTTCTGAAGTGCCGGCCAGCAGAGATCCCATCATAACAGCGCTGGCACCCAAAGCCAGGGCTTTCACAATGTGGCCAATTGACTGGATGCCGCCATCGGCAATGACCGGTACACCGAATTGTTTGGCGTAGGTGGAAACCTGATATACCGCTGTAGCTTGAGGACAGCCACAAGCCATCACCTCCTGAGTGATGCAAATCGAGCCGGAACCCATGCCTACACGCAGACCATCAACACCGGCCTCGATTAAATTCCTAGCCTGTGCACGAGTTACAACTGCAAGGGGCAGAACAGGGAGAGATTATTACATCCCAATTCCTCCCCTTCTGGCATCGATTACTCACCATTCCCACCAATGACCTGCAACTCGGGATACGTGCTCTTTATGTATCTGATCATTTCGATCTGGTAGATCGAGTTGCCTTGCGATGAGTCCAGTACAATGACATCAACACCGTTGGCCACCAGCAGCCGGAGACGCTCCTTATCATCGGTACGAGTGCCAATGGCAGCACCCACCAACAGCTGTTTATTGCTATCCTTGGAAGCGTTGGGATAGGAGCGCGCCTTCTTCAAATCGGTGCGCGCAATAAGAGCCACCAACTCGCCGTTCTCATTGACAATCGGAAGCTTGCCTTTCTTGCTCTTCTCCAGTATAGCATTGGCCATCAACAGTGTGATGCCATTCGGGGCAGTAATCAAATCGGTGGTCATAACAGAGCCCAGCTTGAGCTCAGGTTGATTTTCGCGGAAATCGATGTCGCGCGAAGTGACGATGCCCAGCAAACGTCCACCCAGTTTGCCGTCGGCGGTGACCGGATATCCGGTGAAACCATTCTTGCGACGTGCTTCCAACACATCACCGACTGTGTTGTCAGCTGACATCACGAAGGGATCGCGGATGAAACCATGCTTGTATTTCTTTACTTTGTGGACTTCGTTGGCCTGGTACTCCGGGGTGCAGTTGTGATGCAGTATTCCAATGCCACCTCCAAGCTATGAGAAACAAGAAAACACAAGGAATAACCTTACATTCTGCCGATATTCTTGTAATTTAATTCGATCTCTTGTGTGTTACTTACTGCCATGGCGATGGCCATGTCCGACTCTGTGACGGTGTCCATGGGCGAGGAAACAAGTGGAGCGCGCAGGGTTATCTTCTTGGTAAGCGGAGACTTAAGGTCAACCTCCTCTGCGGTGAAGTCGATATAACCAGGCAGAATCAAGAAATCACTGGAAATAAAGCATTAAAAAACGATAGGAAAAGCATTAAATTTCAACATTTCCCAAGTAAAGAGTAAATAAAACAAGGCATTATTATACGGCATATTTTAAGTAATAAACAAACGCTTCTAGGCGATTCAATTTCCAGAAATCAATATTTCGTGTATCTATCAATATTTCAGCAGCAATAAAACGTACTTGTATGTTAATCCTTCGCTGTTAGCGAAAAGTTCATGGCAAGAAAGTCCATCCTGGAGCTCTTCGTTCACCTTGTTGCCGGCAGCTGATGGGTTGACAACGTAGCCATTAATTTCACTAGAAGACATGGTCATAAAAAGTCTTGACACACACAATGGAGAAGACAAATTTCGATCGCTGCTTAAAATTTCTGTATGTGCAGATCTTCTTCTTATTTTTTAGTCCAGTTCAATATATTGGTTAATATAGAAATCGCAACTGCAACCCTTCCCTTGAATTTACTTTACAATTTCTCCAATTGACTTCACTGACGACTCACACGTGTTTTGCACACATTAAAAGCAACCGCAACAACAACCTTGAGACTAGACAATTCAATGGTTTGCTTTTAGTTAATAAAGTGCAATAATTTGCTTGCTTACTATGCGAACAGACGGAGGAAAATGAGAAAAATTGCGTAGCGCACACAGTTTCGAAGAGAAATTTGCCGGACAAACGAACACGTGTTAAACGTCAGATAAATTTGATGCGTTCAGTGCAAAACTTTAGTGTGACAATGGCCGATGTCACAATAAGCCTCTTGAAGCCGGCTGCACTCACAATGATTGGTTGGCCCACGTCACATGCCACGAATCAATCAATCAGCGCGAGTGAGTCCGGCCTTAATAGGCTTAGTCTGAAATTGGCCAATAATGGACTCAGGCAGACGTAACAAAAGATTGGAATACGTCGGAAAGAAAGACATTGTGATTGACCACAATGAGTATACGTAACTGATGGAATTGGAATGAAACATTCTGTCGATACGTAGGCTTTTATAAGAATCGAACAGCAATAGACGAAACAAATAAAGTTAGATGTTTTCCTTACGTCTGCAGTTTTTTAGGAAAAATGCGTCAATTCGTACGTTTCCAAACTCTTTTTTTCTTAAAATCCTGCACCCATCCTGAAGAAAAAGGTACAAGTGAAGCCAATAGTCTATACGATCATGAATTAAAGGCATGAATTAAAGTTCACCTTTTTCATTTATTTGACTTATATAAAAGGTGTTTCAAATTCCTTTATAACGGTACCCTACACGGATATCTGAAACAGCTTAGGGCGTATAGATTTAAGAATTTCAATTTCTAACTCGATTAGTATACGAGAAAAAGTAGTTGTTGTTGTTTTAATCATAATAAAAAACGACAACTAATAAAAAGTTATTCGCAATAAATAAATAATTGAAAATAAAACGTAAGAGAACTCATACGTACTGTAATAATATTGCCACCCCTGGCTGTCAGTTACCACTGTTTGTATTGGGATTTTTAGAACTGTCGAAAAAAACAAATTTCTAAACAAACACAAATTAACACATTATTTAACAGTTATTTTTACAGAAATTTTATTGTCTGCTTTGATTGGCAAAATGTAGCTTGGATTTTGCTGCAAAAGAGAATTAATTTTTCCATAAAACCAAAAACATTTCCGTTCAAATGTTAAAAAGGAAGTTATTACGAAAATTGCCAGAGTTAACGGCGAACAGCTCTCCACTTTATCAGAAGAAACTGCGAAGCTCGGCGGCACCAAACAAGAATGGAAGCAGCAGCCTTCCGACTGCGGTCCCCAATTCGCAGAATCTTAAGATTTCGGAACTGTTTACCACACCGCTCTGGAAACGTTTCTATGATTTGGAATGTGGTCTGAATGCGGAACTGCAACTAGTGAAACCACCACAAGAGCTCACAAACATCTACAACCCGGTGGAATATGCAGCGGATTTGCACTGCGCTTACTTGCAGCATTATCTGGGAAACCGCACGAAGCGGCTGATGTTCGTCGGCATGAATCCGGGAGCCAATGGAATGGGCCAAACAGGGGTGAGTAGCGCAGTGAATCACCTGAACAGCAAATGGTTCATAAACATTTATATTTTGTTCTCGTCTTTTCTGTGTCACTTCCAGGTGCCGTTCGGTAACATTTCTACTGTGCGCGATGTTATGCAGTTGCGTGGCTCGGTGCATCAGCCACCAAATTTGCACAAGAAGCGGCCGGTGCAGGGTTTCGGATGCAACATCGAGGAACCGAGCGGCGTGCGTTTGTGGCAGTTGTTGTCGCGTTTGGCGGGCGGCTCCTTGGACATATTCGCAGAACAATGCTTTGTGCATAACTTCTGCCCGTTGATTTTCTTCGACTCAAGAGGGCGAAACATAACGCCTAGCGAACTTAAGGTGAATCTCTGTCACAAGAGAGTGGATCCTACTTGATAATTTTTTTCCTATTAAAACAAACACGTGTCTAATTTATTTATAACAGGGTGACTATAAAATAATCATACGTGATCGGTGTCTGGCAGTTTTGGATGATCAAATTGATCTTGTGAAAGCAGAAATCGTTGTAGCTGTTGGCGATTATGTGCACAACTGTTTGAAGCACTCTAGATACTACGGAAAGATGAGGTTTCTAAAACTAGCCCATCCCAGTCCGCGTTCACTTAACAATCACAACTGGCCCGAAAAAGCGCAGAAAATGTTGCAGGCCAACAATCTGCTGAATTATTTAAGGAATAAATGAATGATTCGGAACGATCGAATCGGAGTCGAATGTGTATCAGTCAATATTCACATTCGAAAACAAAAAAGCATCTTCTGGTCATTGTAGATCTATCTAACCACTATATATATCATTAACTAAGCCTCTGAATAGTCACAAGTACTTTAGAAAGGACTTGTTAATTAATTCGTTCCATAAAGAACATTGTATAGTATTTATCTTTTTAATGTAAGAATGAGTTAATTTCACTTGAAGATTCTTTTGATTTGTTCACAATTTTTAGTTCGTACTTTTAATGTACATCTTCATATTTATGTATTTATCTCAATAAATCATTGATATAATAATAGCTTTGAATATATCAATAATTCATTTTATTTAAATGAAATTTATTTTAATAACTAATAACAGAGATTTATTCTAATAACTAACTGATATAATAAAAAATGCGATTCAAGGAAAATTCAAGCAATTCTGTTGTGTATAGAGACGAGTGTTTACTGTATATATACTACATATTTAGATTGGATTTCTAACATCCCAGCAAAAAGCTTTCAACATTTCGGAATGCATTACTTTCAGTTTCGATTCCATAATGCATTACCAAAATGCTAGTCGAATCTTCATATCATGTTAAACATGGATGTTATCATTATCACTCGAAAGCCTTAAGTGTAATGCATTACCTCAAATGACATGCGTATGTAAAAATAATGGGTTCTGGAATCTAGAAAGGAATCGGTTGATCACGACTGTATTCCGCTCTCGATTCCAAGGGAACTCCGATTTTTGCTGGGACATCAAGTCAGTAGATAAAAAGCAATTATCAAGAACAGCAACTAGTGTCGTCTTTGCTTCAATAAGCGGTTTCGTAGCAAGCCGGACAGTTTCTTGAGTGGTTGCGAATTCAATATACTGTAAAGTATTTATATAGTACATTGAAATAAATATGTTGTTATAAATAAAAGGGCGTATTTATCAGTCATAAAATAAACTTTTTTGAATGAAAATCAGTGCGAAGTAGGCGGTGAATAATTGTCAAAAAATATTGCATAATCACATAAAAAATTAGAATTTTTTTAATATTATAAAATTCCTAGACATCAACCAACGCTAAACGTGTGAAATGTCCTCATCCAGTGAAGTTCAATTAAATTACATACACAAGCATTTGGTAGCCGAGATTCTCAATAATTTGCAGGAAACGCTGCAAAGCTACGATGTGCAACGCTCTGTAGGACTTGATGGCTTCATGTCAGCACAGAACAAACAGTATACAGAATGCGCATCTCATACAAAAAAAGTTTTGTTCCGTGGTCGCAATATTACGACCACTGTTAACTTAACATTACGTCCGCTGTTAATAATATTACGACCAACATTTAACAGCCTTTGTTTCTGTAAAGTTCAACTTGTTTGGTGTTTCTAACAGAACCGAGTGAGCTGATCAACATTTCCCGACGGCAACTTCGTCATCATTCGGTATCATCGTTGCTCAGTCGACTTTTTCGTACAGCATTTCTATTGTACTATAAATATGTAGACACATACCCGTACAATACATATGTTTGTACAGATATGTTTACACAAGGATGATGTAGGAATGTGTTTCGCAGGCATATCAAACTCCTAAAAAATTGTCGACTAGCACTTTTACGTTTTCTAAAACAAAACTACTGTGTAAAAAAAGAAGAAATCATGAGAAAAATGCATAGAATATTGATAATCTATGAATTGTTAAAAAAATGTTTATGAACGGAATTATATTTTCTTTCTATCTCGTGTTATTTCAAATTCTTAAAAAGCATTCGTTTAACCCTATAACAGGGTTTCCATTAACTTTTTAATGTTACTCGTATAACGTATTCAATGTGCTGATATGCCGACTAAAATAGATCATCTGTCTATTCAAATTCTTCAACAGCACACTATGCTCGCAACGTAGATCGTGCCAGCGCTTTAAAAAGCTTGGGCATCGTACAAGAAGCAGAACAAAGTTACGAAAGCAAAATTCCTTCCAAAAACCATAAAATGCAAAATTGAAAACAAACGCAGACGGACGGACGGCACATGGTTTGTTGTTGTAAGAGAAACAAAAGAAGACGAATCGCACCGTTCTTCTCATCGCCCTCTGTACACCATAAATTGATCGATTCTTTCTTTCACACTTTACTTGACATACGAGTGCTGCATCGATTATTTCTTCTTACGCATATTCGCTAGCATTGTTAGGGCAAAATAAAAGAAACAAAGTCGATCTTCCGATCCTTCATACTCATTCGAAAAGATCTTCGAACGAACGTGAACAAGAGAAACAGCACTCTCATATCATGTGTGTTTGTTGGTAGAGTGTGCACTGAACTCGCTCTTTTGATGAAACTTGCCTAACTAATAACAGCAGAGAACTTCGTCGCCCGACAAATTAACAGCGACAAAGCTCTGTTAACCAAATTTTGTTATCCCCCTATTGCTTTCGGCCCGCACCAATAATTCAGATTACTTCGTTGGGCGACATGCGCATTCTGTATACTGTTTATTCTGTGATGTCAGCGATCTACCACATAACGCTGTGGACCAGAACACGGCATACAAGGTAACCTACATGATTTTCTTCTGATTTTACATAACCTAAAAATGTAGTACGAATATACATACATATGTGTATTCAATTGTTTCTGCGAGTATAAAGTGCATGTTTTTCCGTATCCTTTTACTTTCAGCGAGAGCAAAGAACGCCATCTGATTGCCAAGTTTATGAAAGGCGACTCAAACTTCCGCCAGGTCACCAAGTCGTACATTCAATTTGCTAATGAAGTCTTCATATACGATCAGGTGTTGCCCCTCTTCAGAGGATTGCTGCACCAAGCTGTGGTGTTCGACATTAGTGTGGAAAATTGGGTGGCGCGTTGTTACATCGCCAAATTCGGCTACATCGAAGGTGGCTGACTACGCTAAAGTAATTTGTAAAATTTTAAAGCAAATTCTTTTTCATCACAGGTCTCAGTTCCTCACCTACCGATCGCGATGCTGTGCTGGTCTTAACAAACCTGAAACCGAATGGATATAAACTTGGCCCAAGATTGTACTTAAAGCGCGATCACCTCCTCAAAATGACTGAAATTCTGAGTCAGTACCATGCCATGTCGTACGTGCTGCGTCTGCACTCTGCTCCTCGCTTCGAGCAACTGAAGGCAAGCATTGTTACTCTGCCGTTCTGCAACGAAGAGGATCCCAACGATGATAGAACGAATCTCTACAAGGTTCTTTATCGAGCTGCTTTCGATCGCTTCTTTCAGTATTTCGATCGTGTTGTCGATGATACGTTTGATTTGAGGGTGCGAAACGATGTCAATTTGCTGAACAATCTGCGGCGGCTGCGCGAGAAGTATTTTGAGCACCCAACTCGTTTATTGGAGCATCTGCGCACCAGCATCGACCTGACGGAAGAGGATCGACGTTTCGGCGCTATACTGCACGGTGACTATAATCGGAATAACGTGCTTTTTCGATATAAACAAAAGCACCCGCCCGAAGATCTCGGTGGCATTGGCGATGTTCGCGACGATGTGGAAGATGCGAAGATGATCGATTTTCAAGTGAGTAACAATAACAAGGACACAGAGACGGTATATTTAAATGATTTGTATTTTCTTCAAATGCAGGAACTTCGCTATGGCTCTCCGGCGATCGATTTGAGCTTCTACATGTATATGAATACCACAATAAATGCACGCGACGAAATGTGGCCCGAAATACTCGAGTGCTATCATTCGTACATGTTTCACACGCTGGCAAGTGTATTGCCAGCGATCACCAGCGACGGTGACTCGAAGTTAATCGAGGAACAGCTGCTGTTGTACGGGTAAACGTCAAATGTGATTTGATATTATTTTAAAATATAAAATGTATTTATGTCTTTTCAGCTACGTTAAATTTTATAATCATTTCTGCAAGTTCGCTTTCTATGGAGTGCTGGTGTGTATGCATTTCCTGCCGTGGATGCTTTGCAGTGAGGAGGAACGCAACCGTTTGTCACATCTTTTCGAGACAGACATGCAGGGGGAGGAGTTCCATCAGCTGTGCATCGATGCGGGCGGCGATTTGGTCAACGAGGAGATTATGGAGATCATGCGGCATGCCAGTCACAATGGTTACATGGATTATATTTAAAGATCGAAGAATTCAATTACAATCTAACCTTTATTTCAAATCTATAAATGCATCTACGTATGTACATATATACATACATATATATATATGTACGTATATCTAATCAAAATTCAGTTCTGAATTTTTTTATGGCACGTTTTTGCAGTGATAAACTTTTATTGCTGATAAAAATGCGAAGATGATTTTTTGTCTAAATTTCTGTATCTTTTCGTTTTCATTATTTAAAAAAAATAAAGAAGACATGTTTTTGCTCTGCATTTTGACGACTTTATGGATAATGATAAATACCACAGCGGTGCCGGTGGTTCATAATAACGAACCACTCCCGAAGTTTCAGTGTATATCCTCTTTTGTGCCACCGAGGATGGGTTACCTGTCACCTTGTCCAACAGCTGCGTTCTACGGGATAAAATAAAGTTTTTAAAATGTCCATTAACACAATTATCTTTAATGCTATCTTTCGATATATTGTATTCTCACAATCATCCGTTTATCGTAATGTGTATTATAGACACTGTATTGACCTTTTCATGTCGAATGGTGGAAACGATGGAGAAAAATGTATTTAAAAAAAGGTAATCAAGTTATTTAAAATTAAATTTGTTTAATTTATCATTTATTTCATATACATATACACTCGTCTGTGTGTGTAGATAATATATATACATATATTAGCATATACGTAAAGTATATAAACAATATACGAGGTTATGAAATTCTTCGTTTACACATTTATCATTAACAACAGAGGGTTAGAATAGAATGTGTGTTGTATGTATTTAATAATAAACGATACACATACTTACACATCCATCCATACATACCATATAAGTAAAAATATACATAGGTACTTATGTACATATATATATTTTATTATTTTGTTTCTCTAGCTACATGGATTTGTTTTCTGGTTTTTGTTTTTACGTTAAGCTTTAACATTCAGTATATTTGTTCATCGTTATCATCATTAGATTATAATTTTAGACTCATTAAAATCTTTACAATATTTATAATTTCAAAGTTTTTTAAACCGATTTTCAAGAAAACCAGACTTTTATAAATTTTTTGTTTTGTTTCTATTTTAAAGTGTTTCTGGTGGGCCATGTTTTATTTTTTATGATTTTCATGCTGAGAACTGAATATTTGCGTTTAGTTTTCCTTTTGCTTAATTTTTCCTCTCTATTGAAGAACCATTGAATTGATAGATTAAAGAATCTTTTATTATTTTCCGGTAAAGATTTTGTTATTTCTTTTTCACGTATTATTTAAATCCCTTGAGTTGTGGAAATAAAACAGTTTTTTTAAACAACGAGAGTGTGAATATTTTTCACTAGAAAAAAATTCTGGTTTTTGTTTAAAACATTTTTTAAACATTTTTTTCTTGGCTGATCTGTATCAAAACTTACTTAATTTTCTGTCTCCTTTTTTTGTTGTTGCTGTTTTATATTTTATACATTTTTTCAAAATCTTACATTATATTTATTTAACATAACAATCATATTTATATTATTTAAAATTAATTGTCATTGCAATTTATATTTACTTTAATTATTAAAAAGTTTTTTGATTTAAATTTTTATTTTAAATTATTTCAATTTCTTTATTATTTTTATATTTGAATTTTTGTTTAATATTTTTTATTTATTTATGTATTATTTGTGTTTTATTATATATTCTATTACATATACATATTTTATTACTCATATTTATACTTATTTATATTTATATTTTGATAGTAACATTTTATTTGAATTTATTTTAATATCTGTTTGGTTTTCTTTTTTTATAAATACGCAATTAAATTTGTTTTCTTGTATATAAATAACTAATATAATTTGTTATAACATAATAGATTATATAATAATATATTATATAGTTATGTATGTATATATTTCAAAAACTTTAAATTCATTATATGTTTTGTTCTTTAAGACTTTTTTAGGTTTTCCATTTTCAATAGGTTTAAATTAATTTATTTATGATTTACTGATTTATTAACACTAAATTTGTTTTTCTTTTAACACTAGATTTTAGGTTTCTAATTAACATTGAGTTTTAAAGTTTAAATTTATAACTGTTCATTATTTCATTATTTAATTTGTGTTTTATTTTATATTATATTATATAATGCTTTATTATATTTATTTATACATTGTATAGTATATGCATCTGTTTTTATTTTGCTCTCTGAACATTTTATTTTACATTTGAGACATTTTTTTAACACACTTAATTACACAAAAATACAGTGAATGAAACAGTGAAAGTTTATTTTCGAAATAAATACAAATTTAGATGACTGTATTATATTTTCTTCTCCTTGTGGTTGTTGATATCTCAAAATTTATACTATACTAAATAATTTTAATAAAAACCTTAGTTTCTCAGCTTAACGTTTAAAAGGTTAGTTTTTGTTGTTGTTTGGTTTTTCTTTAGTCTTTCTTTTTCAGTAAGCGTTTTACTTTTGTTTTCTATGTTTAACCATTAAAATTTTGTTGCCTTCGCAATAGTTTTTAATAGTTTTCTAAGCTTTTCATTTAACGATTTGTGAAGCTGTGACTCTGTTTACACGCAAATGTTGGGTAGTTTAATTGTTTGGGTTGGTTTTTTCGTTATTCTTGTTTTCTTCTTCTTCTTCGGGGTGGATGCGAAAGTAAAAAACTTGTTAGTTTCGATTTTGTGCTTCTTTTGCACCATGTTTTTGGGCGTTCGTCTGCGTTTAGAGTCTGATGGAAGAGTTTTCTTTCTTTTTTTTTGTTTTTTCTGGTGCTGGCGGGGTGTTCGTTTGGCAGTTTTTCTTGCGACGTTCTCTTAAAAATGGAATTGGAAACACTTTTCAGTTCTAAGGAAGAGGACGTGTTTCGGGTGGAGGAGAAGCGAAGAAATCTTCAACGGAGAAGAGATCATTAAAAGAAGCCTTTCGATTGAAAAAGTGTTGAAAAATGATATCATCGAAAACCACAACTTTAATGAAATTGAAATGGCTGCTCCTCTTCGTCTTCGTCTTCTTACTCTTCTTCTCCGCCGCTCTGCTGGGTATTGTATTTTATTCTCCCTGAGATTTTAAACTTGTTGTTGCAGTGGTTCATTCTTTTGAAAATTTTATTGTTGTTGGAAAACTTTTCTAATATTTACGAGCTTCGTTCGTATTTTCCGCCGCCCCATCGCCCGCCTGGCGTCTTCTACGTATCTGTGCCGCGTTCGTTTGTGTCGTTTTTGGCACCGTCGTCGCCACCGCCACCGCCACCCCCGCCACCGACGTTGAGCGACTTGTGCCCGCTGCTGCAAACTCGACGCGCGTGAACTCTTCCACTTCGTCATCGTCGGCATCGCCATCGTAGGCGTCGCCGCCGCCGCCGCCGCCGCGGTCGTGATCGAAATCGAAACTAACATTCTTGCTGTCTCATCCACCCCGCTGCAGCGTCTCGGCGGAGTCTTGGCTGCGCAGTTGGCTGCGGTACTCGTCCAGTTCCTGCATTCGGTACGTGCCAAGGTTCACCTGCATCATCAGCGTCTCCATGATTCGTTCGTTCTTCAGCGACTTGGAGGGCAGTACAACGGTCAGCAGCTCGCTCGGCGAAATGCGACAGAGGTTGAGGTCGCGCGTCAGTCGCTCCATGATGCACTCGAACTCGAATTGCGTGTCCTTGTTGGGGGCATTCGTCTTCATCTTGGCCACCTTGGTTTGGGCCCACGCGAGCATAGCTTCGAACTTGCGGATCTCAGGTGTCTGCAGGTCGCGACACATGATCATCTGCACCATCGACTCGGAGAGCTGCAGGAACTCGGTACACTTGAATAAGGCGTGCGCTTTGCTCTCGACGTACGAGAGGATCATGTTGACCAGCTCGGAGGCGGAAGTGTAGCGCCAGTAGTAGTTTTCCAGCGAGATCAGCATCGGGCAAACGAAGTCGATGCGCAGGAATTGCTTACAGTGATGGAAGCACGCCTGCAGCAACTCGGGCAGATCGTAATGCTCAGCGGCACAGAGCAGACCTGAGAGGTAGGCGAAAAAATGAAAAGAATAATTTATACGATCATATAAGCAACTTTTTCATCGCCCCCTCCACCTGCTCCTCCTCCAACAACACTAACCTGGAATGGAGACACACGTTAGCGGGCACGTGCCCGTGTGCAGATAATCGAGCAGCACTCGAAACGTATCCGGATCGAACTCGATGATGTTGAATTCGGTTTGAGCGAGTTTCGCACGATCGACTTTCTGAGCGTCAGCGCACACGGACAGGCGTGGCACGCCCAGTTGATTACTGCCTGGCTTATCTTTGTCCTTGTCTTTGCTATCTCTGTCTAAATTATTTTTTTATAACACAAATTAACAAATGAAAAGAAAAGGAAAAGAAAGAGGAAAAAACCCGCAAACGAAAAATTTAATTTTGAGGGGCATGACCAGAGGAGGTTAAAAAGAAAATCATAAGCGACGTAGAAAATATAAGAACAATGTATGAGAAAAAGAACGAGAGAAGGAGAGAGAGAGAGAGAGAGAGAGAAGAAAAAATCCGAAGATGCGCAAATTTCAGAATTTAATGAATTGTTTTTTAAGTTTTTTTTTGAAAAGAATCGAATACAAATCGGATAATAATTACAACACAAAAACGGCGAGGTGAATTTCAGGCGAGTTGAAAACCAGTTGATTTTTACAATTAGAATTTTATTTGCCATGTTTGTGGTGAGTTTAAGTGAAGTTTTGGGAGGATGAGTTTTGAGAGTGATGAAAGTTGAGTTTTTCAATTATAAAAGTTTTTAAAACAAAAAATGTTGTTGTATGTACATGTGTGTGTGTGTTTAACATGCAGTGTGGTGAATATTATTACAATGAATTTCAAGCCAATTAAATGCGAGATCAGGCGAATACAATACATAGCAAAATAATATTTGGAAAAAATACACCAACACCACCGCGATGGGTTCAATGTGATGAATTTGAAGCAGGATATTTTAAAATTTCGTGCCAATTTGTGGGCATTTTAAACCAAAATATAAAATAATTACAACATCAATAATTTTCAAGGACAATCAGGGATCAATTGGAAGTCAATTAGAGGTAAATTGGATATAAAATAAAGCGTTTAAGGATGTATAAAGGAAATATAAGGATAAATAACAAGAGGATTCGAAGATGGGACGAAAGCAGACAGTGAGGAAGGGAGGCACAGATACGGGAGAGAAGGGTGAGAGAGTGTGGAGAGAAGAGAACACACATCTATATTATGCTTTCATGTGAGTTTGTATCCTTACTGGAACAATCCTGAGATGATATCCACTTCTTTTTGTCGTCCGGATTCAGCTGATTCGCGTTCTTGTTGCGTATCGAACGGCCCCAGCCGGCAGTAATCGTGCCCAATCGCGAGAACGCACGCTTTACCATCGGAGAAGAGGGCACACTTTTCGGCCGTATCGAATCCGAATCGGGTACCGTTAAATAGTTATTACTTTTCGGCTTCTGATTCTGTGGCGAGACCAGGGAGGGAGCGGGACGAGCGAAAATCTCGGCCACGGGGATTTGCGGGGAGCCGAAACCGGTTTGAATGCCGTAGAGCATTTCCTGTGGAAAACAACAAAAATTTCGGTGAGTACCGAAAATAGAAGAAGTAAAGAGGATTACGTTTTTAGGGATTTTCTTATATCGTTTTAAAGCTTTTATTAAATTCTAAATGCTCTTCGCTCTCTCACCTGAAACACTCTGCTTCTCACGCCCAAAATCGCCCGCACTCCAATAAACCGCGCCTTCTGCTTTGACTGACCCACCAGGAAGGCGACATCGAAGAGGTGAGCATTCGTGAGCACAGACGGTTCGATATTGAGAAAAACTCGTGTGAAATCTTTGGCCAGCTGATCGTAATCCTCGAATTGATCACGCACAGAATCGAGGAGAGGTGAGGAGGGTCTCATGTGACCTATCAAAAAGAAGGAAGGAAAGAATAAGAAGGATCAATTTATTTAGAATTTAAAACTCTTAAGAAATATAAAATGATTGATGAATTGATGATGAATGAATTCGTCATGTAAAATAGTCGCTCGTGTTTGAAAAAGGCGATTAAAAAAATGAGTGAAGATGCTTTCTTTGAAATTTGCAATTCGATTTCGTTTTGCATAGCAATCGGCATGCGCTCGCTATCGCACTTGTTTTATCATTGCTCTTTTTTATCATGTGCATTCAATTATGAAAGAGTGAATGAGCGAGTGAGACAGTCTTTACTCGAAACAACTTAAAAGCGAGAACAGATCTGTTATCAAAATGAGTTTTTGGTCCATGAAATGAGTTTTCTAAGGAAGAACTTGTTTTCCATGGCGTCAAAGAATAAATGTGAGTGTATAAAGTGTATTTGCCTCTGTATGTCTGGTTGTGTGTGTGTTTGTGGTAGTGTATGTGTTTGTATGGTTGTGTTTTCGTGTGTGTGTGTGTTTATGAGTCCCTCGAGTGTATTTATTTATGCGCCTCTTTGTAAGCCTCAGAGTGTGTGTGTGTGTGTTTATATCTGTCTGGCTGTGTATGTTCATGTAATCATGTGTGGGTGCTCGTATTCACGTGTGTCTCTTTGTGTGAGTGTGATTGTGAGTTAGTATTCCATGCAAATAACACTTTATCGCACTTTATGTTTATGCATCAGAAATTTTGTGCAAAATTTAATAACAATTTTCTTTGTCTGAATATTGCTTAAATATTGTGTTTACAATATTTGCACACACACTCAAGTAAACGTATGTATTGTATGTTCGTATCGTGTGTGTGTGTGTGTGTGTGTTACGCACGATAAGATATATTAAAACGATATCGTGAAATATTCATGAACCAAATTAAATAAATAATTAAGATTTTGAATAGTTAAGCCAAACAAAATAAAGAATAACTTAAAAAGAAAGAGACAGCGAGAGAGAGAGAGACAGAGGGAGTGATAGAGACAGAGAGGAAGAGAGATCGTCAGAGCGAATAACTAGTAAAGTAACCATATTGAATTCTTCCTCACCGATGGGCCGCCAGGAGCCGCGACGGTACGGTTTCGGTATTTGTCCCGTTTCTGCGTGATTCGACAGGTTCATCACCAGATCCTCGAGCATCTGCGAACGCGTGCGCTCCTGCATCCGAGCGAATTTAGGCGCCGAATACGAAGCGCGTTCGCCGTTGACGATTTTCGTCAAGAGCCATTCGCTGAAATAAATCAGTTGCAAATTGAATTACATTGCAATCGACTCAACCACTCAACCACTCAGCCACTCAACCACTAAAGTAAAAGGATAAACAACAACAACTCACCGGAACATGGGTCCCTTTTCGAAGACCGACTGTTCCCACAGGTAAGGCTTGTAGGCGCCGACTTCGTCACGTGTCACCACGCTGACCTCGTATCGTGTCGGCTTGTGCTTGATGCGGGCCGAGACGCGCACCAGGATGAACGTGTGCAGGAAGTGACTCTTGATGCAGGCCGGGCTGAAGCGCGTGTTGTCCGCCTCCAGGAAGACGACACACACGATGTCGTTTCCGATGTGACGCTTGCGCTGCAGCTTCTGCGGGTCGTGCTTCTCGTAGGGCAGCAACGTGGACACATGGAACATGATCTCGATATTACGCCAGTTCGTGTAAACGGAGTGAAGGCCTAAAAAACGGAGCAGGAGAGGGAGAGAGAGCGAGGGAGGTGAGGAGGATAAGAAGTGAGAATGCAAGAAACCGTTGCTCATCGTTGGTCTTCTTACCTGTCAGATCGTGTACGGTATCAAGGCCACCTTTGTACTTATCGAAACCGCGGAGGCGCATCCGGTCGCCCAGGGTTTGAAGGAACTCCTCGAAGAGTGGTGAGTTTTCATTATTGTCCAGGATTTGCTCCTCAGTGTATTGATCCTCTTTGACAAAGATGACGCCGACCTTGAGCTCGGATTTAATAAAAACCTAAAAGAAGGAAGAAAATACGATATGAAGAAGAAGATAATATACAATTTCATATCATATCATCAACTTACCTGATCCAATTTCAGCAGTTCCTCGGGCGTATCCGGGAGCTGACCCAATATTAACGGAGGATTTAAATTCACCTCTTTGCCCAAAGACCGAACGACTTCTTCGCGATTGTATCTGCAAGGAAACAAAACCCAGATGATAGAATAACAATTCCTCTTCTATATTCCTCTCTGTCGCTCTCTCTCTCTCTCTCTCTCTCTCTCTCTCTCTCTCCCTCCCACAAACACACACTTTCTCTGTCTCTGTCTGTTCTCACCTGTCGGCGAATACGCAGGAAGCCGGAATGAGTCCATGTACAGTATACGAACCCGCTCGCACGAGGATGCGGAACTGATCACGTCCGTTGAGGGTCTCCTGCTTTATGGACAGGATCACCGGCCCCAGATCCTCGTCGCTGGTGAAGTAGTTCCAATGCTCGGTGCCATAGAAGTACTTCTCGTACGTCTCCTGTTCGACGGAGATGAGTTCAAAGGCTCCCTGCTGATCCCACTGGTCCTCGATGGTCGTCTTTTTCCTAGGACTTAAAACATTCGTATAAAATTGTTTCACAGCGTAGGGGAAACGGCTGCGGGGCGAGTCGAAGTTTAGGGACGGGATTTTTACAAATTCAGATAATCTTTAAAACTTACTAAAAAACTTTCTAAAAATCAGACAACAAATAAACCCAGTTTTTTTGCTCGATATTTCAGCCGGTAAATGCCACGCCTACATACCTGGGCATCGCCTCTGAGTCCTCATCATCCTCGTACAGGTCGCTGCACTCACGTTCCAGGTACGCATCCGAGGAGCTGCCCGCACGCAGGTCATCGTGTTCCGAGTCGCTCTCGTCCCAGATTGAGTGCTGATTCGGCAGGCTGATTTTTTGGCGGGAGCACTCGATCCAGTAACCGGGTGTGGGCATTAAATTGTGTGGGTATTCTTCGCAGAACTCATCTGTGGGAAGAAGAAGAAAACGCAGGCGAAGAAGAAGAACATTAGAATCCGAACACAAGATTGATTGGCAAGATTTTTTGAAGGTTTTTTCGGCAGCTTAAACATTTTGAATATTAATAATTTCGATTTTAATTTAAGTTTGTTTTTTCCTCTGCAGATTTTTATTCAACTTAGAAACTTCGGGGAAGAATTTGTATTAAAGATGTTTGCTCATTCTTCTTCTTTAACCCGATTGTGTTGTACTTCAATCAAATGAAACAGCAAAAACAAAGAAACTTTATATAAAAAACCAAAAAAAAAGAGAAAAATAACATAAAGAAATATAAAAAAAAATAGAAAGTATCAAGCATCAAATGTGTCGAGTTCTGTTTTCTCACTTTTTTCGGTATTTCTTCGGTTCTATTTTGCTAGTTTTTGTTTATTATGATTTATTTTTAGTTCTTCTTCGTAATTTTATTTGTTTGTTTTTTTTCGATTTCTGTCCTTCAACAAAAGAATTTGAGCCAACGCAGCAAACAGAGCCGCACAAAACGAAGGAAGTTGCGTTGCTGTCAGCTGCAGCTGCTGGGCTGCGTCGCTGAGACGTCGGCAGAAGAAGTAGACGAAGCATTCGAAGTGGTGTTGATGCAGATGAATGGACAGAGTGAATGGAGTGGGTAGAGTGAGTGGGCGCTGAATGACTGAGTGGGTGGGGGTGATAGAAAAAGGATTGATGGATAGATTGAGGTTGAATGTGCTAAAAAATAACGGTCGGTGTTTTTCAACATTAAGAAGATGAAAGCAATTTCGATGAACACGCAAAAAAGAAGAAATGTTTAAATAAAGTAAAGAAAAACTATGTCCCAGAAAGGGTAGGAGCGGAAGGGGGGAGGGGAAGGGAGATGTAGTAGTATGTGATGAGAAGAGAAGAGAAAGGAAGGTGAATTAAATAGAAAAGAGAAAAAGAAAGAAAACATTCTACATAACAAATTAATATTTAATAATATTATTTCACGAACTTTCACAGCTCCAGCTCGATAGTCAGACGTACATATACATAAGCATATAACTGTTCATATATACGAATAGATACGTTAAGATAAACGAATTTATTAGGGTAGATTGGCGCTCTTTTTGCCATGTCAGCTGTTCCGATCCGCTCCAACCGCGCCACCCTCCCCACCCTCATCGCAAACAGTTTCACTTCGATCGGTTTTCGATTCGCGGTCCCCGAAGCAGAACTGTCAAACGTCATTACATAAAAAAGCATAAAAACGCGAAGGGAGCACAAAAGCGATACATTTATTATTTCTGACGTTCAGCGCGGTCTAATCTAATAGAAGCGAGTAGAATGAACGAATGAAAGACAGACAGACAGACAGGCAGATAGAAGGAGAGACAAGAAGACTGACAGAGAGAAGGAGAACCATCAAAACCGACAGACAACGAAACCCTCCTCGCAAAAACTCAGGGGCTCCACCGCCTCCGAAACCCTTAAAATATGCTTCGTCACAATTCGCTGCGTTGCGTTGATTTTGCGAAGTGAATTTGGGAAAAATTTTCTTTTTAAGCTAATAATAGAAATGGTTTTTTCGACAACAAAATAAAAAAGACACAAAAAAGTACACAAAAAAAGATCAAAAGTAAAAAACCGAGAAAATAAGGAATAAAAACAGAAACAAAAACAGTAACAAAAACTGGAATAAAAATAAGAGTTTTCACCGAATATATCTCTCTCTTTCTCTCTCACTCTCACTAAAAAATAAATTGTGAAAAGCTTCCGGCGTATAAATTTTCCGCATAAAAGATTTTATGTTGTCTATTTTCTGGCGTTTGAACGCTTTTCGTCATAAAAAACAGGTTGTATACTTGAAGGATGTTTTTGATTTATTTTTTTTGTTCCAAAAGTAAAATTTTTTATTTTTTTTTGTTGTGTTTTTTCCTCCTTTAATTTAAACTGCTTGTTGGTTGAGTGAGCGAGTGATTTTCTGTGTAGGAAGCCAGAGTGGTTGCTTGCTCCCTTCTAGAAGGCTGCTAGAAGGAGGCTGGTGGGTTTTTTGGGGGATGGAGGTAGGGTTAAGGAGAATAGGAGTGAAGAGTGAGAGAGAGATAAGACGAATTTTTGCTGAATTTGTTTAATAAATAAATAAATAAACTACGCTTTACGTCGCATGCGATACACGCGCGTTGTGTTTATGAAGCTTTCAGAGTTTTACAAGGATTTCGTAGGAAACGAAGTTCGAATTCGAGGAGATGAAGATAAAACAAAGAGTGGATGAGAGAGAGTGAGAGTGAGAGGGGGATAATGTATGTAAGACGATGAGAAGAATGCTTAATAAGCTCAGGATACAAAGTTATTAAGGCAAATTTTATCCACAACAGCAACAACAATAACGACAACAACATTAGCGTACAACAGCGAAAACAAATTAAAAAGTTATAAATATTAAATGAAGACTTTTAGATTCATTACCATTTGAGAAGATAGCGGAAAATATAGAAAACGTGATTCGACAGTTAAGTTAATTGAAGGGGAAAGAAAGAAGATTCGATTTCCTGAAGTGGATCTCAAAATAGTTCCCTAAACTCATCATTCGATCACTCGTTATTATATCACGCTGGTCTATTTTGACATTCATTCATTATTTTGGTCGTTTTGTCCACTAAAGGCACTAAAAGACCTTAAGAAAGACCTTAGTCTGGGATATCAAAACCGTTCTCTAAATATGAGTGAGATAGAAGGAGAGTGAAACGGAGAGAGAGTGAGAGAGAGAGAGTGAATATGGACTAAGATGCTAAATATAATCAGGAATATTTCATTTCATTTCATTTATTCATATACTAACATTATACATTACATTATACGTTACATTATAAGATATAGCAGAAAATTTTAGATATAGTAAAATTAAGTTTAGTTTTCAACGGAACGTGTTTATTAAAAAGATCACTAATTGATGTCATCAGGGCACAAGGGCACACCTTGTCATTAATGGAGCTGTGTAATAAGCAGTTGTTAAAAGAAGTAAGAGAGACATCATGGTAGACATGTTGTAGGTGTAGTTTATAGATTTGAAGTCGCGATAAGAGAATGAGTTTGTAGAGAAATGTAAATTTAGAGAACAGAATATAAGATCATGGTCAGATATGAAGTATATTTGATCAAACAGAAGTACTTTGGAAATACCGGAAACGATGAAATAATCTAGGAGAGATGGAGTGGCGTTAGTTGAGAAGCGTGTATGCATAGTGTTGTTGACTATAGTCAGTTCAAGAGATTCAATATTATGGCAAAGCAGTTTCTTATTTAAGTCAACAGAAAGGATATTAACATTAAAATCACCACAGAGCAGAACAATGTCATAGTCGATATTGATTTCAGTGAGTGAAGACAGATAGGTATACATATTACTGGTGCGATTCGAATTATAAACACATGACAATTCTAATATTTTTAATGTTTCCGTTTTCATCAAGTAAGTCCTCGCAAAACCAGGTCCCAGTAACACATATAACAGTCACAGCCGAGCACTCAAGAAAATACCTGACCTTATCTAATTTAGATGGATTCAAGCATTAAAGTGGTCTACGTTTGGGCCAGCGTGGTGATTACATAAGATTTGTATTAGTGTTTTATGATTATCATCAAAACCGGAATTAAAATTTCTGCGTGTCATAGCTATAAGCCTAGAGGAGATGAGCTTAAGCAAACAGAGAGCAGAGAAGCAGACAGAGAGTAGAAAAGTAGAGTTTAATAATAAAGAACAGAAATATAATACAGAAATATTGAGGATTATTGAAAGGAAAGGTAGATTTTGAGATCGTCGGTGCCTGAATTTAATGTGGACTGAAGGTACCAAATAATAAGTGGAAGGATAGACCTGGAGATCTGGTAAACCCAAAGAAGAATTTCGGACAAAAGCAAGTAAAATTAGAGCTTGAGTGGTGAAAGATCTAAATCATCTGCGCGAAAGTAAAAAATTCACGAGTCTTATTCAGGAGAAGATTATATACAATAGTCATGCGTTGGGGATTATTAACTCCTGTGGTGAAGGTGCCAAATTAAAGGCTGTTAACTCCGATAGTCGACGTTCCTAAATATAGATTAAAGATTATATATAAAGAAAGAGGTTTTGACTTAAATTGGTAGTTGAACGTTCTAATTATAGACTTCCTGAAGGTTTTTAACCCAGTAATTGAAGGTTCTAAACAGAGGTATTGATGGTTCTTAAGCCATTCGTTGAAGGCTCTATTCTTAGTTATTCAAAGGTTCAAAGTATTAAAAAGTTTTCATGTTCTGTATCTCAGAAAAAATTCTCGGCTTTCCAAGGAATAAAAGAAGCAACTTCTTATCGTAAAGTATTACGTCGGAATCGTGTTCGGGGAAAGGAAAGCTTTTATAATATACAAAGCCATCAGTTGCAGCAACGCAACTTAAAGAGAACGAAACAAGACCAAGTTAATGTGATTAATTAATCTTAAAATTAATTTGAAATTACTTCTGGTAACTATTTTGGTAGGTTGGTTTTTTGCCTTTTATATTTTTGTTGCTTTTTATTCACGACTAAATTAAGCAGCTGTCATGTAAGCCTTTGAAAGTTGTCTTTTTTTACAGAAGCAGGATTTTATTTTAATCGGAGTCCTTAGGCAGACTACGAAAGGATTAATTTGGTGAGAATGTTTTAGAGTAGAGTATATTAGAGAGGGAGGGACCTAGTTGGAAGAGGTTGAGCGAGGGAGAGAGAGCGAAGAAGGAGAAAGGGACACTGTAAATGTATAAAGTTTGATAAACCGTTTATAAAGAAAGCAAGAAAGAAAGATTGATAAAGAAAGAGGCAGAGTGAGGAAGAAAGAGAAAGAGCGGGGAAGATGACAGTAGTGACAGTAAGGTGGGGACAAGAAAGAAGGACAGAGGTTGAGATATGCAGCGATAGACAGAAAGAGAGTTCTTGTTATTGGAGAGACGAGTAGAACAGAGTGGGAAGTAGCGAAATCGAGAGATCATTTGGAGGAGATGGAGAGAGAAAAAGAACGAAGAAAATATTGAAGAAAGGTAAAAATATTAAAAAAAGAGAAAACGTGCAGAAATGAAAATAAACGATCGGTAAGAGGGGGGAAATGTCGTTAAAATTGGACTAATAGAACATACAAAGACTATAGAACAGAGTCCTGAACATGAAAAAGGTTTTCAGCTCTTAGTTAATCTGGTGCAATTAAAAAGCGCCATAAAAACTTTTTCTTGCTGTTGAGAGAACGTTTGTAATCGTAGGAAATTCCTCTCACATTTCTCACATCTTTTCCACCTCCACCCACTTCTCATCCCTCCCTCACCCATCTCCAACGTACAACCTTCCCTGAGTTTCGTTCCTCTTCCATTTTAAATTGATGTCTATTATACATTCGCCCAAAAATTACAACACCGCGTGACGTGACGTTGTCAGGAGGCTGACCGGCCGGCGACATGACATATTGCAAAAAGAAAAAATGGCTGCTCTACGGCTCGCTACTCGTTGACGTTAATCGTTATTGTTGCTCGTTCTTGTTGCTCGTATAATGCACCATGGAGAAAAACCCAGTAAAAGTTTTTAAAAAAGTTACCGTTGCACATCAATTTTCGAACACCTCCCGCAAGCAGATCTTCCCACCCGACCGACCCGCCACACAACTCGCTAGCCACCGCATGTGGCACATCCTTTTAGTGGCCATCGTCATAAAATTGTTTCCAACTCCTTCTTTTTGTTGTTGTTGTTCTCCCCTTGCAATTGCTTCCAAAGTAATTTAAACCGCGAAAACTTTTCAGCCAACAGTGTTGCATGTTACGATGATGGAACAAAAATATGATGGGGAAAAGGAAATTCAGGAAAAAGCAATAAAAAAACTACAAAATAAAACATAAAAAGGGAAAAACTCAAAAGCTAAACTAAAAATGGTGAAACTCCCTTAAGGTAAATTTTCAACCCCAAATCTCAACAACAGTTAACAAAAAGTATGAAAAAACTACCTGAACTGAAATTGAAATTCAATTTAAAACATAAAACGCAAAAGAGGACTCTATAGGAAGAAACTGGAGCATTAGAGGACCTTTAGAGGACAAATAAAGGGTTTTCCAATAAGAGGTGTAATTTTGATATTCAAAGAAAAATGCCATTTTTTGAGATAAATGATCGCATGTTTATTTCTTAATAAAGAGGAAGGTATACCGTTAACAATAAAAAACAACATCAGACAAATGGCCACCACGACCACGCTTACAGGACCAAAGCTATTCAAAATTACACTTGTTATTGGAAAACCCTTTAGAAATGTCCTCTACGGGGAAATTCCGATTTTCTTTTGAAATTTTCCAATAATTGTTTAAAAAGAAATTTTCTACAGTTTTAAAAACGTTATACAAAAAATTTAGATATTTACCACTTCATTGGTGGGTTTTTCAAATTTTAAATTTGAAATTTTATTTCAATTTTATTTCGTTATTTTCAATAAAAGAAGAAACAATAAATTGCTTCTAATCTTTATAACTGAAGTTCAAATGTTACAATCATAAAGTTTTCTTTTGTTGTTGTGGCAAGTGTTTTTGCTGTTGCTACTGTTGTGGCTTAATACTGAGTTGCTTCGAAATTCCATTAGAACCAAGCTTGAATTAATAAAACGCCACCACTAAATAATTTAGTGAACGAAAAGCAAGACAATCAGAGCTCAAAAATAAGTTTCACACAACCAGCAGCAACGAAAACAGTAGAAACAACAACAATAGCAACAAAAACGAGTGGATTTAACAAAAATACGAGTAAAGCTCCTCGCCATCTGTGCCACGGACAACAGGACGGACCACAATAAAATCCCTTCACATCCACCGCGGCAGCAGTCAAAAACCACAACAGCAGCAGCAACAATAACAACAACATAAAGAATAGAAACAACAAAAGCAATAACAATTTAAGGAAAAAAGAACACAGACTTAAACAAAAATTAAAACAAAAATGAAAACAAAACTCGGAAAAACGAAAGCGAATTATTAAATGAAATAAAAACAAGACGACGTAGAATTAAAACTTAGTTCAAGTTTTAGAGTTCTGAAGCGGAAGTCGAGCAGAGACTGCAACAACAACATTGCCCCGCTGATTACGGCAACTTTTCCTTTTTGTTTTGTTATGTGTTTTTATTTGTTTTTTAAAATTATGCGAAGCTACTTAAAATTGTTGGTTGCGGTTCTGTTTTTTCGAAGCGAGTCGCACAAAAGAGGCGTTCAGAAGGAAAGGCGTTCCATCAACCGTTCTACTTCAGTCTGTGTTTAAATCCCCGAGTTAATTGCAAATTACGAGCAACGTTTACGTTTTCGTCGTAAAGTTTAACTAAATTCAAACACAGATTCATTTGAATTACATTTTTTATTAAAGTGATGAGTATTTATAAAGCGTTGAATGAACGAGTGTGACTGACAGATTCTTTCTGTTCCTTTGAATGCAACAGTTTATAGATTGGCGCTGCGCTGATTACATAAAAAAATGTCAAAGGCGAATGTTGCCTTTGTTGTATCCACGACAGAATACATAACAGATGAATGTTATGTAACAGTAACAACAACACGAAAATAGAACGATAACAGAGTAACCAATGAACGTATAAGAATATGTGTAAAAATAGAATCTTAGAAAAGAAATAAAAAGAGGATTGAAAGAGTTTTGATAGGAATTGAATAGAAAATGGAAAGCAAAAGAGTAAGAGAGAAAGACAGAGGAAGAGAAAGCGACAAAGAAACACAAATAGAAAGGGAAAGAAGAAGAAAAGACATGAACAACCAAAATGTTTAAGAAAAACACCGTGTTTTCCTCTTTCTATTTTTCTACACTCATTTTCCACTTATTCACAGACACACTCATGGACACACACACACGCACACACACTTTATTGCATCATTAACTCTGTTACGTGTTGTCAACTTTAAATGCCAACAGAACCGATTCATCGTGGATCTGATCCAACCACCAGAATTGATGTCATCCGCCAACACCCTCGTCCCCTCGTACTCTCTTCTCCCCTCCTCCTCTCCTTCGCTAGCATCATTCCCAGCTCGCCACTGTATTCTGCAGTCATCCATCATCATCCATTCACCCTTCTTCACACATCTGCTTGCTCTCTCTCCTTCTCCTTTTCTCCCCTTCCTCTCTCTCTTTATTAAGTCAATTAAGAAAAAAACCAGGATTAAAGTTTCAGCTGATTTTTATTCCTTTGTGTTTTGTTCCTTTGTACTTTTGCTTGTGTTTGCTTGTTTACTTGTTTGGTTTTTCTCATTTCATTTTGGTTTTTTGTTGGTTTTCATTGGTTTTTCCCACCATTGAGTTAATCTATTTTGTCATTATATTAAGAAGAAAAACAGAAGAGACGAGGAGATGAAGAGAGAAGATAAGAGACGTGATGACAAGAGAAGTGAAGAGAAGAAACGTGACCAGAAATGAGATGAGTAAAGAGAGGAAAAGCTCAATATTAAGGAATTAATACTTCACTCTTTTTCGTCCTTACTCATACCGAGAACTCGCAATCTCTGTGAGCTAAGGATATCCGTTTCCGCTCTACTTGTTTACATTTCAGTTACAAAACTGTTGGGAAGTGCAAAAAGTTGTTGTTTTAACTACTCTTTCCTTCTTTCCTTTGTTTGTTCCTTGTTGCTTCTTCCGTCCGTTATAAAATAACAATAAAATACTTTATATAAAACATAATATATAGTACATATTTAATTTTATATGTACATACATGCATACATAATTGTTTTCATTTATGCTTTCATTCACTAGAAAATTATTAACAATGCTTTTCTCAAAACTATTATTTAGAAAACATGGACTCAATAGAGTTTTAAAGTGTCTTTTCCTGTACTATTTAATTTGATCTATAATACTTTTTTAAAGTAACTAATATTGAAAAATAAGAACAGTCTTCTTCTTGTTCATCCCTTGCGTATAAATAAACGAAGGAAGGAAAAGCAAAAAATGTGAAATGCTGACATTATCAATATAAAGCGGCTGTCTGTCGCAAGGATTTCCGCATAACCGCATATTAAAGTAACAGATACAGAGTCATGTTGCGAGTATAACAGTGTTTGTGTGTGGGTGTGTAAGTGTGTGCTTGTATTTGTGGCTGTGTTGTCTCCTGTGTTTGTCAAGCTGCCAATAAAACGTCTCGTTCTGAGATTTATGGTCAATCTATTGTATGTATCGGCTTTATAGTTATTACAGAGTAAAGTGAGAAGAGTAGTAACAGAAGGAAAGAGAGAGAGAGAGAGAGAGAGAGAGAGAGAGAAACGAGTGAGGATGTGAGTTAATGAGTAAAACAAAATGCATTAAAAAATGTACTTCTCTCAAAGTTATTCCTATTTTCTTAATTAAATGAGTTCTACATCACTATAATTAAGAAAATAAGAACAAAGTTTTCCATCCCTCACAGGATTTTCATAGGCTCTTCACGGACTTTCAACATTACTCTGCAGCCGTTGCCGTTGCCGTTGCTGTTGCTGCTCATTAACACTCACTGTAAGAAGTAACACCAACCGATTTCGAATGCAAGGTTTGTTGTTTACCACTTACAGTGGGCGGCAATGAATTCATTTCTAGCCTGTTGCACAGAATTCAGAATTCCGCTTAACAACGAACAATAAAACTTCACTAACAACACTTTAATCAGTAACATCAATTTAACGCCTTCAAATGATGATGATTTCGTGTGTCAAGGGTTAAAATTCAATGCGTTTAAGATGGAATATTAAAGTGTTAAATTCATGCTGTTAAATAGACGCGTTCGCACAAACACATTATATAAATAATAAAAAAGGACATTTTCAAAAAATAAAACTTCAAGATATTAAATAAAAAGGAAAAAAGGAAAAAACCAGCCCACAGAAACTCCACTTCTTCGTGAGTATAAAATTAGAAAAGGGCGCTTTTATTTGTAGGGCGCCCGGGTTGTCTTCGCCTACATATGTATATTAAATGTCTTTTAATATGTGTTGTTTGTGTGTCTCTCTCTCTTGTATCAGATGACAAAAGAAGGCAAACAAAAAGAACCCAACACACAACATAAAAAAGCCGTGTGTGTGTGTATAGCCTCGTGTGTAGTGTGTATGAGTGTGTGTACAGAAAAAGGGCGCGTTAAGATAACGATATTAAACGCCATATCGCCACCTAAAGGTATGCAAAGTTTTTTTCCAATTTCACCCTTCTGGCAACAAGAATCTAGCAACAATTTCAATGTCTCTAAGATATGACTTTGTAAAAGGATTCGATGACTCCATTTTGCACTTTAGAAAAGAGGAATCGTAAAATCAACACACACACATACACACACATATATATACATATATATTTATATATACACATGGATATGTACATACATATATGAAGGTTTATTCATACTTATACAACATTATGTATGCATATAAACTCCACGAAATGTGAGAAACTTCCGAGGAAGCGAACAGTTAAGAATGAGAACAAAAAATAGCAGAAATAACAAGAAGAACATGAATAACCAAAACAACAACAACAGCAAGTACTCAAACAAAAATGTCATTTGAAGAGAAACGCTTGTTGACAACTTCTTGAAAGAAACGTGCTTAAAATTGTAAATATTGGGTTGTGTCATCGACAAAATTATTGAAGATTGTGAGTGAGATTGCGTGAATATTGAGTGAGTGAATGACAGCGTTAATATTGCGAGCATGAATGTATGCGTACGTGTGTGCGTTTAGCTGTGTACGAACATGGCTCAGATTTTCTCGAGATTATACGATATGTGAATATATTTTTCTCAGACGTTTTACCTGCCACGCCTTTCGATTCCCACCTTACGTCACCCTTGACACCTCCCTCACCTCTCGCTTTCCGTCTCGTCTCACATCTCATGTCTCTTGTCAATTGAATCTTGTCTCTAGTCTCTAATTTCCCCTCTTTCGTCTTTCGACTGTCACCTTTCGGGTCACGTCTCACGTTTTACGTCTAACGTTTTAGTTTCACGTCTCTCGTCTCTTGTCTTTGGCCTCTTGTGACTTATTTCACGTCTCTCGCCTCACAACACTTGTCTTGTCTATCAAATTTCACTTCGCGACTGTTGTCCCTCTCTTTCAGTGTCTCACTTGACGTCTACCGCTAGACGTATCTCTAATTTCGCCTTTCATCTTTCATCTTTCGTCCCTTACCCCTCGTCCCCCCCTCGTCATAACTAATAAGAACACTTTCTGTTCTTATTAGTTATTTTTTGCTTTATTGCTCTCTGAACGCAGATGATTACAACGCTTAAAGGACAACATTTAAGAAAAGTAATCAACAAAACGTGCTTCCAAACTCTGGTTAAATCGTGTAAACTCAAGCGAAGTAGTGCCCCAAAGTGTCCAGAAGCGCTGGGAGAGGGGGTGAATGGAGGAAAGCATTCTCTTATATTAGAATTTTAAAAAATATCCCAAATATGATGAGTTATGAGGAGTTGTGTTTTTATACGCAATCAATATTAAATACTATCGTTTGAAATGAAAGAATTATTTAATTTTTTTGGTGAATTGAATAATTTTTAAAAATCATATAATATGATAAAAACAAGAACAGAAGTGATTCAAACAGAAACCAAAACAACAATAAGAATTGAGTGAAAAACTGTACACGTTCGCATGTACATAAATACACAAAGTATGTATGTATGTATACAAAGGACAATAAATTCCTTAGTTGTTGTTGTTGCTGTTGATGTTATTGTTGGTGTTGTTGCTGTTGTTGTTGTTGGTACAAAACAACGCGTGTACGTGACAAATTAATTTATTTTAAAGCCAATAGCGAGTTTGGCTGCTTCCGGCGTCAACAAGTTTTTTCAGTGGAGCTTCCTGTACACATGCTCAGCCCCAGAACATGCCCCATGCTCATCAGCCAACCCACGAAACTCACAACAGCTCTTTTAGTTTTTCCATTCTGAGGAAATGGCTTCTTTCAGAGCTCAGTCACTTTGAGCTCCTCTATTGAGAATTAAAATTGAAATTAATTAAAATGGAATGAATTAAAAATAAAATAAAATAAAAGGCAAATACCGTAGATTTTATATTCCAGTCGAGCTTTAATGCTTCTATATCGCCCACCTTCCTAATGACCTTTGATGTCAAACGCTTTTATGTATTTTCCAAACAAGGATGGCTTCGGTTAATTTACTTTCCCATCGAATTTTAATTATTCGATCTTCCAATCGACCATGGACCATTGATTGGACCATTTGACCCACTAACTGATCTCTTCGAGCAATTGATTTTCTTCAAGTATAACATATAACTCATAAAAGTACCCGTGTAACATGAATTATAACATAACTTCATAGAGGACAAGGACATTTTTCTTGTAATACGGTAGAAGCATCTATCAATTCGTTTGTTCTGAACGAGATGTCTATTTTCTAGATTATCGTAGAGAAATGATCGACAACAAATGAACCCTTGGATTATATTCTCTCCTTGCCTCCGTCTCCAACTTGTTAACAACTGGTTTAATAATTCCGGAAAATTATTTAGAATTTTCCGGATCATTTGATTGGCGCCAACAAAGAAAATCCTACGAAAGAGTTATTCAATTATGCCGGGAAAGAGTGAAATTCTTGTGAAGCAGAAGAAATCGATTAAAAATATGACGAAGCAAAAGAGCTCGGAATGAAGGCAAAACACATGAAAAGACAGAATGTTTTTCCGTTGCATACTTTCGGGCGATCATGTTCGGCATTCTTTGGCACTAAGAAGCAGACGTGCTCCATACTTTTAATTGCATGGAGCAACAGCAACTCATTAGTGAGGGGCATCACGTAGAAGCATAGCGGCACCGAGGCAGGAGCGAGAGAGAGGGACATCATACAATAATCAAGATATGTATGTAGGATATTAAAATGTGAAGGACGAACAAGCGAACAGACGAACAGACAAACAGACCGACAAACAAGCAGACAAAAAGACAGACGGAAAGACAGACGCTTTCTAAGTGAATGAGTTTTAGTTAGTTTCTGCATTCAACGCCAGCAGACAACGACTCGTAAAGCAACAAGCGTCATCTATACGGCATCATAATCATTCACTCCTTCATTCATATCACTCACTCCATCATTCGGTTATTTATTCATGACTGGCTACACGCCTGACATCCTGCAGCAGAAATGCGAACGTGACGCACTTCGGTCGCCCCGCTGCAATGAATTAAATGAAGCACATTAAAATGTCGAGCATTTTCGTGGCATGAGTACAACAATGAGAAGAAAAAAGAGAAGAAGAAGGTGAACAAGACGAAAAACAATAAGAATAAAGGAAGATCAAGAAAAATAGAAGAAGTTCAAGAAGACAGAGCAGAATAGTAGAAGAAGAGACGAAGAAAGACGGAAGCTTTTCTCTCCGACGCTCAAATCAACAGGCTACTTTGAGTAACCGCACATTTCTTAATCCGTTAAACCGTTTTTCACTCCGCTTTCTATCTGAATCTGAACCTTTGACTTGATAGACTCTGTAGACTTTGCCTTTGCTTTAGATTTTCTTGTTTTATTTGTTTTTATTTGTTTTCCTTTCGTTTTAATTCCCTTTGTTTTTTGTTGGACTACTCATTTTTTATTCTCTCTCCCTTTCGGTCACTCAGCAATTTTACTGGCGTCATTTTAAATGCATCTCTTCAGCTGTTTTATCACTACACTTAACTGTACTTAATGCTCTTTGGTGCTTAAGCCGGCCAGCACACAACTAAAACACAGACAGTCACACACACATGCATAAGGGCTCACATACATACACAAACACACACAAATACTCATACAGATTCATACATAAACACAGTGGACATTATTTGAATGCTCTATTCTTTGGTAACTTCATGTGATGTAATCACACTCGTACACACACATAGACATGTGAATATACACGTATGAATGCATACCTACATGTATACAGATGTATGTATGTTCGTATATGAATACAAATCCAGCAAACCAGTGAAGCGACTAACACCGTGTACAATATACACACACACACACACACACACACTTAAACCTGATGCCATTCTGTTACTTGATGTTGTTGTTGTTGTTGTTTTTATTATTATTTTCTTCCTCTTCATCCATTTTTTTGTTGTTAGTGTTGTTGGCGTTGTTGGCGTTGTTGGTGCATGTAGCATGATACGTTTTATATAAACTGCCAAACCAAGCGAGCGTAACAAAAGTCAGCCAGGATTTAAACGGTGGACGAGGCCAGTTCAAGCGCCTGGTAACCGGATCATTTATACAAAAAAAACCTCAACGAGATGAGCACCAGCAGCTGACGTAACAACAACAACAACAACAGTAGTCACAGGAACAACAATAGTGAACCGAGCTCAACTGAGTATAAAGAAGCAACAAGCTGTATTTTTTTGCATGGATTTTGAGCTCGTTAAAATGCGATGCTCCAAGGATTGCAGCTGTTTTTATTGTTGTTGTTTTTGTTGACCCCGCTAGATTCACAGACTGCGATTAGCGGAGGAATTAAATAGTTGAATGGATGTGTGTGTGTGTGTGTGATAGCGACAATAATTAAAAATAATTGTTAGGTGCACGTGAGGAACAACAACAACACCAACAATTGAAAAAACAACATCCACAGCAATGAAATACAATTGAAAGCTTCTTCAATATGCGCAAATTTTTAATTATAAAACATAGAAAAACTATTGTATAGCGTAATAAAAGCATTCGCAAAAATCGAGAGATAGGAGAGAGAGAGAGAAGAGCAGAAAATGAAGGAAGGAAGGAAAAAAGGAAGAAAGAAAGGAAGGAAAGAAGGCAGAAAAGCTGAAGGAACGCTAGGAGAAAAAAAAGAAATGAAAGGATTCTTTGGTTTCTTCTATAGTTTTATTCTACAATTTTATTGCACAGTTTGAAGTTCTTGTGAAGTTTTCATAGGATTGTAAATCAATCAGTACCATTCTATGTACTATAGTTTGCTCCGTAGATTTATTGCACAATTTTATTGGTGGATTTTATTCAATATTGCATTTTAGAGTCATAAATCGGCAAGAAAGTATAGTAAAAGATGTTCCACAGCAAAAGAGAAAGAAATTCTCTTGTAAGTATAATTTTCGTGAAACGGTTTTATATTCCACAATACAAAATATATAAATACACAGTTTTATTGCACAGTTGAATGTGCACACACCAACAAATAAAATGGTGTGGAGTACATAAGATCGTATCGCATCCTTTGACAAAATTTATTACGAGGACGTGTTGAAATAAAATGAAGCAGAAAAGCAGAGTGAGAGAGAGAGAGAGAGAGAGAGAATTTACATACCTGAACATGCCTGCGGCGGCAGCGGAAATATTAACGTTGTTGAACTTTTGCGTCTGGCAACCGCGCAACCCAGCGATTGTGGCTTGAAGCTTCTCAGCTGTTGCATGAAATCGGAACACTCCATGAGGGCCACGTCTGCAAAGTGCAGGTCGCACAGGATGTGGTTCTAATATGAAAGAGAGAGAAAGAGAGGGAGAGAGAGAGGCATAAATATATTTTAATACAGTCCTAAAGTAGGTGCAACTGGGAATGACGATGAATTTTCAATAAAACACACACTGAAAATCAAATCAAAGTGGAAATCAATTGACTTTGATTTGACTTGGGCTTGACTTGTACTTGACTAATACTTGATTTGAATTTTAGTTGGACTTGACTCGAACATGACTTGGGTTTTATTTCGACTTCACTTGGATCTTATTTGGATTTGACTTCGTCTTGGACTTGTACTTGAGTTCATTTGACCTGACTTCATTTGACTTTATCTAAATTTGAGTAATTTGATTTATGTTTGAGTGATTTGTCTTAGACTTGATGATATCAACTACGAGTTCACAGTAAGAGTTCACAATTTGGCGAATAATGACTCACAGAATCAGTTGAGTTACAAGTTCAAAATATAACTTCAGATCTGTATTCGTACTTTTAGTTGCAATCTCATTTTTTATTAGTATGAGTATGAGTACGAGTTGCAGTATGAGTTCGTAGTTTGAGTTGCGGTATGATTTACTGTATGATTTATACACTCCTTCATCCATTGGTCTTGATTTCAGTCTCCGTTTCTTTATACAACACCTCCTCACCACAGATAGGACGTTCATTTCTCAGAAATTGCATCTTAAATTGATTTTTATGTTTCCAATCACTTTTCACACATATCGAATCGAACCCAAAGGCATCTACATCGGAATCGGAAACAATCTACCACCACAAAAAAGCCTGGCCGCATAAATATTTAAAGTAAAGACGGTTATCAATGAAGTGAATGGATTTAGTTTGCTCACGATGTAAATGCAAATGTAAATTTTGTGCCTCAAAGTGATATTGGTTTCCACCTGCGGCTGGGTTTTCTTTTTACCCCCTCCCCATCTTCGTCTTGAACCCTTCTGTTTTGCATAAATGCTTCTGCATGGATGCGAGAACAAATAAAATTATTTTCCAAGTTTCTGAGCAAACAGATTCCCGAGTAATTCAATTATTTGTACACTGTGTATAATTTACACATGCTATTTTGCCTGTATGTGTGTCGGTGTGTAAGTGTGAGTATATGTAATATACATATATGTGTGTGTGTTATTAAGTATGTGTATGTGGTCGTTGAAATACTGTAAACAGCAAATGCGTGACTCTAGTGAGGTTGAGTGGAAATGATGTTGTGATGGAGAGGAAACACAGAGAAGGAGGGGGAGCGAAAGATGTCGAAAGTAATTTTGGATATGTATCTGATTGGAGTTGACAAAATGTTTATCAAGTCGATGGAAACCTTTGATTTTATTTGCAATCAAATTCGAGTGTTTATTATATATAAGTTCAGGTATAAGTCCAAGTTTGAGTTCGAGTTTGAGTTCGAGTTCGAGTTCGAGCTCGAGTATGAGCTGGTGTATGAATTTATGAGTTCATTTTGGAAATTGTTCATTATGCGTTATTGAACATTCGGGTATTAGTTGCAGAACTTGTTCCACTTTGAGTTATGCTTTAAATTTTAAGAGTTTAACAAATTCTACAACACATACAACCCACCAACTGTTCCTGGAACTCAGGCGTGTGCCTTCACACTCATACCCGAACTGGAATCTTAACTTGTGCAGGACTGTATAAGTCCAAGTTTGAGTTCGACAATGAGTTTCATGATGAGTTCATGATCCAGTATGAGTTTATACTATATATACTATATTAGATGTCTTATGAGTTCCTAGTAAGTTTGAGTTCTCAGAACATGTGAAATCACTTTCCATGGTCTCGTTTAGTCCAACTAAGCAAAGCTGTCTAACTTATTAATACTAGTAGAGCATAATTTAGTAGTTGCAGTGAGTCGAAATACAAATTGAAATGAATTCCTTTGAGACTGAATGTAATGAATTTTATTATAAAATATAATACTATATTTATACATACTTTGAACCGTCTGGCGCGTTTCTGATTTGGACCGGTTAAGTTCAAACCGCACGAATTGCATCTGAGACATTCCTCGTGGTAGTGATTATTATCGTATAAAGGTGAAGGTTCTGTAGGAAGAACATAAAAGGTAAAACAGAGAAATGGGCAATAATTAAGTGTAAGTAATACATGACAAGAAAATATGTCTTAAATAATGTTAAAGGCTAAAATGTATTAAAATACACATTAAAAATAACTGATAAGCATGTCTTTATATCGCATTCCTCTCTTGCCATCTGTCCTTCATTCCATATCCTTTTTATACGAATATTGTTAAAGCTTTCACACTACTTATTAAGAGGTCATTCTAATGAAACAATACGACAAACACACGACCCATCTTTCATGTTGAGAGTATACAAAAAATTAATAGTTTCAGTCAGCATCTTGTGACAGTGACAGAGATGAAATCTTGTATACTAGTTTTATTATTATTATTATTATTACGTTTTTATTGTTTGCTGATGTTGACAATAGACAGGGATTACTTAATCAGTGTGTCAGACACCAGCAGGAGCCATAACAATAATACGCCCCTTGTTTTTGTTGTGTCTGAGCCTCCCGGTGGGCAGCAGATTGCGACTGATTGGATGAAAAGTGTTGGTGGATGTTGTTTTCGAAACCTTCAAACGTATAAAAGTCATGTTACTAACATTTACACAATCCTTTACTTTACTTCGCTTTGGGAAAGCGCTAAAAAAGTAGGAGGAAAAGCATAAAAACAGATTGAACCTAAACTGTGTCGCGTCAATCTCTTCCTCTCTCTCTCTCTATTTCTCTCCATCTCTATCCCTCTTTTATATCCCGTTGCTGTGTTTAGTCTCTGTTCCTTTTCTGGTGATTGAAGGGACTAGAAATGACTTTGCTTGTTAGCTATTAATTTATAGTCAAATGATAAAAAGTGGTTTGAGGACGAGCTGATTGACTTTAGTGAATGGTGAGAAATGCTGAACGTTTTTTTGTTGTTGTTGGCTTTTGTTAGTGTATGTTGTTTCTTTTTTATTATGAATGAGCGTGATTTGTTTGGCGAGTGTTAAGATTATTATTGTGCTGAGATTGATGATGCGATTTTGGTACCTTGTGTTGCTTGCTAAGTAATGATGTCAGATGTTAATTAAGGATGAATGTCTTCTAAAGATATTCAGTGTTGGAGGTCTTTTATAGGAAAAGAGTCACATAGGTTATTCACACACTTCATAATAGTACTATACTAGGAGTTAAAAAGGAATTTCTTTATGGTACATCGGAGCGTATGAGCAACATTTAATTTTATTAAATTGCACTATTTTAATATACATACATATGTACATAATTTTTAATAACTGTTGATAGACTTGAAATAAGTTAGTGTAATTTAGCATGTTGATAGCAAATGCATACAGCATTAAAAAAATATGTTTAACTCGCTTAAAAGGCAGTGAAAAATATTGCAAAAGCAATCGAAACTTTCATTAAAGTTTTATAAGAATGCTCATTTATAAAATATTTAATAAGCATTTTAAAAAATTTTGTTACGTTCCATTTGATGTCATGATTTAATTAATAATTAATTTAATTTAACCTTGCTGCTCTTTATTCAACTAATATTTGTTTTTGTTTGCTTTTTCTTTCGCTTAAATTAATGAATTTTATTACATTTTTATTATCGTTATTAAAGTCGAACATATTTTTTGTTGTTATTGGTGGTGATGTTGTTGTAAATTCGGCTGTATTTTAGTAGCTTGTATAAAGTGGATTCTTTTTTTTGAACACTCGCATAATAATAAAGTATGTACAGAGAAAAAAAATACAGCTAATAAACTACATCATGACAGCGATACAAGTGATGTTTGCTCCTGCTGTTGTTGTTGTTGTTATTGTTGTTGTACCTACACATACTCATTTATGTCTGTCTATCTGCAGGTCTATCTGCTGGCTTATTTGTCTGTCTGTCGGTTTGCCCATCTGTGAGTGTGTTTGGGTTCGTCGTTGTTGTTGCTCATCGCTGTCTCTCGCTTTTTAGGTGCGTATTTTTGTAGCATGTCAGGTGTTTTTATACCACTCACATATACATACAATCATATACACAACACATGTACATTAAATACATAAAAACACACACACATCCACACAGAGAATGCCTCGCATTTAGACGCTTGTTTATGTGATGAAATTTGTTACTTTTTCTGCTTTTTACGAGTTTAGTTTTTATGTTTATGTTTTTCGGTTTTTTTTGTGATTCTTTCCTTTCTTTTTGCCTTAAAACAAATAATTTTATATACATGCATATAAACATATTTTTTATTGTAGCTCAAAGAGTGTATTTTTGTTGATGGAAGAAGTGGATTTAAAAATCATGAACTACGTAAAGGGAAGTAATTTTGTTGGTTAACATTTAATAGGTTATTTAAATAAGCTGCGTAAAAAAGGATGTCTTAAAAAGGATCTTTAAACAAAGAGCTCTAAAGTAAAAGGAAAGAAAGAAAGAGAACACGAAAGAAAGCAAGAGAACAACAGCATGTAGAAGAATAATTCTCTTAATTAATTTAATTCACTTAATTTAAACGTAGAATGATTTGTTGTTCACTAGAAAAATAATTTTTGTTTCCTTCTAGATCCGGTTTTTATTATTTTATTTTTTACATTTTATTTTATTGCTTTTTATTTCTGTTTTGTTTTTTATTTGATATTCTTTTTATTTTATATTTTAGCCTCGTCAATTTTAATTGGTTTCTACAGTGATGGCCGATTTATTATATGAGTTGGTCTTCGAACCGTTTTTAAGCTTCTTTAATTGGTAAAAATTCGTCAAATCTCACTCTAAGAGGGAGAGAGCGAAAGAGAGGGAGATAAAAAACGGTTAACATGGTGAACTTTTTAATTGAGTTTTTATTTAAACAAAAAATAGACAAAAAATGCGAAAAAAATCATACAAAATTCTAGAGAGAGAAAATTTAGTAGTAGCTAATAAAAATAACAAAATAAAAATAACTTTGTTAATCACGTTCGAAGCTGAAGGACGATAAAAAGAGTCCGAATCCGAGTCCTTATCTTCGTCCTCGTTTCTCAGGTGGGGCGAGAAAGCAAGAATAAGCAAATATTTCAGGAGTACTTAATTCAGAGTGTAGAACGTGTTGTTCAAAGCTGAGTTGACCAAAGAAAAGCAAGAGGAAGAGATGGAAAAAGAAGAATCAGGACCGAAAACAAAGAAAAAGAAACTTAAAGAGTTTGTAGACAAAAAAGCAGAAAAGAAAGTATAACAACAACAGCAATAACAACTACAAAAAAAAAACATAATTATTAATTAGCACTCATAATGATTTATTAATTTGCGCAAATTTTTTTGTGGAACAATGAAAAGAACAAAAAAAGAGGGAGAACCCAAAAGAAAAAATGTAAAAATAAAACTCAAGACGATTCTCGAAGCATGATTAAGAGAGCCACGAGTTGCATTCGTAATTCTGGCTTCCAAATTCTGCCGCCTTCATAACGATGGCAGTGTGACTCGTTTTTCTTCGTCGGCTTTTTGCACAAACAGAAAAAAGAAAAAAATACCACCAACAACAAAAAAAGCACGCAGCGTCTCTGTCGCTGTGATGACTTGCATCCTCTGCTGATGCACTGCCAAGTCAAGTAATGGCTTGGAGTACAAAAATTTACTCGTCGCCGTGAAAAATTCTTGTGGCTTTTATTTTCTTTTTTCTTGTAATAGATACTCACTGTATCACGACTCATCTCTCGCTTCACTTTAACTAAGTTCAAAGTTAATTTAGTGGAAGAGAGATCAGAGTATAGAATGACGAGAAGATGATGCAGATGATGATTACTTCGAGTATTATCACAATGATCAGGATGCTGTTTATAATGATGTTTATAATGCTGAAGATGATGTTGATGTTTATAATGTCAATGATGATGATAGTAACGACGATGGTGTTGATGATGATAATATTAAAAATGAAGAGCAGACCAGAGAGTTTGGTTGCCAAGAAACCAAATGGCATTGACTTGAGATAATAATAGAGTAATTTAAGGAGAATTAAAGGGTCACGGAGGAACGGAGAAGAACACGATGTGGTTTAAAGTCTATTTTATTTATTTATTGAGTCAAATATTGTTTTTTAATCATTTATTATTGTTAAAATGTATTTTGAAACCAGAACAAGTACCTAATTAACTCTATTTAGTTGCTGTTGTTGTATTGTGTTATTTGCATGTCCCTTAACAAGCACTTCAACAGCGAGTAACACAAGGAATCCCACTCGAACTCAATTTAAATGCAAATGAAAATTTAAATCCTTCAGACGAAATCAACTCAACTCAACTCAATGCAGCTGAGGAACTAAAAACCACTGAAAATCAAAGAAAAGCAAGGAAACCAAAAAAAAGAATCCATTTGAACTCAAAATAAATGATGCAACAGTTGCTCCTCAGATGACTTGATGTTGATGGCTGGTTTGATGCTGGTGTGGCATCGCTGTGGCACGGCATCCTTTGAATCCGTTCCTTTGTGGCCCCAGTTAATTGCTGTTTTTGTTATTATTACAACAACGGCAACATTGTTCACTTTTGGCAACTGTGGTCACTGTTGCCACTCTTGATGTTCTCCTCATTGTTTTTGTTGTTGTTTTCTTTTAATTGCTGTCGTGGTAACGTCACGTCGTAATCATTGAGCTTTGATTACGTTGCGGCTTTTCTTTTTGTCCATGAAGTCGTTTTGCAGGAATTTCTAATGAAAAGTTCATTAAATGGACAAAAGCTAAAAGCTGTCATTCTGTTACTCTGACTTCACTTCAGTTCACTTCAAACTAAGCTTTATTAAAACGCACTACAAAACAGATATTTTTTCATAGCAACTCTCTTTAGGAATAACCACTACGTTGATACTTTGATTGCAACTTCACCGTTACCTCAATTGAATTCTGCAGCAGAAGAAGTACAGTAAAAAGAACAACAATAACACTAATGGTAATAAGAAGAAGAAGAAATTCTCACGACCTTATCTTTGCCTATACGAGTATGTAGCTTAAGCTTTCTTTTCAATACTTCTCTAATGTTTCTTTGATTCTTTTTGATCCTGCTTCTATCTTTCCTTGATGTCCCTCTTTGGTAATTCTTGCTACCTACTTTTGGTGTTTTCTTGATCTTTCTCTTCGATCTTCTTTGATGTTTTTCTCTTTGGCATTTCTTGGTACTTCTCTTTATTATTTCCTTCATCCTTAGCTGTGATACTTCTTTTTTATTTTCTTGATGTTTCCCTTAGGTATTTTCTTGACCTAAGATTATTCTTTGATTTTACATGGATGTCTCTTTCTTTGGTATTTTGTTGGTATCTCTATTTGGTGTTTTTTTAACGTACTTTTATGTCTCTCCTGGTATTTCTGGGTACTTCTCTTTGGTATTTTCTTGATATTTCTTTTTAATACTTCTTTGATATTTCTTTGAGGTTTTTCATTGTTCTTTCCTGTATTTCTTTCACTTTTGTCTTTCTTCGATCTCCGGTTCTTAGTTCTCTCTTTTACTCTCTCTCTCTCTCTGACACTTTTATTTGATCACTAACTCTATCGGTCTTTGGTCTCTCTTTGGTTCTCTCTTTTTAAATTCTGTCTTTAAATTCACTGTTTTATCTCTTTTCTCTGTTTCTTTGAACACAAAATTCATTCACTATTCACTATTATTCAAGTTTGCTTCTTATTAGTTTTCCTTTTTAATTGCTGCTGTTGTTCCGTTTTTTTTTGCTTTAATTAAAATCATGGTACAAATTAAATACATCCGGAGATGAGTTTTCCACCCGGTTGTACAGGTGACTTAAGTTTATTACGTCTGTGTACTTGTATGGGTGTATTTGAATGAGTCTATTTGTATGAGTGCATTTGAATGTGTGTATGTATGTGTGTGTGTGTGTGTGTATGTTTCTATGTGTGTATAACTGGTGCTTAAATCTACCTCACTGTAAACTGGACAAACTCAATGAAGAAGCAAGCTTCATCGTCTGCAGCTGCACTTGAAGCATCGCCATGGTTTTGCTGGGTCAGCCATCTCTACGTTCGGGTGGATGCCTTTCTATGTACGTATGTGTGTGTAATGTATGTCTGTATGTAGAAGTACGTGTATATTCATGTGTCCATATGTGTGTATAAATGTCTGTCTATCGAAGTGTATCCATTCTATTTTGTTCATTTCATTGCACTTGAATGCATACTCGCTGCATGGTGTATAAATTTATTAATCACTCGACCAACAACAACAACAAAAACAATAACAACGACAACAACAACGTGAATAGAAGCACTGTATAAATCTGAGGTGAATAAAATTTATGCACTCCGAAACGATTGAAGGAGTGACTAAAAGTGAAGGAGGTTAGAATGAGGAGGACTGTAAACGTTAACAGCTCCCGATAGTATGTTTATTTAACAACAAGTGGACGATTGAAGAAATAGTAATCAACACATGTGTTGGGCTTCAATTAATGCCTTCGAATTTTTTAGAACAAATTAAAAACTTTGAAGCCAAGAAATAAAATAAAATTTAAGTATCTTGTGTTAGAAGAAATATATTATACTAAATTTATAATTGAATTTCAAAATATGATAATATTCAATTTAATTGATGTTTTTTCAAGTATAAATAAGTGATTATTTAATACTTAAATACAGCTGAAGGTGGCAGTGGTACAGTACAAAGTATAAGTTAAGTACAGTATGGACAAAGAGATTGTGTGTCTATCGAATGCTGATTTTTGCGAGACTTCATGAAACGTTCCATAAAATTCAGTATTATTTTAATAAATATTGAATATTTAATGAACATTTAATGGGTATTTAAGTAGTAATTAAGGAAGTTAACGGGTAGATGATTGGAATGGATGAGGACAAAAATCGGACGGACAAAAATCGTGTTCTGCTAACGTATGCTAATTTTTATGAACTTCATGAAACCTTTTATTTATGGTGTAACTTTTGCTTTCGTATTACTTCATAATATCGTGTAAGCTTTCTTATATTTTATTTGTATTTTCTTTATTTACTGTATTCTGCTTTTCATTTTCTTTTGAGCTTTCTTTTAAATATTTCGATTCTGCATACATTCTGACTGTAATGAATTTCATTTGAATGAATTTAATGTTTTAAGTATGTTGATCTACTATAAATGTTCTTTTTTCTATCATAAGAAAATCACGAACTTTTTATGACTTCTTTGTGTAAATTACGCACTCGTTTGTTATTCGTTATTAAATTTTATTGATGATTTTGTAGAATTTCGTGCAGACAGTCAATAAAAAAGCCAGTTATTACGGGTCTTGCAGCAAACCTGAAAGTTTTACGATAGATCAAAGGTGAAAACAACAACAATAATAAGAAAAACAATGAAAATATCAACAAAAGCCGAAAAACAACAACAAAAACACAAAAACAACAATAATATGTACATTAGATATTTTTTAAGTTATTTTTTGTTATATCGCTTTAATATTATTTTTATATTCTGAAGGAAGGGAGGTGAATTCGATACATTTTCAAATAATTAAATTTTTAAAATGATGAACTTTAATTCAAGCTTGACACTCCAATTAAAATTAATGGAAAAGAAAATGAGACACATTTTTGAAGTAACAACGAGCAACATTTAAATATAATTTAGTATTTAGTACATATGTAATAATCACTTGCAGTCATATATTCACATTGACACTAACACATTCTTTCTCTTTGTCTCTCTCTCCCTCTCTCTCATATACGAGGACGTGTATACAGGATGTTTGCAGCTGTTTCTGTGACCGAACATCAAACGATTGTAGTTATAAATTGAATATAATTGCTTTGAGTGCTTTTGTCATTTAGTATTTTTATTATTATAGTTAACTTCTTTTTCTATTATTATTAATTTAATTTTGGTTGTTGTCGTGCTCTTGTTTTTAATTTCTGTCTATTTTTTAGCTTTATTTACAAATGAACGATACATAAAATAAATAAATAAAAAGAAATAAGTGTAAATAAAGAACCCGTTAATCAGACACACACACATACTTCTACACACATATGTACATACCTATATTTAAACACATAAGTATACACACAACGATATTTATTAACACGTACATATTTACAACTCATACCCATGCACTTACTTAATGGATTTAATGGAAGTTCATCGTGATACAGTTCATTAAATCATGAAGTAGAGAGTGCGTTCTTTTCGGATGATATATTTTATTGATTACAAAAAAAAAAACAAATCAAAAAATAATTATTTCAAAAATGATTATTCAAGTCCAAATCATTTGCTTTGGTTTGCTTTATTTAAGCTACTCGTATTTATTATATCCGTAATTTTTTTATTTCTTTTTTGTTTACATCGAAACACGATTCATTCGTTGTTGTTGATTGAATGTTATTTTATTTATTATTTCCATTTTTAGTATTTTCAAGGATTTCAATGATTTTCCAGGCATTAAACATGCATTCGAAGGTTAAATTTAGTTAATTGGGACTTCAGTTTTGTTGTTGGTTCCCTTTTGATCTTTTAAATATTAATTCGTTTTTTGGTTGTGTCTTGATTTGTAGACATCAGATGAAAGAACCTCGATAAAGCGAGGAGAGAAAAATTAAAGCCAGAAACGAAAGCAGAACCGTAACGAAGATTAGACCGAGGAATGGGACTAGGATGATGAAGAAGAAAATTACCAGAATGGAGAAGAGAACTCAGGACATATAGCCATGATTAGATCGAGATCAAATTGAGATTAGATCCTGAACACCGATCTGCTTCCCCTGTGTCTCTGTCCGGGATTCATTGATTTGATCGTGTCTCTGTAATGAAGTTAAAACAGACCAGTTTAGTGACCCAGACCAGCTCTAGGACTAAGATCGAACCCAATAATGAGAGTAGCATGAAAACCGAAACCACATCTAGCAGTGACACCAAGAAACGAGATGTACTCTCGGGACAAAGACAACACACAGAACTAAGATCGAGCTCATGGTCAGGTCCAGAGCTGGGACAAAAACTAGAACCCATAATCAAGACCTCACGACGAATTGAGAACACATCCAGAAGCGAGACGAAGTCGAGAAACAATATTAACATTATTTAACATTAAAGAATTTTATTTTGTTCTTTGCTTAAAAAATCGTAAAGCAAAGTTTACTTATTTCAAAATGAAATCTGAGAAACACTAAATAAATAAAAGCTTTAATTAATTAATTAGCTCAATTAATAAAATTACTTACATATATCAATTAAATAATTGAGCAATTAGCAAAACTTAGATAAAAAGTGATCAATGTCAATAATAAACTAAATCAAAGGACCCCCATGAAAAACGTCAGATGATGCCACATAATTAAGTAATTTTAAGTGACCGTAATTGTGGACCAGCCTTGTCTTTTCTTATGTAATTGTTATCCCTCTCTCCCCTCCCATCAGTCCCTTTAACCCTTTTCTGCCCCACCTTTAAACTAGCTCGCTTTTCTTTATTTATTGCTTTATTTATTTTATTGTTTTTTCTTCCTTTTCTTTTTCTTTTTGTTTCTCTGCTGCCAACAATTTTGCGGTTTAATGTTATTGACAATCGATGCGTTAATAGAAGCAGCCGAGCTTCATCACTGTCATTAACACTCATCAACAGCTGTCAGCCAGTTAAAAAGGAGCGGTGCTATCAAAGGTACGGGTCGTTATAGAGGCCCCTTGCTGAGCCAAAAAAGGGAATCAAGAGGGAGCGATTGTTGCGGCGTGGCACGGTTCAAATTGTTGATGGCGTGCTCAATTTTGGCCATTTTCTTTCTGTTGCTTGTTTCCCTTTCGTTGTACTAAATAAATAAATACATTAGATGTTAAAGCGTTTAAAAAAAGGATTATTTAGCAACAACAAGAAAGAGGGAAGAGCGGCAAAGGGGGCAAAAATGGAAGAGCAACGAAACTGTGTTAAAAACCGATTAACTCGATGTTGAGAGACTCATCTCTAATATGAGTCAATTTAACTATGATCCTGAAAATTAAGTCATAAATAGAGATCCAACACGTTTTCATGTAAACGAAGGGGTTGGTTTTAGGGGTCAGTGTAGAAGGGTGCAAGTGGAATTCTTATTAGAGTTAATTCATTCTTAAATCATACATAAATTATTCACAAATCGTTCATAACTCATTCAGTCTATATTTAACAGTATTGTAGGATGAGGAATATTTAAAGAAAATACTGCATATTGTTCGGTGCAAATTTAGTATCAAATTTAAGTATATATTTCTATAAATATACGACTATTTTTCGATCCATTATCCACACTTTATTATGCACTCATTCATTTATTAGTGAATACATCCGTTGACACTTTTCTGTAGCTTAAGTTGGTGGCTTGAGTTGAGACTCCTAAAATGCTGCAACAATTGAAAATGAAACCATTCGAATAAGCAAAAACCATGAGAATAGAGGACAGATAGTAGAGGCTAATGTAAGAGAGAGAAAGAGGGAAAAATATGAAAGAAGTAACAGAGAGAGAGAGAGTGAGAGAGAAAAAAGAGGAGGAGACTGAAAATGGAAACCAAATCTTTTCTAAAAGAATAACTGATTGCTAAAGTTTTCTACTTTCAGTTGAACTACTTTTTCTGGTTTCTTTATTTGGGTGTTGTTGATGTTTTTGTTGTTGTTGTTTTGTTGTTGTATTTATTTAACTTGGCTAAGTGTTTACATAGTCTGTTGCTTTCCAGTTGTTGTTGTCTTCATTAGGTGTGGCAGAAGTGAAAACTTTTCTCACCAACGTTTCGCTGCACTGAAATTCAAGAAATGATTAACTGATTGAATGAGACTGACTGATTGATTGACTGACTGACTTACTGATGAAATGTGCTACTGAATGACTATTTACAAAACTTGCGGATCAATTGACTGATCAATTGACTGCCGAACTGAATGATCAAATTAATGGGCCCATTGACTGGCCCATTGACTCTTCAACTGAGTGAAAAATTGACTGATTGACTGTCTGCCTGACTGTTTGTCTGCTTAAATGAGTTGTGTCGCTCGTGCAGTTTAACTGAACTGAAACTTGCGACAGTTTTGGCAGCACTCTCCTCATATTTGCTCGTCAATATTGACTTTGAACCAGGAAGCGTTTGTATTGCGTCAAGTCGTTGAGTCGTTTATTGCGGCGTGCTTTTAGGCGCATACAAATCAGTTGGTCACCACAGCGCAACGCTGTGTCCTTGTCTTTTGTCCTTGGTTTTAAGTTTCGTTGATTGTTTTATTTTGTTGGCGATCGATTTTTTATAAAAAAATAAAACCAACCAAAACAAAGGATTTGAACAAATTAGCTGAGCTTGCAAATAAGTTCATTAGTATACACGATATATAATATATGTGCATATATCAACAAAAGGATGAGTTTTAGATAGAATCTAGAATAAAAAATTATACCCTTTTTGCCTCATGAAGTTGAATAAATTTAAATGATGATCGAAAAAGTTACTACTTAAACACGCTTTAAAAGCGCATTAAAAACCATTAATTCTGATCTGGCAGCTAAACGAGTATCGATTCAACGGCATCGCCCAGCATAATTAATTATGAATTACTATAGAATGGATTTAATGAATGGACAGGAAGGAAAACCAACCACGCTGCAGAAAGGCCTCAAATGATTCACGCGACTCGAGCCACGAAAATGTGGTTGGTAATGAGTTGAAAAAGACAACAAAACAACAACAACAATAATGATATTATAACAACACAAGCGGAAACATGTATACATACATATATGTATGTATACAATATATATAAAGATGCACTCTCACTACGTTTAATTTATGATTACAAAGAAAGCTGCAGAAAGACAGCTGAACATGCTTTCATTTTATATACAAACGAATTGTTTATTAATTATTAATAAGCAGTGGCTAATAAGCTAAAACCGTGTATGGGCAGAATTGATATTAATATCATGTTAAACAAGAAAATATGGGGAAAAGGAAGACGGGAGATGAGTCTGGCGAGGGGGGAAGGAAGAGTGTGGAGAAGATAGATGAGTGAAGGGGACGGGAGGAGAAGCAGACTTGTAGTATAGCAGAGGTTAATCGATAAAAATAACACACGAAATGTGGCCATTATCCTGCCAGAGACGCAGCCAGAAACACACACACAAGGACACAAACACACAGACACACACTCGACCAGATGAACAGAAACTCTGGCACACACCTGCAGATATATTTTGATGTCGATTTATACTCGAAGATTTTTCAACGTTGGTCTTTTTATCCGTTGAACTTCACAGAGTCTATAGAAGTACATATACAGAAAATACAACAAAAACTAAGAGCAGTAAACAATGTATAACCTACTAACAGTAATAGTTTAGCTGCAACGCGTAGCAAGCAAATAAATCCTAATAAAGATAAATAAAGCAACGCAAGGACGCAGGAAGTTCTACAAAAGTAGAAAAATAAACAGGTGTCAAAAAAGTCTCATTCTCTCCTTCTTATTCGTTGGTTAGACAAGCAAAAAGTCTTCAAAATGTCTTCTTCTTCGTTGTGTTCGTTACTGTTACTTCTTTTTCTTGTCTTCCCCTCTCTCCAGCCCCCCTCCTAACATCGCTCATCGTGTGTATGTCGCTTGTGTGTTTCTAACGTAGAACGAAATTAATGGAAATACTTAATAATAGAAATACTCGTACATATGTACATATAATAATATAATAATAATTATAGAGATATAAATATCATATATACATATGTACATAAGAGTCATCATGTTAATTGTTCCAATTACTGAGAAAAATTATATTATTACGGTCCTAAAATAAGAACGACCAGAAGTCGATCTCTTTTTTGAGCCTGGCCGAAGAAAAGATACCCTCGCGATCTGGAATGAAAGACGTTTAACTGCGACTTTGAGTAGATTGAAATCCTTGAGTGGTGCATCTGGCCCTGGGGCCTTTAAATATGCTAGATTTTCTGAAAATGGGCAGACTATCCCCAATTTTTGTTGAAGTATTTAATATTGAAGCTACATAATTGGGAACTGGGAATTTTTTGTCCACATAGAATACTTCCATGCCTTCTTACACGTTCTCAATAGAAAATTCTTTCAGTTTGAGTACAAAGAGTGGGCGTTGATTCAGATTTAATTAAGCTGTTCATTTAATTTTATTTATCTCAATTAATTATTTGTAATTAGTATATGTTCTTATTTATAATAGCTAAATAGTAGTATAATTTAGAACTTTGTTTAAATATCGTATTAAGTAAAAATAAATCTTCGTTATTAGATTTCGTATCGTTGTTGTTAGTTTTATTTGTCTGTTTGATTTTCTTGTTGTTGTTGTTTAGTTTCCACAGAAGCAGTTGTGAAAATTTGCCAAATAATAAATCTATCGCTTTCATATAAAGAAGTAGGAAAAACTAATTTAATGCAACACCACATAAATTAGTTTTCAACACACATACATGCTAGGAGCTTTGCATTTGAATGTGTTTTTTTTTAGAAAAACTCTCGTTGAATTTGAAGCTTTTAAATAATTTTGCTATTTAAACTTTGTGAATGTCAACTGCGTACTTTCAGGCAGTTGATTAAAATGAAAAGCCAAAGCAAAAAGCAAACAAAGCAAAAGTTTTTGTTGTTCAGTTTATTTATATTTATTGGTTTAATTATAATGTATTGTATTTTGTCTTTTGAATTAATTATATTCAAAATATATTAATGATTTCTTCTTGGTGTTGTTTTTAATACTCATAAAAGACTTGCATACTTTTAGGCTTAACTTTTGTTGCCTAAGAAGAATTTTTGAACGAAGTTGCATTGCTTTTGTGGTTGTTATTTTTGTCGTTGTTGTTGTTCTTAATATCGCTTTTTCTGTAAGTGTTTGTAGATGTATTGTTGTTATTGTTATTGTTTTTGTAGAATTTCCTGCTGCTGATGTTGTTGTTACAGCGGTTGCTGTTGCGTTTTCTATCGATATTCTTATAGTTTTCTTTGTTGTTGTTGTTTTCTATGTTGCTATTATTTTTGATGATGCTCTTCTCGTTGTTGTTATTGCTATTATTGTTGCTAATGGTATTTTTATTGCTGCTGGCTGCAACTTTTTTATGAACATGCTTAAAGTAAGTGCGAAAAGTGTTGCCAAGTTAAGCAAATAAATGCATTTTTAATGCTCTCAGTCGCATTCATGTTTTTAATGTGTAAAGTTATGAGTTTCATATGAAACTGTGTGTGCGTGTGTGTGTACGGGTGTGTGTGTGTGTGTATATACCTATGAGTATATGTGTTTGTTCAAAATAACTTCGCTCGCATTAATGTGTATCTTCACATCTTTATACTCCTTTTCTTTGCTCTATCTTTGTATGGTACACCCCCACCTTCTTCTTCCCTTAACGCCCAACGCATATTTTCACCTCGTCTAAACGTCTTCCTCTTCTTCTAAACTCCCTTGAAACCCATAGAAATCTTGCACTCTCTGCAACGATAATTTTTCTTTTGCTGATTTTTTATTTTTTATTATTACTACTATTGTTATAATTATTTCTATAATAATTATTATTATTTTTATTATTACAACTATTCTTAACATTAATATCATTATCATTATTATAACTTTTCTTTTTATTATTATTATTGTTATTAATTCTGTGCTAAACTCCAAATTAAGTTTTAAAATAAGTTCTGTGAATCGGTATCTCAGCAACATGTGTCCCAATGTGGCTATATACGTATCTACACACACACATGGAGGCATGTATGTATGTGTATGTCTCTTTGTGTGTGTTTATCAGTTCACAATATCACCCTCTCTGGTGTCAGAATTCTAAACAAACTCAAAAGTTTTCGCATTCGTTTCAAGCTCATTATTTTGCATTTGTTATCCGGGATTTTAATTCAGGTAAAGAGTAGATTATGTTTCGGATTCTTGGCTTCTTCTTGTTCCTCTTCCTCTTCGTCTTCTTTTGTGAAGCCATAAAACTAAGCAACCGAAATCCTACAGCGGAAATTATTAATATACATGAATTGAATTGAATAGAGTTGAAATTCCGTTGATGAGAAATTTCTCGTTATTCAATTTATGCGAAGAGATAAAAAGAGACGAAAGAAGGAGGGGTGAGAGGGAGAGAAAACTGAAAATGATTTCATATTTTAGATGCATATTTGCTCCATATAAATAAAGCAAAATAAAGGAAACTAAAACGAAATAAATTCAATAACAAAATAAAATAAATTCAATCAAAATAAAATAAATGAACGGTTTTCTTATACATATTTTTTTATTCAGACATACATACATAAATACGTAGGAGTATATACAGCAAACTGTTGATATACAATTGAAATATTCAAGGAACTCGCTGTCCAAAAAGAAAAGTGAACAACTGAGTGTATGTGGAAATGAATGAGTGAGTGAATGATTGACTGAGTGAGTGAGTTGGTGAGTGAGCGAGTGAGTAAGTGAATTTGTTAGGCTAATTGAACTCTTAGCTTATCGTCATCGTTAAGTAACCAGATGTGGACTCTGACTCACCTGATTCATCTTCAACTTCTGTTATTTCACAATCATGTTTGTGGTAGAAAGCGAGTCTGAGATGCTTATCAATGATTTTGAAGATGTCCAAACTTGTTGCTCAGCAAGTAAAACGCACACGCTTTTTATAATATATCGCAAAAACCCAAGCAAAGGAAAGGAACAATAAAAAAAAACAACAAAACGGCGAAAGGATGGCAAAATTCCTAAACGTCGCGATGTTTTTCAAAATGTTGATTTCTTTATCATTATATTTATGTATGTACGTATTTTTATATTTATTTTATATATTATTTTATATTATGTGTATTTTTTTAAAAATCTCTTCTTTAAAATACTTTGCGCTATTTTTGACTTATTCTTTAACACTTTGTGACTCTAGTAGTTATCTGTATGTATTTATATAAATGTGTGTGTGTGTGAAATGATGTAAACGTATTTGTGTCTAAAGGAATTTTAAGTTCCTTTCTCTCATTGAATTTAGAATGAAGTTGAAAGTAAAAAAGTCTTCCTTTCACTCAATTAAAATCAATTTGGAAACTTTAACAAAATGTTGCATATTTTTAGGATCTTAAAAAAGAAAATGTTGCATATTTTTAGGACTTTTTCGGTGTGGTTATTTTCACAGCTGCTGACTAACAACACACTTGTTAACGGAATTCACGTTTATTGTTCGCAGATCATCGACATCGACAACGTTGTTGTTTTATTGAATTTTGCACAGAAAAAAGTTCTGCCACCGCAGCTGTCGTTGCTGTTGTTGTTCCTGCTACTGTTCTAGCCAAAATGTAGGCTACATAAATACAAACGCTATTTCATCAAAGTTTTGACGCCTTTTACTGCACAGTGAAAGAGAAACTTAGTGATTTTTTGGGCCAATTTAACTGGAAGCGAAGTTAAAAGTTGAGTAGTAAAAAATACACGGTACTTTGTGGGGACCGCGTTGGCACTCGTAGCTGCACGTTGACGCTTTGTAGAGAAACTGATTGCGTTGTCTGCTGCGAAAGTGTGTTAATAGTGCGAATGGCTGAAGTTCTGCTCGCACTTTCTTGTCACACGCGTCCTGGCGCTTCGACACAGACACGGAAACAGAACGACGCTTCGGACAGAGACGCGGACAGCGGCACAGCCAGATATACAGACGACGCAGCGAAGCTTCGCCGATTCAGTCACCAGCGAGGACATCATTTGCGCCATCTCGACAACACCAACAAAGAACTACCAACAACAAGTGATTGGAAATGCTTTTGTGTTGGTGTTACGCGCACTAAAAGAACAGAGCCAACGGTTGTAAGCATGTGAAGGTGTGTGAGTGTGTTTGTATCTGAGTATATGTGTGCGTGTGCTTTTTGCTTTGACAGCTGTCAAGAGTTTAAAGCTTTCTGCGCGCGCATTCGCATTGTTTTGTTTACTCTCAGTTGAATTTGTTGTCAAATCCTTGTGTATGTATTTTTGGCGTTTTTTGAGAGAACAAGAGAGATAAATCCATGCATTGTTACGCTCTTTTGGAGAGTTTCAACTCAGAATGAAACGTCAAATGGCTCAGATGCTTAAACAAAAACAAACTATTATGAATTTTAAATTATTTACTTTCAGTAATTTATTTAGTTTAAAATTCTTTTTAGTTAATCTTTTTTTCTTGAATTTAGTTTATTTTAAGTTTTTGTTATTTATTTATTTTTAATTCTATTTTTATTTGAAAATTTCTTTGTTCACTGAGCTTTGAAAATTGAGAATTCTTTGAAGCTTTCTTTTTGGCAACTTATGTTGACCGAAACGAAGGAAAAGCTGTTTGTTCAATTGTAAATATTATTTTAGTGGGCGTGTCACAGTACGTCATCACCATTGACATCAACATTATCGATAAGAGAGCAAATATCATCAACAAAAAATGCTCTTTTGAATGAATGAAATTGAAGCGGAAACATATGTGAATGTTGCAGCAACATTTGATGCTGCAATGAAAGCTGCTGGGATGCTGCTGCAAGAAGCAACGAGCATATATTCGTTGCAAGAAGAAGCTACCGGCTGAAGTTCTTAAATAGCCTTAAGCTACATACACAGTTTAAATACCCAAAGTTTTCTATTATTTCTGTTGTATATATCATTATAATATGTACATATACAATATTTAAATACAATATGATGTAAATAGCCAATGATAGAAAGTGTATATATTATTATGTATGTTTTATATCTAAGAAGGGTCTCAAAAATGATTTCTATTGTGAGAAGTTGTTAAAATCAATGGTTATCATCTTTCATTTGCTTCTTCAACTCTTCTACCTCTCTTGATTTCTTCTCTTTCTCTCACTTTAGTTATTTGTACACTTTTGCTGAAATAAGCCATAACCATAACTTTTTGTTTGGCTTTGTTTTTAAACCATGAAATAAATTTAAAAAATGTAATTCTTGAGGTTCTTCTTCTTCTTGCTTTTGAGCTGGTCCATTTTTTCTTCTTCTTCTGCTAGTTGTTGTTGTTTTTATTACTTTCAGCAACAGTTTTAATGCTGTTGACAATTGAGTTTATGGCTTGACTTCGAGTGATTTATAGCTTAAATGGATAAAACCAGAGAAAGCAAGACAGAGATAAAGAGTGAGTGAGACTTATCGACCACTTCACTGAAAAGGTATACAAAATAAATTTGAAAAACTGTTAAAAGTTTCCAAACTTTCGTGCCTCTTTTTCACTGAGTCCACGCCGGAACTCTGCACACCCGTCATCGGAAAACACTATATTGAGATAAGTATGAAGAAGAAGAAGACTTTTGCACTCACCAGTTTGAGTGCTCGAATCGAAAAACGTACTCGTTGTTTCCACGGTCATGGTGCCGATTGTGCCGTCAATGATTTGCGCCGAAGAGTCTCGTCGGCCGCGATAACTGTTAATAAACAAAAGACGGAAGATTGTTACAGCTCACCACAGACTCTCTCTCTCTCTCTCGCACCACTCGTTCGTACTTACCGACACGTGTCATCGCTTTGGGAGCTCTGCCGTCTGAAGTTGCGACAGCGTATCATTTCCTCCGTCGTCGACTGGCGACGGAACCCGCGCGCTATCAGGATCTCTTCTGTGGTCGATTGACGTCGTATGGCTGGGCGATTGTTCTCCGAGGTTACTGGTGGCGGTCGAGCGCACGGACTGGCATCACGCGACGAACAGCAGCTACTCGATTCGGGGGATCGAGACCCGTGTGCCACCGACGAGCTTTGACGCCGCAACGTACGCGTACGACGGCGTGGACTGCTGTCGCGTTCGTGGCTGCGATCGGGTGACAGATGTGCCCGTGAATCCCGCCGTCCGCTGCGAGAAGCGCTGTCCGGACTCAAGGAGTCGCGTCGGGAAGCGCGGCGCTCGCCATCCTCTGCCGGATCTGGACTCAGAGCTGGCTGCGATCCACGTCTGCTGCCGCCGGGCAAACATGGCTCATCGAAGGCGGTGGCTTGACGTTGCAGACGTTGCAAGCGTGGCGTCCGCTCGGGACTGATGCCCGCCTTCGAGTCGCGACGATTTGTGCGGCCGCATTGAGTGGTCGAGTCGCGTCGACCTTTTGACGCTGTCGGACTTGTGGCGGGAGGAGTGACGGAGCTGGTGATTATGGTGGGCGGCGGCAGTGCCTGGCAGGCGGAGTCGACTTGAGATGTTGTGGGCGTGGTACCCGAATAGTAGGGAGTCGAGTCGGACGCCGTGGAACTGGTGGAGGGGCGCTGCTCCTTCCGGAAGTTGGGAAACTCCGGAGCGGCCAGCGAGTCACGCTTCTTGCCGGCGATGGCAGCTCGTTTGGCAGGGGGCGGGGGTGTGGTGGCACGCGCACTGCAGCTGTCGCGCCGACTTGACAGGTAGCTTTCACCAGATCCACTGCGAGAGTTCTGTCGAGGAGAAGGAATAAAGAAACAATAATAAAGGGGGAGAGAAGGAAGAGGGAGGAGATGGTTAATTCGCTGAAACTTACACATCTCTGGGTGTCCTCGATGACGATCGGTACAACAGTCACGGGAGGTTCGTCCCTCTCCGCAGTGCTTTCGCGTCTATTCCAGTGCTTCACAAACTCCGCTGTGCTGGAGTCGCGGCGGGAGCGAATGCTGCGTATGCCGGAGTCGGCGCTGGACTCACGACGCTTGCGGGGCGGGGCATGTGAAGTGGTGCCAATACCAGCCTCGGTGGTGGAGGTGCGCCATGGCAGGTTTCGTGCCAAATCGGCGAGTGTTTCGCGGCGATTCAGCGGAGCTTTGACGGGACGCGGTTGAGGCGGGGGTTTCGCGCTGCCGCCGCTCCATTCGCGCAGGATGTCGGTGAGCTGAGCCAGCGAGCTGCGGCGTCGACGCGGCATCCCTGCAGAAAGAAACAGTTGAATTTTATCTCTGAGGAATAAAGTAGCTTAAAGGAATTTCAAAAACCTACCAGCAGGTGGCGAGGTATTCGGCGGTGTGGATATCTGAGCGGCCGAATCGCGTCTGCCTCCGAGTCGCTGACGAATCGTGGATTCTTCGAGCTACATGGAAATGAGGAAGCAAGAGGGTGGGAGAAAGCATTTAGAGAGGTGTGAAGAGAGGAAAGTGTGCCTGAGAGTGCTGCTTACCTGCTCGCGCATGAGGTCGTCCCAGCCGTTGCCGCCCTGCCACACCAGACCGACCTGGTGCGACATAATCGGAAGATTGCAGACGAAACATATCGCTGTCATGGTCCTGTAAGGATTGTATTACCAGAAAAGAAGCAACATTATCTATATATAATATTTTTATAAATTAATATTTCCGTCATATCAAAGCAAATCAAGGTTTCTTCAAGAAAAAACAACTATGAAGTATAAAGGGGAAAACAGGGAAAACGAAAAAGTAGATCATTCCAGGGAAAATAAATAAAAAAAAAACAAATCTTAACACATGGAGAAAGAAAAGGAGAACGTGAGAGAAAGAAAAGAGGAAAAGAGATGTAGATAGAAGAATAGTATTTTACCCTTTAAAGCCGAAGCAATGAAACTTAAGTGAAAAGACTCGTGACAGAAGAAGAATATTTAATTTGTTTAACAGAGAGAATATTTAACAATGAATGGAACATTTAACAGAGAACAGATAACGCAAAGAATTGTAAAGAGAAGAATTAACAGAAAACAGAAGAAACACAGAAAACTACGCGAATAAAATTTAACATCCAAAAGTTCAAAAAAGATTGAAAAGATAAAAGAAAAGCTTACGGATAAAATTCAGCCAAAATTAGAGGAAGCTTAGCAGAGAAAGCTCAACGGAGAAACCTCAACAGAGATAGTATAACAGACAAAGCTTAAGAGTTTAAGCTCAGCAGAAAAATTCTTAATATAAAACAATGGACCCAATAAAGTACCAGAGAACTGTTAACAGGAAACTCTTACGAGAGAAAGTTAAAATGCAAGGCAGAGAGTTCTACAGAAAAAATATAGAAGATAAAAAGATAGTAAAGAAGATAAAATATAGAATAAAATAAATATATAGAATAAAATATAGAATATAGATAGAGAGATATAAGATAAAATATTTCATTGCCAGCTCAACAGTACGATTTTATTGCTGTTGTTATTAGAAATGTTAAGATGTGAAAAGTGACTTAATAAGCTTAAGAGTTCAAACCGTAAAGCTTTCTAGAAAAGTTAAGCTTTAGCATGGTGCAAAAAGGATACAATTTAAGCTTTAGTAAGAATAGCTTATAATAGAACCACTAAAACAAAAGATTATGAAGGAAATTGAAGATAAATGTTGAATCTGGAGAAAAGAGAATCGAAGCTTTAGAGAAGCTTTTTCTTTTCAACTCTTTTAAGCTTTTTAGAACAACGAATGCTTCTTAGAATACTCTTTATATTTTATATACGTAATTATTTGCAATATCGGTCAAGTTCAATAGAGAAGAATTGAAATCAAGCTTAGAATTCAGAGTTAACAGTCAAAATTAAATTATATGATCATATAGATTATAAATGACGAAGAATATGGTTTGAAATAAATGATAAAACTTCATTTATTGCAGGAAGAGTTTTTGTATTATTTGAATTTACAGTTCGGGACCGCTTGTCCGCAAATTCAAATGCCAGCAACATGTATACAATCATGTTTACCGACAACATTTGCATATATACATCTACAATTACAACATGTGCTTGAAATAAGGAACTCTTAAAGAAAAACGAACAAAACTTAGACAAAGAAAAGAACGAAAAAAAATCCTACAAGCCAAAAATTAAAACAGATTAAGAAAGCGAAAGTGTCAAGAACATTAAAATTAGAAAACCAACATCTACAATTACAATTATGATAATTTATATCCGTGAAAACCAACATCAATTGAAATATCGTATTTTTATTATAATAATTTTTTGAAGTTTTTTTTTCTTTTCAATTTGTGCTAACTTTTTGCGTATCGTTGTCGATGTTGGCGGTTGATCGATGGATCTGTATTGACGCAGTTTTAACATTGTTCATAGCTGTTGAAACGCTGAGCATCGAACGGTTGAGCATCAAAACCAGATGCAGGATAAAACTAACACTTGCTGTTGTTGTTGTTCTTCGGCTGCTTCTTCTTCCTCGTCTTCTGCAGCAGTCTCGATTTTGCAGAAACTTTTCTTGTGGCTTCTTTTGAGGATACTCTTTACAAAAAAGTTTTTAATTCAATTTGTTGTGGTTGTAGTTCTAGATTTGAATCTGGTTCTGGTGAATTCTGGTTGTAGTTGTGGTTATGGTTATGGTTTTGGTTCTGGTTGTGGTTCTGCTTCTGGGTGTGCTTATAATTCTCATTCGTACGTGTGTATGTGTGGAATGTTATAGAATATGTACAGAATACACACACACATTCTCACAAGAACATGTTTACACACCAAATACAGCGAGATACGAATTTCTACTCAGACTCTACTAATTTATTTGGAATTAGTAAGTATTTCTTTTAGTATTTGTTTAAATTGTTTTTTCTTTATTTAGGTACACACACTGAGACACTGAAAGAAAACAAAATCCAAAAAGATTGATATAAAAAACATTAGGTTACATTTATTTTGGGGGTTTTAAATAAGTTAATAAATAAATAAGAGCAGCTGGGTGTGTGGAGGGGGTGGCGGGCGGTGGGTGTTGTTAGAGGGACATCGAATAATTCACTGAATAACTAACACTTGGGTAACACTCAACCGTGGGTATTTTTATGGGAATTATTACAGTAGTTCTGAAGCATGCATAAGAGTAGATACACATTTTTGTACATATGTACATATATGTAGTTGTAGGTACATACTTCTATGTATATATAAAAATAGTGGCCATCAAAATATATAAATTAAACAAAAATATTTATTTTATATGTAAATATATATTTATTTGTATGTTGTATATATATTTCTAAAGAAACCAGCTGATGGCCCACACTATTATTATAAAGTGGCCCACATTATTGTTTTGATTGTATTTTAAAGCTTTTTTTATCTGTTTTGTATTACATAAGAAGTCTTTTTTCCCTTATAAATTCTTTAATGTTTTTGTTATAATATAATAATTATAAATATTTAACCGTAGACGCACGTTGGGGTCGTTTTCGACCAAAATTCGATTTGAAAATATTATAACTAATAGATTAACGGGAATAAGCAACTGAGACCTTTTGACTTTTAATTTTTTTGGAGTTTAAGCATAAATTTAGTAGTTTTACTTTTTAAGCTTTTTTTAAAAAAAAATAAATCGACAATTACAAATTAAGTATGCCGTTTAAGGGTCGTTTTCGACCCCAGTACAATAGTATTGATTTTATTTTATTAATTTCAATTAATAAGTAAAATCTTAGAGTTTAATTTGAACTCCATATTTTTTCTGGTCTGCCAACACACAAAGGCGTTAAAATTTAAAAAATTGCGTTAATTTCAGCTTACGTCAAAATTGTTACCGTTATTGGTTATGCGTAAATCAAGTGGTAGTGTTTAGTTATTGTGTGAAACAATTATGTCTCGTCTAATAGAAGAAGAAATTGTAATGATTGCAGAGGAAAGCGAAAGCGATGAATTTAATGAGAGTGATGAAGAATATGAGCCAAGCCAAGAGCAATTAGAACAATACGAGTGAAAGCAATTCTTCAGATGAAGGGAACGTGGATCCCCTGCAGTGGATCACCTTTTTACATCAAAATCCTCTTCAGTCAATATCACTTGAAAGATGTAAATCTTACTGTATATTTTTCACAAAACTGGAATCAGGTAACGTTGCGCACAGAGCTGTAACGTTTTAAATTTACAATCTGGGGTAACGCGTTACTCAGCTTTGCGTGTCAAAAACATCAAAGATTCTTTTCTGCTACTTTTCTCGCCTCCAATTGAAAATATTGTATTACAAAATACTAATGAATAATGCAAATGAAGAATGCAAATAATACAAATGCGGAGAAAAGCACAGACCAATAGATCGAGATTTACTCCATGCATATTTTGGAGTTCTGCTTCTGGCCGGCATATACGTAATTCATTGATGAAAATATATACTTCAAAGTATTCAAATTCAATTTCGTAAAGCATAACACATTCACAAAACATAGTGAATTTGTTTGATGCAAACTACGAACGAAGATGGTTCGAAGATGGTTCGAACTTCTGCCAATGTTCTATAATCCATGCGAATATGTAAAAGTGGATGAGCAATTGGGTTTCAACGGACGATGCGCTTTTCGTCAGTATATTCCAAGCAAGCCCGAAAGGTCGACATTAAGTTTTGGGTGCTGGTTTGCTCAAAAACGTATTATGTATGAAACGTAGAACCCTATTTAGGCAAGCACCCAAGAGCTAAGCCAGAGCAAAATCAAGGCCAAAGAGTTGTCCTGGATTTGGTTGAAGGCCTAAAAGGCCATAACATTGCTATGGACAATAACAGGAATGTTTGTCTGACCTGCCTTTCAAAGAATAAATAAATATTTTTACTCTTTTTCTCTGTTTTCTCTAAAAGATTTATTAATTTGGACAGAAATTATATGAGGGGTCGAAATCGACCCAAACGTATGATTCTTAAGTTTTTTCTAACGTGCGTCTACGGTTAAAAAGATGTCTGATTTTAGTTGCATAATCTTTTATTTAATCTTTAATAATATTTTATCTTTAATAAAATAAATAAAATCTTCATTTGAGTTTAAGAATACTTAAATTTATTTTTTCTTTTATTTTGTCTAGAAGAAGTTCCAAAAAAGGATTTATTATTTAATTTCTAGACATTTAATTGTGAAATTGAATCACTTCATAAACTGAGGGTAAAAGCAGTAAAAATAATAACAAAAACATGCACACCCTGTTATTATTACTATTATTGTCGAAATTGTCATTCATTAAAATTGAAATAAAATACTTGAAATTACACGTTTTCAAATAAAATGAAGACTTTGACTTTGGCAACTGTTGCCATGGCAGCCATTTTGTTTTGTTGCTGTTTTTTTGAAAGAGGCTGAGAAGAAGTAAGAACTCAAAAGCTCAACATCAATAAAGCACTTTAAACGGCATTCAATGCGGTTTGTGATAAAGCACAACCACAAAATAATTTAATATTTAATAATTTAGTCACTCGAGAATGATTTGGAAGAAAGTAAGTTGGATCGAAAATGGGTTGAGTGCTGACAAAAAAGAAGGGAAGGGGAAGGGTAGTGGAAAGGAAGAATAACACTCGTTGAAATGAAATAAAATGTAGTTATTGAAATGGTTTTCAAAGTGGTTGAAATGTCGTCAACAGATATCGTCGGGAAACTGAGAAAATCAACGAAAGTGAAAATTTCATTTCCGGAGCTGTCATCATCGCAACCATCGCCGCCTTCATCAAAATCGACGAAGATTCAAAGACTCAGAACAGAATCGTAGAAGAGTAAACAGCAAGGAAACCATGAAAAGGAGCAAGAAGTCGCCTGACCACGTGTCTGTCCAAACGCCCGCCTCCTCATCTTCTTAAGTGTTTCAGACAGACAACATTTCACCGAAAAGCCAAAGGTTGAAACACTGACTAAAGGACGAAAGGGCTGGATGTGAAATGGACCGCAGCGAAGCGAAGCATCTGAACCGGCAACTAACAAAAATCAAATCACTCGACAGACCAATAAATCATCAGGAAACCAAATGAAAAAAGGGAAACCCTCAGAAAACGGGGAGAAAAGCGAGAGAATCACAAAAACACGTCGCTTTTTTACCGAACTTGACGGTAATAGAGAAGGTCCGGTCCGTGATTTCATTTCAGTTTCTTCCGATTGAGTTTAATCATGTAAAATTAATGCGATTGCGATCAGCGGATGCTGCTGATTGGCAAATGATTGCCAGATGATTGGCAGATTGTTGAATTGAATTGGATACTTTTTCATTGAGAGAAGTCGCCGGTTAGCAGAAACCTCGGAACATTAAGAGCTGAGAGAGAGACAGAGAGATTGCAGAAAGAAATACGAGTACCTGAGTAACAAGTGTACTTTAATTAATATTTTTATTGTTGTTTTTATTAGGGGCTCTCCAAAGAACATCTAATATGGAAATTATACTAAATTAAAGCACATTTAAATCGAAAAGAAGTGTTCTCTAGGAAGTGTAAAAAGTTTTGTAGTGTTTTTAATAACCAGCTGCTGCTACTCTGTTGCTAGTCTACATCAAGCGTCTCGCTTTCTCTCGTTCTTTGATGACATGCTCCTACCTGCTGTCTATCCTTCTCTCTATCCTTCTGTCAATCCTTCCCTCTATCCTTCTGTCAATCCTTCTGTCTGTCTGTTTGATAGTTCGTCTATATTTAGTTTGTCTGTGGTTTTACTTAGTTGTCGGTCATGTTGACTGACATTCCTTTGTTCGCCGTGCCGTCCATCGCATTCTTAACGGTACGTGACATTGACGCGCATCTGTTGCACAGAAAGCAACGGAAAAGCAGCTGCTTTTATTGTCGCTTTTACTCTCGTTCATTCGTAACACAAACATTACAACACAGCAGCCAGTGTAAATGGTTTCTTCTTCTCGTCGTCGTCCTCTTCGTCGTTGTTGTTGTTGGTTCTGTTTTCATTACTGTCCTCGCTCAGCTGTCGGAAATTGCATTAAACCGTTAGCATTGTTTGCAGAGAATTTCGAAAGCAACCACTATAAACTCTTCTGGTTATTGTTTCAAGTGGCTGCTTCTATGTTGTTGCTTTCTGTCGTATTTGATTTGTATTTGTCTTGTTTTTCTTTTTTGTTTTTTTTTTTAAAGTTGTACTCATAATTGAATGAAATGTTGATAGCAGCTCGTGGAATCATGGAAGTATACTGCTTTCTTTTTTTAAATAATGTGAAAGTGTGCGACTAAAGTGGTGTCTGTGTGTTTGTGTGGGTGTGCAACTGAAAATGAGATGAAATTATCATTATTATCGCTGCTAGTCTTGGTTTTAGTTTTTGTTTTTTATATCTAATAACATGTATTCAAATTATATGCTATTCTACTTTAATAAATGACTATTCTAAAGCAGCTATGATTTACTTTTCATGAACTTCTTAAAATGAGACATTTAAAGGCAGTTTGAATAAAATATGGGTCAAGTGATGTGACATTATTTTCACCACTAAACATTTGAAAGCGGATGCTGCCAGTCTCCCGCCTCCACTTTCTAGCCACTCATGTCCTCTCTTTCCTGCCTTCTGTGCTTCTCGTTGCTCTTTAAAACGAGTGTTTAATTGAAACAAACCGACGAAAGTCATTTAAAAAGCACAGCAGGAGCTGTAAATGTTCATTTACAACATTTCTGAGTGCAGATGACAAGCGTTAAGGATGGAGAGAGGGAGACAGCGAGAGAGAGAGAGAGAGAGAGAGAGGGGGTGATGAGGAGGTGGAAGCATGGAGAGAGATTGCAACAAAGTGACAGATGTAATGGATTAGGTGATGGTTGTGGTTGGTGAAAGAGTTGGATTCTAAGCACTGAAAACAACTCCCCGAAAATTCTTCAAAATTCTTCAACAGCAGCAGAAACAACAACAAATTCAATCACAGAGCTAAATTAAGTTTAAAATATTCACTTTTCAAATTCAATTCAATTAAATTCAATTTATGCAGTTAAATTTAGTTAATTTTGAGAATAATCTTTGTATTTATTGTATATTTAAAATGGTTGTCTGTATCGTTGGCGTTTGTATTTCACAGAACTGTAAAATCAAATTAATTACTGGGTTTTTTTTTCAGTTCGGTTCTTTGCCAAGAAGCGTGTCAGCAACAGCTTCAGATTTACACAGTGACAACAACAAAAAACCATACTAACTTGATATTTATTATGGTAACAATAACAACAAAAACAATACAACAGCACAAAAACAATAAAAATATTACCAATAACAACAACAACAAAACGAATAAAACAACAGAAACAAATACAACTGCAGTGAAAATTCCAGTCATTCAGTGTTGACAACTTTGTCAAGAGTTTTCTTCGTTGTTGTTGTTGTTGTTGTTGTTGCTGCTGCTGTTGATGTTGTTACTGATGATTATTTAAGTAGAAAAACCGCAAACGTTAGCAACCGGAAAGCGGAAACAATAAAAACAACAACAATCAGACCGAAAGAACAAACGACGAGTAATAAAATGTTCACCACAAAATTTATGAAATTTGTTTTTGAAACAATGATAATATAATAAATCAAATTAGTTTGAATTGCATATTATATAAATATATAATATATGTAGATATACATATGTGAGCATATCTTAGATTACATATTTAGATAATGGATTATGTATTTATTAGATGAAGAAAATTTAATGCTGTTGTATATTTTAGGTTATAAAATAACTACACAGCTTCGATAAACACTATAATAAAAGCTCTTTAAAATATCATAAAGATTCTATTAAAAAATTTTAAGGTTCTGTAAAGTTTTATTTATTTGCTGTGAAGTTGCTATAAAACTTCTATGAAGGTTCTATAAAGCTTCTATAATATACTATAGCTTCTATGAAACCTCCCATGAAAGGAGATTCGAACCCTAGAAAGTATAGGTTGGACGTTCTTTGGATAGAACGACCATAACCCGGTGACAAGTTCTATAAATATCTTATAGAGAAGCTATAAAGAACTATAAATTTCTGTAAAGCTTCTTTCTTAAAGTCATGTATCTTAGGCATGACTCCCATAAAGAGACTTATGAAGGTCTTATATGTTGACTATAAAGTCCATAGAGGTTTAAAAAGCTCCATTTAGGATTTCTAAAGATTCTACGATGGTTTTTTCAAGATTCTTTAAGGGTCTTGTAGATATCTAAAGAACGAAAGACTTGTAGGGATCTATGAAGTTTCTATGGAAAGCTATAAAGGTATAGGAGACAATAGAAGTAGATAGGGGTTATAAGGTATTACAAAAAAGTCTCTATATGTTTTATTAATATAATATAAAAACATAAATCGGCAAAGAACGTTAAAGAAAAATAAAAAAAATGTTTATAAAGTTCATAGAGATTATAAAGGTTCCTATAAAAGTTGATAAATACTCGTATTAACAAAAGTCCTAAACAAAAAAGTAAAAAATGAAGGGGTTAAAAACACTATAATATATAATCTATATACTCATATAATCTATCTAAGACACTAAGACACTAGGTCTTATAAAAGTCCTAAAAAAAGAATATAAAAAAATATAAGAAAAAAGTAAGAACTAAATAAGTACGGAATGAAGACAAAATAACGAATGAAGGAAAAATGAAAAACGAATGAGTTACGACAGAGAAGAGAACAAAGAATAATGATCACATAAAAATTCACACAGAAACAAAACATTTGATGGCGCAAAGGAGGTTCGAGCGACGAAGTGGAAATGTGTGAGAAAGAGAGGGTGAAAAGAAGAGGAAAAAAGATATGGAGAAGAAGGAAAACAAGACGAAGAAAATGGTGCTTTGTTGATAGAAGCATAAAGATTAAAATACTAAAATACGAAGTCAAGGAAAACCACTTGTGTCCTCGTTCAAACGGTAAATATTCCAGAATACTCCTTTAGAGAGGATGAGAGAGAGGGACGGATATAGAGAGAGATACAGCTAAAGAAAGAGAGCCACCTAAGATGATCGAAGAATGGGCAAGTGAAGCTGCTGAAAGAAGCCGTTGAAATTTTAACCGTTATGTTTACGCAATATTTTATGTATGCAACGGCTGAAACCGAGGCAGAGACACCGACTGGAGGGGCAGAAGGGGAGGGGGCGAAGACCATAGGCAGAGAAGCAGCAACAGTTTTATGACACAAACACGTTTTGGATACAAAAGAACTGATAAAGGTTATCGCTAGGGTCAAATGGGGTCAACACGGAAAGCAGTACATCGTCCCACTCCCTCTTTTCAGATCTATCACAGACGTATACATCTACAGATACACATCTACACATACAAAAACACATACACATAAGGATTCATTCGTTAAGGTGACCTTGTGGCAAAGATTTCTAGATACAACACGCTAGAAGACGACATGATTTCTTAGTGCTGCTCGCAAAATTCGATGATTTTGTTAATTCAAACCGGAGGGGGAAGAAATCAAAAATAAGCAAAGAAAAAAAACGGCTGAAATGAACAAAAAAGAGGACAAGGAAGAGGGTACCAGAAATCATGGAATGAAATGAAAAACGTGGCGAAAGTACCGAAAACTGGCATATTTTTTGGGCCACTCATTCAGGGGACGTTGGGGGCAACTGAGGAGGTAAGAAAGGAAGAAGAAGAGATCTTATTTATGAATGAGAAAGGAATATTAAAGGACAAAAGAGAAACAAGTCTTTGATGCTTGATGTTTTGTTCTGTCTGTGTTAAAATATGAGAATCTTAAAGAATCTCAGAATCTTAACAGATCTCGGAACCTTAGAATATCAGATACTCAGAATCTGAACAGACTTAAAACAGAAAATAAATTCCTCAGATTTCGGAATCTCAACAAATTTAAGAATAATTTTAACAGACTTCTCGTTAATTTAACAGAATCCAAACAAACATCAATCTTAATATAATCAGAATTCAGAATCATATAGAATATAATTCAGTAGAACAAAACGTGTGCTCAGCGGATGTCTTTAGAATATTTTATTCATTCAATAAGATTATAATTCAAAGGAAAACCGCTCAATCAGTGGAGTTTTGTTTTTCACGCTTTTCCTTTTAATTGACGGATGATCTGTCAATTTAACGATGTCAATTGTGAATTTATATCAAGGACAAAAAGTTCAAAAGTGGAAATAATTTACTCAGATGATTGCTCAATTATTAATTTTGTTTTTGAAGAAGCAGCAAAAAAAAAATAAAAACTCTTGACTTTTACGTTTCTGAATATTTTTGTCGATTTTCTAAGGTTTCCAGACAAAATAATGTCCCTCTCTCTCTATCTCTCTCTCTCTGCCTCTCTCTCCCTCTCTCTCTCTCTCTGTCGCACACACGCTCGAAGTTTTACGACCCGATTTCTAAACGTTCACTCGACATTTAAATGGCGTTGATGCTAAACTTAAATGTGTTTGGTTGTGTGCGTTGAGCTTGTGTTTGCCAAGAACATGACTCTGTGTGTGTGTATGTGTGTGTGTGTGCGTATGTGTTGAGCATTCACGTAGTTCGGCGTTACCCCGAAGCTACTCAACTCAAGTTCAAAACGGTCTCGCACATTAAATTTAAACATGTTTTTGCTCATCGTCGTCGCTGTCGTCGTAGTTGTTGTTGTAGTGTTGATGCAGCGGAAAAAGCGCAACGTTAGCAAAATAAAATCCTGAGAAAAGAGACGAATTAAGAAAAAAATAGAAAAAGCAAAGCAAGAGCAAAACAAAAGAGCAACTCAGTTAAAAAAAGGCTACGATGCTTGAACGCGTGCCATTTAAAGCGCTTTCAATTTCAAAAGCTTCGGCACGAGTTGCGTTTGGTTTCGGGAACCTTCTCGTGGCTCAACTCAAACACGCTCTCCGCTGAACTCGATACAAACAGAATTCATTTTGACCTCACCTCAGGAGATGATGATGATGATGAATATAACGATGATGATTACTCTATTGAAGCTGCTTATAGTTATGATGATTATTATACTGAAGATGATTATAATGACGATGCTCTTTGCTAGTTGCTCTTCCTCTCTTCAACACCACTACCTTGCTCTCACCCTTCCCTCCATCTCTTGCGACCAACACTCTTTCTTATCCGTTTCCCTCTCTCACGTGCTTTATAACTGTAAAAGGAACTCTTCAAAAATTCAGAAATTCAACACGTCCGTCAATGAGTTGAGATGTCATCGTGGTTTCTAGGTCCAAACATTTTCTGTCAACTTCCACTTCAACAGAATATTTAATTAACTACGAAAACGTGTCGGCATCCGATCGTAATCAAAGTGGTGCTGCTGCGGCGTTGATTTTCGATAAAAAGAAAATAAAAATTGAAATTGAATTAAATTTTATATGAATTAAAAAGAATAACATCAAAGAAAAGGTACGAATAGAGTATGAAACATCTGGTGACTGCATGGCAGGCTAAGCAGGCTAAGAAAAACTGTATAATAATTTCACAGCGACTGCACACCGACGGTAGACCGCACAGTGACTGCATAGAAATTGATTAACGACAGCACAACGACTGCGTACCGACTGCATAGCGACTGCATAGCGACTGCATACCGACTGCATATCAACTCCGTAGCGACTTCGTAGCGACTGCATTTCGACTTTGTAACGATTGCACTGCACTTTGAGACAGTGAGTAATGTTATTTTCCTTAATAAATGATGAAAGTTGAACGATTGTACAGCTCAGCTCAGCTTAACTCATCTCAACTTAACTCATCTGAGTCCAACTCACACACATTTCATTGCATGCATTTTATGAATAGAATAACTATTAATTTAACCTTTTTGACCTTGCAAGCGCCTGCGGCATGAATTGCTCCGAACTACTACCTCAGGCGTGCATGATACTCGTGCATGAATGAATGTACATCAAGCAACGAGTACGTAGAAATGAGGAAATCTTCTGAGCTGTTGTGATGTGAAAGTGATACGATGAAAAACAAAGAGAGATGCTCAAGGAACACAACAACAAGACACATAAAATTGAGCAGCAAAGTGAGATGCGCTAAAAATGACATAACAAAAAACAAAACAAAGACAACAGCGGAAAGTATCAAAGTAATACAAAATGGCCGCAAGTAATAAAAACATAGGATTAAAAACAAACCAAGATAAAAATCAACAACAAAAAATATTACCTAAGGTTTTGTTTTCTGTTCCTTCTACTGTTCTTGTTGTTGTTGTTTTTTGCCGCATACTATAAAAATATGCCTGGGATCATCGGCAACAATCGTTGCAAACACTTGAACTCTTCGCACATTCCGTAGATTATTGAGAAAAATAATATTCCGTCACCCCTCATCAAAGAGCTGTCATCGTTCAGTCATCGTGCAGTCGCCCGAAGTGTTATTGTAGCTTTAGGGTACGCGCACACTACAGACTTTTTGTCGGCGGATAGTTTGATCGGATTGGGTTGTTTGCGCGCACAATATGCGTACTAAACTGTCGGGTTGGTGTTGAGTGCGCACACTACCCGATAGTGGACTGAATATTTTCGATATATGTTTTTATATTTTTTGTTTTGAGTCATTTATACAATATTTTCTTCAGGTTTACATCAGAATATTCTTTTAAACTTTTCTTGTTAAGCGCTGGTCTCTTCTCAATTTCCTCTATTAACTTTTCTATAGAAGATTCCACAATTTGCGATGTAGTGTAGGTTGTGTGCAAATAATGATTGATATTTCTCAAATATCCTTCCTCATATTATAATATATCTTGCGTCGCATAAACTTTTGTTATTTATTAGCAATCCACCAAAAAAACAACCCGTGTAAAAAACACGAAACAAATATTTCATATCTTTCAAGTCTCTAGAATTCTCTACAAATACGCAAAAGAATGAAACAACAAAAGAAGAATAAACAAAAACGCATGAGAATTCCGCGTAAACTCGCTATCAGCAAAAAGTCGGCAATAACAACAATCTGCATGTCTGCGCACTCTAATTGACTGCCATGCACAGTAAGCTATCGGCCGATCGTTTGATCGCAGAAAAGTTGGAACGCAAAGCTGATGCCCATTCAACTTTTGTGTCTGCTCATATCGGGTCGGTGTAGTGTGCGCGCTTCCATATGACTCCATGCATATTAAGAATGTAAACAAACTATCGGGCTTCGAAAAGTCTGTAGTGTGCGCGTAGCCTTATTGTGATATGTACGAGTACAATAACAACACCACAAATAAAAAACTTGCTCAACTACGTCACCTTCTTTGTGGATGCTAAGACAACAGAACACACTTAAAGCAAGTGCATGCAGACGACGTCTACAAACATCGTGACTCTTCGTTCAACCCTTCGTGGATTATTTGACGAGCATAGAGAAGCACATTTCACAACAATTTCAATGCAATCGGGTTTTACTGATGGTTCCATTTTGAGGTCGACAATCAGCGGCAGTTGTTGTTGTTGTTTCTTCGCTTATGAAGTGTTCTTACAGTATTAAACACGAAACAACCAACTAACAGTTGTGATAATAAAAGGTAGAGAAAAAAGTAAATAAGACTTCACAAGAAAGTAGAGTAAACTTCGGTTTGACAAAAATGTGGTTCAATGTTCAGTATTTAGTGAAATATTTGTAAAGAATTCTTTAAACCTTTATTGAATGATGTTGTTTCCCGGAACTGAACTCTTACGACTTTATAAGCAATATAAAAAAACTTAGAAAATAATTGAAATGTCAGCAACAGCAAGTGTCTTGTGGTGGTTGGATTCTTATTATCATTGTTGATGTTGTTGTTGTTATTATTGTGTTGCTGGCAAAGCTTCAGGTGCTTTTGACCATCTACAGTCCAGAGCAAGTGAGAGCACAACATGTCTACCTTTCTTTCACTTGTCAAACTATCCCCCAGACCCCTCATACCAATCCTCATACTTCTTGTACTTGGGCACGTTTCCCCCTCTTTCGCATTCCCCTCCTTTCCCGCAACATTCCCTAAAATATTACAGAGCGGAAAAATCAGTGAAGCAATCGGGCCCTCAGAATATTTATTGAATCAAATATTGAAAGCTGCTAATGAAACAAATTAAATGAGGATTTATTGAAGCAAATTGATTTCGCAATGTAACGGAAAAACGTCTTGCGTTTGTTCTTTAAGTCAGGATAAAGGAAGAATAATGATTATGTGAGAATAGAGAAAGAAATTCAACAAAGATTGGGCCAAAGCAAACAAGAAAAACAATCAGAAAAACAACAAGAAAAATCAAGTAAGAGGATGCTGGGGGAAGAAAGAAAGGGGGGGGGGACAAAATGAGAGAGATACGCACAGTTAGAAAGGGACGGAACGGATTAAGACATCAGAACATCCGACGATACTGTTTCTTTTTTGCGAAAATCCAGTAAAACTTCAGCGAAGTCATTCATAAACAACGCAGCGAGTGGAGGGATTGTACAACAACAACAAAATAACAACAACAACCCAACTAACAACATCAGCAACAACGTCGTCTAGTGACAGGATGCTGTACTCGTTGCTTCTACTGCTGCTGCTAATTATAGTAGCTGTTGTTTTCTGCTTGTTCTCCGTTGTCGCTGTTGTTGTTTTTGTTGTTGGTTGGTGCAAAAACAGGAAATGACTTAATCAATTAACTTATTAAAGGAAGAAGCTTCAAAGCGTTCACCGAGCTAAGCAAAGCGAAAAGCAACCTGGCAATCTGCTTAAAGTGCACCTTCCTAAGGGCGGAACTCATTGAGAGGAACAGAGAGGGATGCAGATTATTTGAACATGAAATAACAAAGCAAAAACAACTCCACTAAAATAGATATCCATCTCAGTGCGAAGAGAGGGGAGAATTTAAGAAAATGCAACATACAATACATTGAATTGTGTTGCATTTAACTCTGTGCTGCTGCTGCTCCGCTCTCGTCGCTGCCACGAATCTCCATATGAAGCAGCAGCGAAGTCGTCGTCATTTGATTTCGTGTCTCGGTAAACTTGTTTTCTTCGGGAAATCAAAGAACCGAGCGAGCCGAATGAATTACATTTATCTCTGCACTGCCTCTGCTGACATCGCTGTCTTGAGCACCCGACGCAGCGAAGTCGTCGTTTACTGTCGTTGCTCCGTAATTTTGTTGGTAGTATTTTTTACCATACAATTTTCTCCAAAGACAAGCCGATGAAGACATCGAGTGACGACGACGCGAAGTCTATGGTCGGTTTCAGACGGATCATCATGATGCGCGCATCACTGACGGTAAGTGGTTGGCACATGTCACATTCCACAAGTATTGTTGTTGTTATTTACAGCCGTTGAGAAAAAAACAAGACATCAAGTTTTACGCTGCGTTATGGCAAAAGTTTGCAGCATCGTGAAGTGAAAAAAAACAAACTTATAACCGTACCATAAAAATTTATTTCATGTTCCCTTTCAGATTGAATGAGTTTTGTGGTTGTAATAAAAATTAGCGCAGCAATAGAAATCAATGAATTGAGTGAGTTTACTAGAGTTGAAGGTTTTAAATACAGAAAAAAAAATAAATGAAGGTTTAAAATACAGAAATTCTTTAAAACAGCACTTTTAACCACTTTTCGAATTTAAACCAGTTGCGTTAAAATATTGCAGTATATTTTTTTTAATCACAAGAATTAAATTATTAAATGATTTTTAATGGTTGAAATTTTTCACTCGTTTTAACAAATTTCAACAATCAATTGTGTATAAAAATACTCGTAAATAATATAAACATTATCCAGGATACCGTCAAATATTTCATTTGCTTTGTTTTAAAAAACAACATCAAGAACAATTAAAATATTCATACACATTTCCAAATAATTGTTTCAGGATGTTTTTTATTCAACAGAGAATAAATAATAACACAAAAAAAACAATATATTATATTATTGTATATTATATTGTAAAATATTTTGTATAAATAATTTGAAATATCAAATGTCATTATTAAATTTCAATAATTAAATTGATTACTTTTATTTAAATGAAAAAAATCGCTGTTAATTAGTCGCGAATAATTTAATGAGTTTTTTTACCGAAAGCAACTCACAACTAACACACACAATCAAACGTATGTACATACATGCATACACACACACCAACACACACATACTCACACATATTTTTGTATTCACATATTTACTCACATATCCTTGTAAAGAGCAAAAATGTGTTTGAATTACTTTTTCTCTTTTCTCGGTTCACTTTGAAAATAATTGAAATCACCGTTTATTTCATTTGCATATAAAACGCGTTGATAGAGCAGCAGAAAATTTCAACACTTTAAAAAAAGACACGGAACAGAAGGAGAGAAGCACCGTTAAGGAATCCTTGTCGGAGATGGATTCTTAGAAGAATATGCAAAAAGACTCAATGAAAATATCTCAGATATACACAATGAAGAACTTTCAGATGGATTCAATGAAGAACATGCTGATGGACTCAAGTACTCGAAGAAAAACTAGCAGAGGAACCTTTGAAACTTGTAGTGGAACTCTAACGAAGAATCCTAAAAGAAGGCACGAAAACACAGAATAACTCTCAAAAGAACTTCAGAACTGGTGGAAGAAGTTGCAAAAGGTCTCAAGAAAGGACTCTTAAAAATAACGCATAAAAAACTCTGGTAATAACTGGCTTATGGATTTAATGAAGACCTCTAAGAATCTTTAAGACTTCTAACTGAACACTCAGAAGAAATCGAAGAAAGTGTCACAGAGAAGGGACTAACAAAGAGGAACTCGTCAAAGAAGAACCCGCCAAAGAAGAACCCGCCAAAGTGACAAGACAAAAGATAAACCCAGACATATCTCCATGTCCTTTACCACTCTTCATTTGTAGCTATTCGACATCAAATACAAACGTCTAATATATAAAATGAAATCACATTGAATAGTTTCGTTAAGAGACTCATTCATTTTTAATATCTTTCCTTTGAACTCTGTGATGTGCTTTTATTTCCCTTTCGATTTCTAGCTCTCTCTCTCTCTTCCTCCTCTTTCCCTCTATCTCTCTGTCCCTCTCTGTCTTCCTCTATCTGTCTCTCTCTCTCCTTTATTCCTGGTTCCGTTTCTATTTATTTTCACTTTTTACCTGTCTGTGATGTCATTTATTATTAAATTTGCTATGCATGTAATTGAAAAATGATTGCCTTTTTAGTTAAATAGGATTTTATTTTGAAGACCTTACAAATAAATCTATTAAAAGACAAAACCTTGGAATCTTTGTATATTTGGGTACAACAGAACGTATGAGTGACATGCAATTAATATTTTTAGGCTTTTTATTTTGAAAAAAACATTCAAAAATCGAATTTAAATATATTTTATTTAATTTCAAAAAATTTAAATTTACGTATTTAAAATTTCAAATTTACTTTACTTTTCAAATTTACGTATTTAAATGTTTAAAGTTAAATTGAGTAGATGAGCTTCAGGAGTCGATGGCAAAAAACCACTCTTAATGTCGGTTGTTGTAAAACTGTACCAAGAAAACGTGGATTTGACATTTTCCTTGTCTCAGATATTTGTGCTTATCAAATTTCAAGAGGATAAGTTTTTTTAAAGAGGATTTTGAAGAACAGGCGAGCGGAAAACAAAAAGGAAAACGAAGGTAAACAAAAAAGTGAATAAACTTCAAGCAAAGTCGAACTTAAATACAAACGAAAAGTGAAGAAAAGGAGAGTGGAAAAGGATGAAGAATGTATGTAAAAAGCAGTCAAAAAGTACCAACTTCCAGTAAGGTATTTAAAGCTTAAAGACTTCCAAAGAAATCCGATGGAGAAGATTGTCTTTTCCACGTTTTCTTGTAGTTGTGCTAATAATATATAAAAAAACAATATAAAGAAAAGAAAAAAGAAAATAGAATGAAAAGAATTTCAGTGGAAATTTGAGTGGAATTTTCGCAGAAGAAAAGGTAGAACTGGAAAAACAATAAAAAAGGCAACAAAAATTTTAACTTAAAACAAAAACTTTTGTTAAGTACACAGCAAGTACTACAGTAAAAAACTTCAAGAAACCATCAATAAAGAACTTAAAAGAAATTCGATTTTAAGAACGAAAACGGGTTCTGAAGAAAAGACAGAAAAAACGAGGGTCTTAAAAAAGGCTACAAAAATTGGAAAGTATAAACATGCATTTTATGTATTCTTCTTTCTGAGTTCTATTCTTTTCGTCTTCATCTTCCTCTTCTTTTTGTCTTCCTTCTCAACTTGCTCTCTATTTTTTCACCACAGAAAAGCTTTCAACTAAAGTTTAAATTCTTAAATCTTGCGATTTTTAGTCCGTCGATTTTTAATCTGTAGATTTTTAATCTTTCGATCTTTGGAGAATCTTTTGAACAGAATTGAATCTTTTGAATTGAAAAATAAGATTCCTGTTTTTCTCTGCACGTACTCGCATCCTGTTTAGGGAGCTAAACTCGCTTCCTCGCCCTATTTTTCATTGTCCAACAACAACATCTCAAATTCTAAAGTAGATAACTTTATTTGGCATTCAGCTACGGATAACCAGAGCATGTTTTGAATACTCTCATTGTGCTTACGTGGTCTACGCTTTAGTTTGCAAGGATTTCTTGCTGTTGTCTGTCTGTGAGTCTGTCTGCGAGTCTGTCTGCTAGTTTGTCTGCGTGTCTGTCTGCGAGTCTGTCTGCGTGTCTGTCTGCGTGTCTGTCTATCCTCCATGCTCACTTGATACACACAAAAGTACTCGAGTATTCTTTTTATTATTATGTCTTCTATTTTATTCGAATGCTTCTCTTTCCAGTTGACATTCTTTGCTTTCCTCAGTGGTATAGTAAACACCCACATCCACCGACATACACACACATCCACACCCACACACATCAATACACACACACACACACACACATCCATAAGTTAAGTGAAGACAACAAAAGGCACATCACACAAGTTAGTCACTCACTAGTGACGCTCTGAATGAAGTTAAGCATGTAATTTAAGTTACCTTCAGCTTCTTTTTTCCAGCAAACGATGGAGAACGAAATCTCCGAAAGAGTGGAAGGCAAAGAAAGCTACCCTTAACATTAAGTTTACATTAAGTTCCCCTTCAGATGTTCCCATGGGACGCCTTAATTGTTCATAAATCAATTTGCACTCACAAAATAACCATTTAAAATATTCATTCACGAAAGTACTGTTATTACCAGTGCATCCGACATTCGGTTATTTATTTGTGGTCTTTTTGCTTAATTAATTATTGTATAATAATAATTACTGCCTCAAAACTAGGCAATTATTTCTGGCTACAAGCTAATTATTGAAAGCTGATCAGTAGTCAGTGAAGCCGACATCCATGATTCTGTGTTTATCATGTGGGCCATGTTTACCACAGTGCATTTCATTGAATTAATACCCCTGGACATGATTCGGTCAACAACAATTAGCCAAGTTTTTCGTTTGGTTACCAAAACAAACAACAGGAGGAGAGAACACGCCGTGAGTTATATTTTATCGAATAACACAATAATAATAATATTAATAATCGTAATTTTAATAATAATAATAGTAGTAATAATCACAATAATAATATTGGACTTAAGTTTTGAAGTATAAATATTATTATATGTGTTATTAGACTATATATTATTATTATTATTATACACTATTTTTTCATTGTGTCTATAATTTGAATTTCATTGGCAACCGTTTTCCAAACGAAAATAAGAACATAAATGAGTTTGGTTGAAGTTGAATCGAATTTAATTGGCTCTCCTCGTTATCCTGCCACTTGAGCGTCCTTTCAATTGGCTTCAATTTGATTTGCATTTCGCCGGCCTCTTGAAGTGGCAGCTCGTTTTTAGATGATGATGCTTCAAATTTAATAAGCTTATTAAGAGGTGTGACGGATGCGATTCCACAGAACAACAACAAAGATGGAACAGAAAATGAAGCTTGTTACTGGGTACCTTGTGGCAGGAGCTTTTGGATGACGGAAGCTCTTTTGTTTCAATACAGTCGAAGCTCATCAAGTTATTTGAATCAAGTTACTCGTAACAATAGATCAGTACACTATACAGCAAATTTAAAGGAGTTTTTTTATAATAAATTCTTAGAGGAAAAAATAACAATGGAGCCATTAACAAGTGCAAAGCAGATCATAACAAAAGGTCGGAAATCATGTGAGCATCATCAGGATGTGCATCATCATTGCGCTCAGCCATGCAAAAGCTGAGTGCTCTGAGTGTCAAGTGTTTTCTTTTATGGTTTTTTTAAGTGCTCACTTTATCACGACAAAAGAGTGAAACTTATGCAAGGATATCGGTTGAAGTAGTTAATGAAAGCTTAAAAAAGTAGTCAAAAGTGACGGAGAGAAGAATAGAGGAAAAAATAAAATAGAGGAACAGAGAGAGAGAGAAAGCGACAGAAGGATGCAGCGGGTTAGAAGATTAATGATGATGACAAGATGATGAGGTCACGCAAAAAACAGAGCAACAATAACTTATAAACAGTTACTTTACATAACGTTGACTATTAAAATGGAAAACAAGTAACAATAAAATGCACAACAACAATAATAAGAACAAAAACGATGCAGTGTTGCCGTTGCATGGAATGTTGTGGTTAGAAGTCTGCTATTCATATACAAAGACTAACTACATTTTGTAGTTTTCCATTTAAGAGAGCAAAATAAATAAATCAAGAGATGAAAACAAATCCACAAACATTTCTGTGGTCAATATACATAAGTAAACGAAAAACTTTAGCGACATCTTCAAGGATGTTATGAAAACATTCCTGATGTTATGAGACACACACGACAACACACGCACAAACACACAGCAACATACACATGAGTATACACAGGAGATATCCTTAAGTCCATGTACCGTGTTTGCTTAAAGAGATATGCACATAAGAATGTGAGTATATTAATTTTAGCACCAGGTTGAATTCCAACTTTGACACTGATCGAAGACGACGAAGATGCGGTGTGTTCGCAGTGAAGGGAAGAGAGGTATAAAGGGTGGAAATGCTTTACAATATTTAATCACTACGAATGACAAGAATGGAAAGATTATATAATATTTACATATACAATATAAAGAGAGTCCTTTGCTTTGAGCTTAGATTTTATAGTAAATTTCACTCTAAAATTTAATTTAACTACATTTAAAATCTCATCTATTGTAGAGGTAAACTTTCAAAGTTTTATACACATAAATTGTGTGTGAAAATTGTGGGTTGTGTCTTGTGAACACGCACAAAGTTTCACGCCGCAAACGCTTCACACTTAATTAATTTCCTTGCCAATTTACAAGTGCAACGGCAACACTGCATCGTATCGAGTGCTAATAAGAAATCCACACCGCAGAAAATATTCGACTAATTTAAGTGGCACGCAAGAATCTATGACAGATGCACAGTGGTTCAAGTAGGCAAAAATGTTGGGTAAAAAAAGTATTAAAATCTGATAGCAGTCAAAATCGATGCAATTAAAAACAAATTATTCAATTATATGCAATAAAATTAAAAAGAAGCGTTAAAAATAAATACTATCTTTAGTTATCTTTATTATAATTTAATAAAGAATCACTATAAAGAATTCCTATTTTCCTCCTTGTTTGATATCATAAAAGCTGCCGTTAGTGTCAACTGTGCAACAAGTGACTCACACGAGACTGCATTGCATACTTTTCGGAGCTTGAAGCCGGAGCTGGAAGATGCTATCAAGAGAATTTCTGGTAAAAGAAGCCAGCGAAGAAGTGACGAAGTGAAGGACGAAGAACACTAAACAGGAAACACATGAAAATGAAAATTGACAGGCTGTAAGGGAGAAGGGCGGGGGAAAGGAGGGGAAGATAGTGCTTAGAGTGTGCTTAGGATGTGGGTCTATATTCGGGTGTTTTTTTTTTTTTTTTTTTTTTTTTTTTTTTTATTTTATATAGCAAGGGAAAAGCATCAGAAACCTTATGTGTTGGACTTTAACCAACTAAAAACCCCTACTACCTCCCACACCCTATACCCTCGCGGAACCGCCGTTCAAGCATTACTTCACGAGGAGGGTTATGTCAAAGCATTCTCTTAGTCGGACAAACTTTGTTCTCTATTCTGTTCTTTATTCATGTAACACCCGGGAAAGATTTGAAAATCTAGTGATTTTCTGAAGGTCCCACCCCTCCCACTAAAATAGATTCCTCTGTAAGTCTCAGACGTTGTCGTTGTCGTTCGGCTTTTCGTAGTTCCGTCATCACCGCTTTGCACATATGGCTCACAGCATCCCACTCCCTGACAGAAGCTAACATATGCGGCACAATATTTTCTGGAGTTGGGGATTCAGCAAACACCTCTTCTAACCTTCTACGATACGACTCAAACTTGACACAGTGGAAAAAAGCGTGCTCAGCATTTTCACAGTCACCATCTCCAAAGGAGCATTCATTTTCATCTTCATGACCGCGAACGTAAAGATATTCTTTAAAACATCCATGGCCAGAAAGGAATTGCGTCATGTAAAAATCCACTTCTCCATGCTTTCTGTCTACCCAGGCTCTAACCTTTGGGATCAAACGAAATGTCCAGCGTCCAGTCGGTGCATGCTCCCAGCATGTTTGCCACTCTGCGTAACTGATGTTCCGTTCCGCCTTTTTTTCTTCAGGAGTTAGCAGCCTCTGCAATGACTTCTTCTATATTCGGGTGTATATGTATGTGTATGTGTGTGTGTTTATACGCTGGCTTGGTTATGATTGAGGATGTGCTGGGGTTTGTTTTGTAATCCATCTTCGTGTGCTGTGTGTTGTTATTGTTGTTGCTATTGTTGCTGTTGTTATTCTTATTGTTGTTCTTGTTGTTTTTTTGGGTACCATTCCCCAACTTGTTGTCTTAGCGAAATTGAATCCTTGAGCGAGAGTTTTTCAATTGATGCTGTAAGGTTCTCATCAGAAACTATTGAAAAACTACAACAACAACAAGAACAGAAACACCAACAACATTGAAGCTTCATTTTTAAGCACATCTTCCAAAAAAGCAACAATCATCAAAAGTGAGGTTGAGTGACGTGTGCTTTAAAATCAATAAGATTCATGAATAAAAAAGCATAAAAATTCTGATCTGAAGAAAAGGAAAAATAAAAAGTAAGGGTGGAGGCAGGAGAGGGAGCAGTAGAAGGGAGTTCAATATATAAAGAGGTTTACCTAAAGAATGTATTGAACGAGATATGTTTTATGTGGGAACTTCTGAAAAATTCAATTAAAAATTAAGTTAAGTGAAAAAAATGCATTAAAAATTAGAAGTGAACAAAAATCTGTAAATAAATTGATAGAAATTACAATGTTTTTGAATTTAAACGTTCACAAATCAATAAAATTAAATTGATTGATTGATTGATTGTCAAATTGTCCATCAAAATTCAGCTGCTCAGATGTGAATATATAATTTTATGCCCCTTCCATCCTCTCCTCCTCCTCCGCTCAACAACACTCACCGCGATCACGATTCACAAAACCACCCTCATCCCCCTTCGGCACTCCCCCAACCAACCCAACTACGAATCTATTCGCGTTGAATCGATGTCACGTAAGCAGCACTCGATGTGTTGTTGTTGTTTTCTTTGCTACCGTTTAATGCAAAACCAAGACACGAGAAGAGGCGATAAAAATTTCAATTTAAATGAGAATAAATTGAAATGAACTGAATTACTGTCGAGAGAACATAAAAATCTATGTCACTGAGTACAGACGGAATCAGTTTAACGCAAAAGCAGAGAAGTTGGAAGGGGGGAGGGGAGGGGGGGGGGCAGGAAAGGACGGAAGCAAAGGAAGAAAGAAAACAGAAAAATAACAAAAACAAGATACTAAAATATGGAAATATTAATAGCAAAAAAAGGTAGTAGATGAAAAGTATTTATAAATCATCCTTGAAATTCCACCCTCATTTCAAATATTTGAAGCACATTTTATGCCACTTAAGTTTGTATTTAAAATGATAAAAACAATTACGCAAATTAAATGAGATGATTGATTGATGAACTCACTGTTCATTTCTTGTTTAAGCTTCAAGCAACACGTAGGAAAACACGGAAAAAAGGAGACAAACTGAAAAACACTTGAATTTTACATAAAACTCGAATAAGTATTTAACAGGAACAACAACAGCAACAACAACTATTTTGTGGACCTCAGCTGCTTTAAATTCGTTCGTCTTTCTTTTTCCCATCTCTTCTATGCGACTCCAAGCGATTCTATGCACCTCTAGAGACCCTAAGAACCTAATCTAAGTGAATGTGTGCGACTCCAAGCGACTCCAAGTGACTTGAAGCAATTCTAAGAGACTTTAAACGACTTCAAGCGATTCCAGGTGACTTTAAACGACTCCAAGCGACTTTAAGCGATTCCAAGCGACTTTAAGGGATTCTAAGCGACTCTAAGCGACTCTATCCCACAAACACACAAACATACACACTCATGCATGACTAAAAGCTTCTCAAATAGAACGAAACCCTTTTGTGGCTTTTAACGTCATTAAAACTGCTTTGTAGATCATATTTTGATATACGAGTATATCTCTACATCTACCATATATACATATATGTACATGTACATATATGCGTGTGTGTGTCTGTGTCTGTATTTTAGTCTGTACGTGATTGCGTTGTTTTAATGATTTATGAAAAATTTCCATTTAATTTGCAGCTTCTTTCTTTTAATTGTTTCACATGAGCAGAACCGGTTTTTTCTTCCTCTTCTTATTAGAATGAAATATGAAATATGAAATTTCGAGGTGCTTCAAATGAATTCACTGCCTACCTTCGGGCACTAAACACCAAGTGTGCCCACTTAACACAACACTAAAGAAGGTTGAGAAGGATTTATTTAAAATTAATGAATCTGCTTAAAGAACGGGGTGTTTGTTTTTGGAGGGGAGAACACAGACACACACACACACACGAATGTATTTCGCGCAAGGATACATTTTGACATAATATAAAAATAATACTTAGTAATGTTTAATTTCACTTTAAATTAAAAATTTAATCTTAAGCTTTACACTTTGTTTAAGCTTCAGGAAATCCTTAATTTTTACACAAGGAAAGCCTTCAGTTTCAGGAATAATAGTAGTAGTAATAATAATAAAAACAATAAAAGGAATAAAAATAATAAAGAAGTGTACACAAATATAATTCAACTCGTGTAAATCATTATATTCGATTGTGTTTTATGTATATTTTGTAGATCAATCAGTGGATGGTTAAAAGTATTGCTACCGAAAATATTATGAGTTCAACTGAATTAAATGATGAAGGAAAAATATTTTAAAAAATCGAAAAGAGAAACATAGAAAAACTGTGCGAGAATAAACAGTAATAACAACAAAAACACGACCATGATTCGGTGCCTTTTCTATGTTAAACTTAAGTCAACAAAACTGAAGGATTTATGGGTGAGTATAGTACATGTACATACACATATATGTGTGTATGTGTGTGTGTGTGTTTGTGTGAGTACGGTGGGCGAAGGTGGGGGCGCTTCTGATATGTGTGTGTGTGTGTGTAACATGAGTCATTAATGAATGCATGCTTTTATATCCCCGGGCAATGCTGCCACCAGCAACGGTAAAAGCAACCGTTAAAGCGAGAGAAACAACAACAACAACAACAACACACGCTTAACTCAAATTCGAACAGAGTTCGAACAACAAAATGCAATTACGAAAAATCGGTAATCGTTTTACCACAACCAATAATTCAACGAAACCATGTGTCCGGATATATGTATATACATACGTATATATGTACATATGTCTCTGTGTATGTGTGTGTATGTTGTTGTTGTTGTGTGGTTGTTTCTGTGTCATCAACTTCATACAGCTCAGTGGATTTTTTTGTGCTTTTAACGTAGTTAACAGCATCCTGTTGCTGCTGCTTCTTGTGCAGCTGCTGCTGATCTGATTGACTTAGAAATCGGATGGAAAAATGCTAAAAAATTGCAACAAAAGATATCATCGAAAATGTCTAAAAGATTGCTTAAATATCGCTGGTGGCGGGGGAAATGCAAAAAAGAAAAATTTAAATAAACGCCGCTTTTGATATGGCTTAAAATTGACATTTTTTTTAAAAGAAATTCACGATGATCCGAATTTTGATACAGTTTTTCGCTAGTTGCCACTACAGTACATTAAGCAAAAGTTAGAAAGAAAGAAGAATTTTTCTTTAAATGTTGAAGATTTTCACATCTAAGAGCATGTGAAAGCGGCAAAGAATTCGTCAAGGGTACAAAATTCGATTGCATACATTCGAGGCGTAATAAAATCATTTTATTTCAAGGATTAAATCTTTTGGCAGATGGTGAAAAATGATGACATGAAGAAGTGTTAATAATGTGTCATCTTCATTAAATTGATGAGGTTTGCGTCAAGATATAGGAAGAAATAGATGAAGAAAAAGAAATAAAAGAAGAAGAACCAGAGAAAGAAAAAGAAGAGAAAAAGAAGAAGACAGAGAATTCGTTTACACTTTCGTGGTGTGAAAAACTTCGATCTAAATGAATCTTCTACTTCGACGGGTTTCTCGTAATAAATAATAGAAATCATAAGAATGATATATTAAATAATAATAATAATAATACAAACACTCCTCAAATCATAAGAATGATTTCTCAAATAAGAAGAATAATTGTTCAAAACATAAGAGATTTTATTGGTGTTTCTCACAAAATCTTTGAAGGAATTAAAAATGAAGTTCCATTTAAAAACTTAAGTCTACTTTTAAGAGGGTGTGTGTGTGTGAGTGTATATGTACCATATGTTTGTGTATAGTTTATTAATATTTATATTTTTTCGTTTTTATGGTTTTTCTTTAATTTTTTGGGATTCCTTGTCACATTTCGGTCGTATTTCTGTCGTCTTTTTGTTGTTGTAATTATTGTAGTTGTTTGTAATTTTAATACCACTGAAATCGTGATTCCTTCTTCCCCTCCAGCATCCATCTGCTCCTCCTCCATCGTTCTCCCTCCAGCTACTGCAGCTGTTGCTCTGACTTCTGCAACGATGCCATGAAATGTTTGTGTTGCTGTCGATGTGTTTGAAAAGCGTTTTAATACCAAAAGTTTTCGCCGGAAATCGGATGTTTTTCGTTTTTATTTTGTGCAGATATCGAAAAAGTCATACGTAATGAAAAAAGTGTAGATCAAATGTTAAAAATCACATGGCACAGGTATGGTGAGTGAATCGGGGAGGGGGGGATGATTGGAAGAGGATGTAGAGAGGGCCGAAGGAGGGAGTGCGCCGATGAAGGAGGAGGCCGATGAGGGAGTACATGCGTTTGCGGAGACTCGATGAACCCTTAAACGAGTGTCGCGTATTTAATGTCAACGAATTACAAGAGAGAGCGGTAGAAAATGAGAGACGAGAAAGATTTTTACACTGATCCACTTTTATACACACACACACACATACAAGCTTACATACATACATGCTTACATACACATGTTTCACTGCGCTTAAAAAATCGTTAAAATGAAAGCCTCTTGACGAAAAAAAATGTTCACAGCGATTGCTAGAGAAATCGCACAGGATTTTGTGTCTCAGGAGAAGGCACGGAAGAGGGTGGAGGAGGGTATACAGTTTTTCACAATATCTAAGTAACAACCACACCGCCTGTCCTTCTGTTTGATGGATTTCGTCTTGTATTCTCTGCTAGCTTCCTCTAAAAAATACAAAAAAAATTGACAAAATGAAAAGCAAAATTCACAAAATTTGTCAAAAAAAAATATATGGAAAAAAAATTCAAAAAATCGCATAGAAAATATCGACATTGAAAAATATAGGAGAACAATTGCAAAAACCAAAGGAATTTAAATGAGAAAATATTGTAATTAAGAAGGAAGAATCGACACAGCATTTTTAGAAGCATACTTTTTTGCGTCAGAATGCATCCGCTTCGATTGAATGCGTCTTCGAGTGGCGCGGCGCGTTACTCATTCGAAAACACAAAAACAACAAAAAACCAATCGAGACGTCTAAAAAAATAGACAAAACAGGAATTAAAAACAAAAGAATAGCGAAAAGCTAAAAACTGAACAAAAATTGAAAAAATTTAAGTAATGAGAAAAAATAAAAGCAGAAAAATAAGAAAAATTCGCCTTCTTTCTAATTTTCCTCCTCCTTCTCCTTCTCCTTCTGCTTCGTTTTTTGAGCCTCCACAATCTCTTTGCGATTTCTTTCTTTTGTTGTGTTTTTTCGTATTTCTTGTTGTCTCTTTTTCTTTGTTTTAACAAAAAGAAAAGTTTTTTGAAAAACTTTAAGATTTTAAGAACTTTTATATTCTTTTAAGGAATTTTTTAGCTTCTGCTTATAAAAATAAGGAGATGAATGAAAATAAGACCGAGACGAAGATCTCTCAATAAACGCCTTTCCCTACACAACACTTTTAATTTTTTTATATATTTATTGTCTCAAAGTTGTTTATTGTGTTTTTATGGCTTTTCAGCCGACGTTTTTTCCGTTTTCTCTTGTGTTTTCTACCCACCACTGCTTCATCCGCCTTCGACTCATTCTCTCCCGTTTTCGTCCCTCTGTTCTTTTGTGTGTTTCTTTTAGATTTCTTCTGAATCTTCTTTCGTCTTTTCTTCTCTTTTCGTCTTGACTTCTTTACTTTTACGCTTGAATAATTTAAAACTAATGCCGCACATGTGCCAAAAATGTTTCGAGAATGTTGCTCATGAATTCTATGATAGCTTAGTAATGGCTTTAATAAGAAGCATACTTTTAGGCGAAGTCGAATTGCTTTGATCCCTGAAAAGGTGCCGAGTCAACTAGTTTTTTTTTTTTCTAGACCAGTTTTTGGCTACCTTCCTTCCTACCTTTTTAATTAGTTTTTGCAGTCTGTTTGACTTCGTCCATTGGTTGTTGTTGCGATTGTTGTTTTTCAGTTGTGTTTGTTGTTGCTTGAATGCTGTTTCGTTTCACTTCATTTGCACACAAATTAAAATGCCGCCTAAAACCACACTTTGAAGTTTCCTTTCCATCCCTTTTTTTTTAAATATTCTCTTCATCTTTCTCTCTCCCTCTCTCTCTCTCTCTCTCTCTGTCTCTCTCTCTCTACCCACCACCTTCCCATTCGTTTTCCATTTTGTTTGCTTGTTGTTAAATAAGCTTGAAGGCTGAAACTTGTTGGTTTTTCTTTTCATTAATTTTATTGATGCGGTTTGCTTTACCTTTTAAAGACCACAAGTTTTCGGTTTGTCCCTTCTTCGTCCGTCCGTTCTTCTTCTGTCCGTGGCTCTGTTTATCCCACTGACAGTACTTCTCTCTGTCCTTCGATGTTCTCCTTTCGTTTGTTCTCATTTTTGTTTTATTTATTCCTTGGGTTCAAATTTACTTGTGACTCTTTCTGTATCTCTCCCTCTCTCTCCTCATCTCTTTTGTGCTTATTTTTCTGTCTTCTTATTCTCTCATAACCTTTAAATATCCATACTTCAGTAAAGCTTCAACAATGTTTTAAAATATCTCCTCAACTTCTGTTTTTTTTTTGCCAGCTCAGCAACCAGACACGAAAAAGATTGTATTTGGCGTTGTTGTTGTTATTGTTGTTGGTGTTTTTGTTGTAGTCACCTTGCTGTTGGTGATGATGGAAAAGTTTTCCCTTTTAAATATTTGTTGCCAAGCGTTAAGTTTGGCATTTCAAGGTTTTTTTTCTAAACTTGTTATGTACGTAAATAATATTAATAATAAAAAATCAACAACAACAACTAAACAAGAAATGCTATGTTCCATATAATCTCTGTAATGAGCGCATGAGAGACAGAGAGAGATGGAGAGAGTAAACATTTAAGTCGTCTGTCTACTCACTCGTCTATTTTTTGCTATTGTCTTAACCTATAAAATGTATATTTTGCGGAGTTACAAAGTTCGTTATGCTAGTTTTAGGAGATTTATTCTCCCACCACCTCAAAAATAAAACCAGTAATTCAAGATAAGTTCAAGAAAATGTCTTGTTTAACGTATGTCTAGAAGTATAAACATAATCCATGTCCATTAAAGTATCCAAGTGTCCATCGTTTTTGGGTGATGTGTTTTATTATTATTTTTCTCATTTTTGATTTAATGATGGAAACACATGTTATATTAAAAAGGTAACTTTTGAAGTAATATCTATGCTTTACCAGGACTATTCTCTACCAGTTCCAAGCTCTACCTGGCCTGTGCTCTACAAACATCTACGCTCTACAAGCTCCACAAGTTTTATTATTATGATTTACAGTCTTCTACTTGAATGTCTCTCGCTCTCCGTCCTCCTCTTCTTCTAATCTGTGAAACTCTTTTTGATTGCCACTCGAATACAGAAGGATTTATTGTTTGCCTTTTCCTTTTTTATTGTAAGCCTTTTCTTTTCTTTTCTTTTGTTTGACATTTTCTTTCACATTATCTTCGATTGCTTTCGGAATGAGTTGGTTGCTTGTTTGGTTAGTTGGTTAGTTGATTATTTCTCTATTTGACAAGCACATGACATATTTATTGGATCCATCATCGTCACCACAGAGGAAAACCTTCCCTCTGGTAGGATAAGCAAAAGCAACAACAACAACAACTGCGCTCTTCTTGTCTGCTACTCTTACGACACTCAATCATTTGAATGGCTTGCTTGCTGTTTGCTTGCATGATGAGGATTCGCTTGTGTGCGAGAGCTCATTAAATTATGCTGCTGTCACCTGAGCCTGAGAGCGGCAACAAATCGTGCCGCAAGAAGCTGTGCCGCTTAAGTGCTCAACTGTGTCTCTGCGTTAAGTCCCAAGAGATTCCTTAAATAATATATGAACTCTTCTTCACCTTCTTTTGCTTCTTCTCATTCTTCTTCTTTTTCTTTTCTTATGAAGACAGAAAGAGTTCTCTTCGTTACTCTCTCGAGTGCTGCAGTACTAAACTAGTGAGTTAATTAGAATTAAATTAAAATTAATTTAAAATAACATTCAAGTAAACTCAAAATTAAAATTGTAAAACAAGAAGTGTACAGAAGAATACAACTTTATGGACGAAATCTTTTTTTGTTTCAATATTGAAACATGACAGGAACAAGAATCTTTTCCTTCCTCTCAAAGGCACCTCCTTTCTTCCCGTGCACCTTCCTTTAACCTTCCTGTTGCCTTCAAATTCAAATAAAATCACGTTTCACTCTTCAATCAGAATAAATTTTCGTCCTAAAAATTGAGTGGGGCAGCGGTTAAGTTAAGAAGAACAAGAAAAATCAAGAGAAAAACAAGAACAAACACAGAACTGCTTTCAAATCAAATGCAGCACTGAACCGTTATATTTTTGCCTATCTTTATTAAGAATACCCCACAACCGTCTCATTTCCTCCGCTAACCGCCCCTCTCACCCCCACCCATGCCCTGTTTTTTATGAACTGAAGTTGAATAGAATTTTTTTTTTTGTTAGGCAACAATTTCATAAAATGCAACAACAAAAACACAAAAAACAACAACCAAAGAGACTATAGAAATAATAAACATTAAAAGAATTACATTAAAAAAGAGAGACTTGATTATGTCAAAGGACATCGCTTTATCCAGAGGATGGCGTTGTGTTTTTTCCCATTCATCCTCGGTGTAACCTTGGCAACTGTTATATTTTCGGAATTCATCAAAATAATTATTTATGGATCTGGAGGAAAATGAAAGAACAGCAACAACAAAGTCAGGAAATTAACTTCAGATGAGTTTAACTAAGGATATATTCTCCATCTTCCTCATCTTCCTGTTCTGTTTATTCTTCTTCTTCCTCCTCTACCTCTTCCTCTTCTTCTTTTTCTTCTTTTTCTTTTTCCTTTTCTCATTTAATCGTTTGGATTAAAATCCAACAAAAATCTATCTACAAAAAGATTTCAGTTTTAATGATTTTGAACACGGACCAGTTTCACCTCATCACCACTTCACTTCATCACCTTCAGATGACCTTCATAATTTTCCTCACAAACTGCTTCAGGTTTCAGTTCTCGATGTGAATTATTTCAGGTTTCACTTTCAACTGATGCTGCTGTCGTTGTTTCTGTTGCTTTTTTGCTTTTGCTAAAAAAATTTGTCCTGTAATAAAATACGCCTCGATGTATACTCCAAATTAGTAAACACAAATTCTCAATTTTCATGTTAGTTAAAAGACCAAAAATATTTGCATATTATGTCTACAAAATAGGAAACAAATTTGGTTGGTATTTTTGGTATTTTGTTTTGTTGTTGTTTTGCTAACCAAAATTACGCAAGATATTTAGAAATAAGAATACCAAAAAACTACACAGAACAAAGAAAAACCTAAAACAGAGAGAAAGAAGCACAGAAACATACACATGGCTCAAACACATACACACCAAGAGAGAGGGAGAGAGAGTGATAGAAAGAGAGAGAAAGATAGAAAGACAGGAAGGAGAGAAGGCCAGAGAGGCAGGGAGGAAAGTTTATCGTGTATCATGTCATGAAGTACATCGGAACCTTAAGAAAACATTTTTTAAAATTTTTTTTCTTTTCTTTGGGTTTGTTTTTGTTTCTTTTACAAAAAAGAAGAAGAAAAAGGATGCAGAAAAAAGGATTTTAGCTTTTAAAATTATTTAAAAATGTGTCTGTGGGGGAGTTTCTGGGGATGTTTTTTTAAGCGAAAGTTTTTCTTTTCAGCTGGGACTCAGTTCAGCCCCAAGGGTACCTGGAGTGCGGAGATGTACCCCCCTCCCCCCATCACATGTAACATTAGCCACGTGGATTGTAATGGTTAAAGTCTATTGTTAGAGGAAAAGTCACTGATTATTTGTAAATCTTTGAATATTAATATTTCATGATGAATTCTATTTCAAATAAAATATAAAAAGCAAGAACAGAAAAAAATGGGGTTTGAGAAGAAGAAGAAGAAGAGGGAAATTGGGTGGTAGGAGAAGATGATGCGGAAGTAGAAAAGCAACCAACTTTAGAGAACATTATAAGCAAATTTCACGGTATTGAAGTGAGCTTTTAGGCTGATTGTTCGAAGTAGAAAAAGATGTCCAAGAAGAAGAGAAAAGGTCACCCTTGGAGAATATAAAAGGATGTTTACAATGACGTACATGAGGAATGAGAATAAATGGGCATAAATTGAAGATGCTTGTTGTTGGTGTCTACTTTCAGACAAAAAGAATCACCTTTTCTTTTAATAGAGACTAAAAATGCAGCGTCAGGGACAATTCTTAAAAAACAAAATACAATAAAAGGAATGGCAAAAACGTTGCTATGAAAATTAAATAGAAGAAAAACAAAACATAGAGCAGTCATCGCGTTGCATCGAATAAAATAAGGATATAAAAGTGATAAGGATATACAGAAAAGAGTATTGAAAATTAGTACATGATAAATGAAACTCAAATAAAATAGAAAAAGCGAAAAAACAAAAATTAAGATATTATAATAAACAAATAAGTAAAGTAAAAAATATAATAAAACTAAAATAAATTTCTTTATGTTATTTTTTAAAAATATAATAAAAATGAGGGAAAAAATGGCTTCTGAACCCTGAATATTGCAACAGCTGCGATTCTTCTTCTTAACTGCATAAATAAATAATTTATTTTATTTCCTTTTAATTTTTGTTGCTTATATTAAAAAGTTGGAGGCTTTTTCTTTATCTTTTTATATACAGAAAGTTGACACAATTAAACAGAAGGTTGAAAATTAATCTTAAATACATCATATTATTATATTTATTTATTTATTATATTAGTATAGTATACGAGTATCTCTACGAGTATTTCTCTTAAAAATCTTTAATAAAAATCCATTGAAGCCGAAATAATTTCGAGATGTGGACAAATTAATTTAAAGCAAGGATTTTGTCAATAAATTGTTACCATTTTAATTAATAGATTAATTAAGCGTTTCTGGGATTCGAAGCCCAAATTTTAGTTTAACATTCAACATTAAAAGCAAATGTTGCAAAATTTATCCGACTTTTCTTCTTCTCCTTCCTGCCTCAAACTTTGTGCAATTTCTGTCTCGTATTCAACGAGAATTCATTCACTGAGTCGCACTCTCATTCATTCATTCTCTCATTCATTTACTCTCTGTCTCTCTCTCTCACTCAGTTGTGTTCACTCACTCACTCGCTTGCTTATTGACCATGCATCTTCATGCTTCTCGAGTTCATCCTCAACAATTTTTGCAACAACATTTCAACCAACTGTTGGCAAAAATTGGCTTCAATCCTTTTTCAGAGCCAACAACAACACCAACAAAAAACAGCAAAAAACAACACAATATCGAGAATAAGAACGAGCATAAAATGAAATACAAACTGAAGGAGGAAAGAAACACGAAATGAAGTACGAAATTGCTTCGAGTTCACTCGATGCTCAGCATGCAACTTTGTCGTCGTCGGTTCATCGCCGGTTTATCGCTATTTTTGTATTAAATTCCATTGATGAAGAAAAGAAAAACGCAACGCAACGAAACGAAATGAAATGAAATGAGTACAGAAGAGCACTTAAATAAGAAACAGTAACAACAAAAACAACAACAACAAATAAGAACAATAATTTCATTAGCTACAGCAGAAGCAGAAAAAATATTCAATTTCAAGGAATTGAAAAATGTATTAATTTTGAATACATTTGTATACTTTAAGCTAAAGTTTGTGATAAAAATTAAATAAAAAGGAGAACTGGTGGAACAAATAAATTTTATGGCATATCTAAAGGATAACTTAAAAAAATACACTCAAGAACAGAAAGCAGAACCTTCAGGTCATTATTAACCTAAGTTAATCATAATCAATTAATTTGTAGTTAAACTATTATATGAAGATTTTTATGATTTAACAGAATGAAACAGGAACAAGCGACGTTTTCAGAATAATTCAATGGGTTTTCGTAGAAAATAATGAAGTGATTTAAGTGGAGGTTTCTTTACAGTTTTATTAATATAATTAAAATCAAATTAAATCAATTAAAATCTCATCAATATACACAATAATCTTTGAACACTGGTTTGTGAAAAATAATCACAGATTTTTATTTATTATATTATTCACGCACTTAATTTATAATCTGAAAATATAATGAGGATTCTTAACATTCATCAAATCTAATTAAATGTTTAATTATGTGCAAATCTGATTTCCATAGAAGCTGTCAAGTTTCAAAAGAGGCTTTTAAATGAGTGAACAGAATCAATCAATGAAATTGATTTCTGTAATAATATTAAAAAAAAATATGTCCTTAAATCTGACCTCAAAACGTGAGAGAGAAACCACTAACCACAAGTTATCGGGAAGGACAACCACTCATATTTAGACACCTATATAAACATAAAGACACACACATAAGACACAAACACTGACTCATGATTGAACTGAAACCTCTTACAGACTCCGAGAGCCTTTGAGAGAACAGCTGACAAATGATATGGTTAATGAGAGAGTTGGTTATTCTATTCTATATATAGGACTTTGGTTACTAAACCAACAACAACAACAAATTAGAGCACCGCATGTAATCTCATTTAACCAGAAATGAGAGCAAGTACAACAACAATAAAAACCGTGAAAGATTAAAATGAGGTCAAATGTTGTTGTTGGTTGTGTATAATTATTATATAATATTGTGTATAATTATTATAATTAACACAAGGCAAGCAACTTCCACGCCTTTATGTTATAAATATATCTCTTTCTCTCTCTTTTTATTTTTCTTTCTCTCACCCTCTCTCTCTCTCTTTTTAAGTGCGGGTTTTTGTGAAAAAAATAAAAACTTTCACTTAATTAAGCTTTAAAGTATTTTGTATACACACACAAACACAGTTACACTCTGGCATATGCATATGTGTGTGCAGTTTGGGTTTGTGTGCGTGTGTGTGGTTGAATAACAGCCGACTAGAGAAATGCAACAAAGTTTTTTATTATTAAAACAAGAACAAAAAGCAACAATACAGAAACAACTTCGATAACTATAGGATGGAGTTGTTTACTGTTTAAAAACAGTAAAAACACCTTAAATAACACCTTAACTTCAAACACAACCACAACAATAATAACAACCACAATAATACAATAACAACAACCACAATAATAACCACATCAACAACATTAGTAATAATAACAACAACAATAACAACTACTAAAGTTTAACAAACTGGATTGAAAATATCAACCAGATGAACATCAGAAGGAAGGAACAACATATTGAAAAAGTATCATAAAACAATCAGAAGTTTAAAAAGTGGTGGGGGGGGGGAGGGGGGGATGAGGGAAGGGGAGTCTGCTGCAGACTTGTTCGGGTTCACATGCGACATACAGAAGGGCCGGGGGGACGCATGCGTTCTGTCATCTCGAAAGCAGGTCGCAAAAACGTTGATAGAAAGGTTGATAGAAAGGTTGATAAAAAAACTCCTCTAGAAACGTCCTGTTGCTCAACAGGATGCTTCAAAAGTATCACAGGAAGTTGGAGTAAGTCGAATGTCGAGTGTGTAGCATGGAGTGGTATGTATGTAGAAAAAAAAGGAAAGAAAAAGATGCCCTCCTTGTAAATCAAACAGAAAGGGAGGGTGGATGAAGGACACGAAAGAAGGGAGGGAGAGTTGAACGAAATCGATTTTGAAAATGAATCGCTTTGAATGAAAAGAAGCTGTGACAGGCGAAGTGGCAGTTGCAGGTGGAGGATGAGGACGATGAAGAGGTGGAAGAAGAAAAGAAGAAGTATGAGGAGGGGCGAATGAAGTCCATACTTCTTGTTGTTGCTGTTATTGTACTTGATGTCTCCCCTCTACGTTTTCTTGGTGTTTTTAATGGTAAATATTTCTTCATGGAAATTCTGCAATGACTCATAAACAAGAACATGTCCATATAAGGACAAGCACCACTGCCTCCCACCGGAAATACAATTCACGTACATAAAAATTATTCAAAGTTTAATATTTTAATAGTTTTTAAGTTGAAGAGATGTTTGAAGAGATTTTTAAAATGAGACTTTTAAAATAATAGTTTTCCGAAAAGAATATTTAACAAGGCGTTTAATGTGTGAAGATTTTCTTTAAAGATGTATCAAAAGATATGTATGCTTAAATGAAGAGGGAAGAATGAAGATGAAGAAGAGAAGATCTTTAAAGATGTTTAAAGATGTTTAAAGAGAACATGTTCGAATAAATGTTTGAAAAGATATCTAATGAGATTTTTAATTATTTAAACAATAATTGGAGAAATTAAAAATGATCCCATCGAACTAGCAAATGAAAGCATTACAAAGAGCGCTTTTGATTTGGATGAAGGTTCTTTTTTGGATTTGTTTAGTTTTTTAAGTGCAAAAAGAGTCTTAAGTGGAAAAAAGCTATTAAATGGAAAGGGAACTGGCTTTGATTTGAGACTATGCTCAAAATAAAGATTAATTTACAAGAACACACACTTATGCATGAAGCACATATGTATACAGACACACACACGCACACACAGACATACATGCATCCATTCACAGTTATTAAATAGCTTAGACATGTATAGATAATTGATAAACAAGATGTAAAAAAACTAAAAAAAGCTGAGGCTTGAATTTCATGATGTTCGCGGTGTAGTTGTTGTTATTGTTTTTCTAGTTGTGGTTGTTGTAGTTGTTGTACTACTTAACTTCAACTTAATAAGGATTATTTTGCATTATGCTGGAGTGTTTTAATGTAACAATTTTTTTTTTGGTCTTTGTTGTTGTTGTGTTTGTTTTCGTCTACATATTTTTCATCATCATCTTCTCCATCATAAGCTTCTTCAACATCATCTTCTTCATAAGCATCTACTTCTTTATCATCATCTTCTTCTTCATAATCTTCTTGCTGTTTTTGTTGTTCTATTTATTTTATATTTAATGTTACTTTTGGTTTTTTTTCCTCCCTAGAATTTTATTTTCCTTCTTGTTTTTTGTGGGGTTTATTTAATTCTGCTCTTGTTGTTGTTATTATTGTACAATATATGTATGTATATAATTTCTTTTGTACTCTGTACATGTGTGCATGCATCTAGAAAGAATTTTCTTGTCTCCACAGTTTTTTCTCCCCCTCTCGCTTTAATTCTATGTACAGAGCAACTTTTCTCATGAATTTAATTTTATTCACAGAACTACAAGAAAAAATATTGAAGTTCATTGATAGAAAGTGAATCGGGGATTCAAGAGCATCCCGGATGGGACGGAGTTTGTATACACGTGCATACAGGTTTGAGGTTTTATGTTTATATGTGTGTGTGTGTGTTTTTGTGGCTTAGTGTAAGTGAATACTGAATTGTTTAAGTAGTGTATACAAGTAATATTTATTAAAAGCGCTCTCTACATGTTGTTGTAGTTACTAGCATTTGTAGTTGTTATTATTATGTGCTTATTTTAATATATTAATATCCATAAATTTGTATATATACATATATTATATTTAAAAAGAAGAGTTCTAACTTTGAAAATGGAATCTTTTTAAGGAATTCACATTAAAATGGCTTAAAATTTGTATTCAACAATTTTAGAATTTATTTTAAACGAAATCTTAATTTTTGTTTTTGGATTTTTGTTGTGCTATTTACTCATATTTTAAGTAGGTTTTTGTTTATTCTAACCCCCAAGAAATATTCAGCTCGAATTTTCAAGTAGGCGCTACTTTGAGGGTTTTTTTGTCCATCTCTTGTTTTCCATTCAAATCCCATGGAAATATACACGTACACCCACAGAATTGTATGGTTTTTTAATCTATTCCTTTGTTGGTGGTTTGTACACACTTTTCATGTACAATATATTGAATAAAAAATGGTTTTTCAGACATTTTTACAGGATTGAGGATGTACTTTGGCTCAATCATACTCTGAGCTTAGCTGATCCTCTCTCTCTCTCTCTCTCTCTCTCTGTCTTTCTCTCTTTCTCTCTCTCTGTCTTTCTCTCTTTCTATAAATGCATAAAGAGTGAGAGCTCTTTTAATTGGCTAAATTTTGTGTACTACTTTTTTAGTTGTTTCTGTATCGACAAAAAATACATTGAATACATGCTATTGTGTGTGTGGGTGTGTGAGTGTATGTGTTTAATCTTTTTCTAGTGGTATTTTTATTTGAGGTCAAAAATGTCTCACTTAAAATGCATGAAAAATTCAGCAGCAATTTGTTTGGTTTTATTTTTTAATTGAAGCCTAAAATTATGCAGCAGTATTTTTATGTGAATCGAAAAAACATCCACCGACAGGTGCTCTTATAGAATTTAAATAAATTTTTTCCTGTAAGCTTTTGCATATTTTGAAGAGTTTAAAATCATCAGTGATCAGTGATGAAGAGGCTCTTTAAGAATAGTCCTCTGTGGAGATCCTGGAGGTGTTTCTAGTTACCTCGATTCAACAACCAAATGTAAATCCTTCACTCTGAGTGTATCATCAACGACATAGATTCATGTTTCATTGTCTACACATACAAATAAACACAAAGCCATACACGAAAATTAAATGAAGTACTCACACACACGCTCATAAACACACGTACATAAATCGAGGAATTATTATTTCCAGTGCCCCTGAAAGCAGACACTAAAAACCATTGAGAAATTGCAATAATAGCTGGCAAGCAGGCAGCAGAGAATAGCAACAACAAGTTGCCACAGAGTATAACAACTGAGGAAATTAAAGAAGAGGAATGAGTGTAGTGATGAGACGGCTGAAGAAAAGAGGAGTATTGGAGGGTGGGCAGGAGGAAAAAGACGACGAAATAGAAGAGGGAGTGTTGCAGCAGCAGCAGCAACAAAAGTAGCTTAGATTTTAGTGTATTCAGCAACCACAAACTGCTTATAAACAATGCTGAATGCCCGACTGTCTGTCTGTCTAGTAGTCTGTTCCTCTGTTCGTGTATCTGTCTCTCTGTTCTCTGTCTGTATCTGCTTCGGTTGGACACAAATATCAGGGACGTTTTCGACAAATGTTGACCATGATCACTAAAATTGAGTACACAGCATTAAAAGTCAAACTGCAATTGCAACAACAAAATTGTTTTTGATGTGTGTGCCGGAATATATGTTCGTAAGAGTGTATCAGTGTATGTGTGGGTGAGTTTCTGTGTGGATATTTTTGCTTCCACTCTTATGCTCCATGCAAATATTATGGTCTCCTTTTTGGCGCAACAGGCAACTCGACATCATCGCATGGTTGGCTGTTTAGGGATACTAGGAGAGTTGAAAGAAGAAGAGGGGGAGGAAAGAGGTTCATCCTCCGGCGGGTGATGGATGGAGGCGGGTTGAGGTTGGAGACGGGTTGAGGTTCGCTGTTTGTTTACACGGTTGGCTTTTGCGTTAATATTCTTCAATAAGTTGTTGGTTTTGGCAAATAATTTGTTATTTTTGGGAAACCTGGATGTTATTTTAGAGGGTGTTGTTGTTGTTGTTGTTTATATTCATGTTGTTCCGTTTCGTCCTCTCTTCGTTGTTGTTGTTGTTTTTATTATTTCTTATTTACGTTTGATGTTGATGTTTGATGTTTTTGATTGGCATTTTTGTGAAATATACAGAGCTCATGTTATACTCGTATCTTGGTTACACACATGAGTTGTGTGTGTATTTGTGTGTATGTGTTGTGAATTTTTAAGTGCTTGTGTGTGTGTGTGTGTGTATCAGCTTTGCTTTTGGTTGCTGCTTTGCGTTGTTGTCCTTGTGTCTATTTTATGCTGTTCGAAATATTTTCATAATTGAATGATTGACTGATACACTGTTAAATTGCAATATTTCAATCTTATGAAGTTTTATAAAATGTTTGTGGGGAATTTTTAATTTCGCATATTTTCGAAAATATAAAACTGAATTATGTACATATTATTAAAAACATTAAAATTGTTTACCTGAAACAAGGAAACACATTACAAAGTCGATCGATTATTTTATATACTATATTTCACACTTTATATATAATTTTTCTTTATAATGTGTCAAATTGAATATCAAATAAGAAAGACTTGATAGCTGAAGCTTTGCTGAATGATTGCTGAATTATCTCTGAATGATTTCTGAATGATCTCTGAGTGATTGCTGAATGGAAGCTGAATGAAAGGTGAATGTTTCTTCATTGTTCTCTTAAGGATCACTGAGTGGAATAAATTATAGCTGAATACTAGTTCAAAGATGGCTCAATGATAGCTGATTAATACCTAAATATAATAGCAGAATTATTACTTGAATGATAGCCGAACGATTGCTGAATGAAAGCTGAATGGTAGCTGAATGAAAGCTGAATGGAAGCTGAATGATTGCTGAATGATTGCTGAATGCTAGCTGCATGCTTCCTGAATGATAATTGAAGTAATGAATTATAGCAGAATGATGGCTAAATGATGTCCGTATGGTATCTAATATTAACTGAGTAATAGCTGAATTTTACTAAATGAATGTTGAAACAAGAAAATGCTTTAGATTTCTTATCTGATCCTATTCTACAATACTAACTTCTTTCAATAATGAATCTGTCAATAATGAAGTCTGTCAATTATCTTTGTTAATCGACTAATCTTGTAGTCATAATACAATTAATCATCGCTCAAGCATCTTGTGCTGTCATTTAACTGTGTCACTTGATCACAGTTTCTAACAAAAATATTGGAGACAGCTTTAAGCGAGCCGTTACTGTCTCCATCATGGAAAACACGTTATCAACATCCACACAGCTTCCGACCAACACGTCATACATTCACACAGCTTCTGACCAATATGTCGCATATCCACATAACACACACACACACACTCACACACACACTCCCTCTCTAATGACTGGTTTCATGACTGGTGACCATGTACTCGGTACACTTTCTGTGCCAGCTGCGTCCTCTGTTGTCCCAGAAGCGTATTTTTCTGATCTGCGTTGTCGTGTCCACCAGAGCACTCATTAGCGTTGAGTTTATTTGTGGACGTGAAGCTTGTCCAACGAGCACTCGTGGTAGTCGGTGGGGGTGTGGTAGTGGTGGTGGTTCGGGGTGTGAGCGTGAGCGTGAGCGTGAGCGTGAAGCTCGCACATTTGCGTTAAATCTTAATAAAACGTAATGCGATTTACGAAACGACAAGATGAAACTCATGCTTGGCTACTTTTGTGGTGGTGGAAACTTTTGACGGAATAGCGTGGTCACTTGACTGAGTGGTTGGTGCTGTTTATTGTAGGGTGGAGAGGGAGGGAGGGAGATGGAGGGTGCTCACTATTATAACGAAGCGTGATTAGTTACTCAGGTGAAGCAGTAAATGTGCAAGTTCAGTGTATTTGTTTGATTACATGATTCAATATTTGATTTGACTTTTATCAATCCAGTCCATCGAAAAAACAAAGCAACAATCAATATCGCCGTCCACTCGTTTTATTTGATCAACTGTAAACCCCATGATTAGCGTGGGTCAACTATTAAAACCTCCAAAAGAAGCTACGACCACTCTTCGATGGGACCCCAAACAACAGCCATCAACTGACTCTTGAAGAACTTGAAGCACACCTGGACAAAAACTATCCAGTATTGTGAATGGACCTCATCAGATATTCACAATATCTCAATAGTTCTGGTCATAGAAATATAATATATTGAAATATATTTATTATTTATAAAATTATGAAATTCATGAACTTATGAATGCTTGAATCTATGAATTTATCAATTAATTGATCGATTAATGAATTCGTTTAGAGTTTATACTTCTTCCTTTTGGATTTTGTGAAGTAACAATAAATTGCACAAAAATGTTACATAATAAATTTAGCAAAAAACTTCTTATGTATTTTTTTATATTTTAATTTTTTTTATATTATAAAAAACAGTATTTTAATATAACAGAATTTTCACTTTATTAAGAGTAGTCTACGCATAATAATCTATTAATACTTCTAATAATCTCTTAAATCTAGTTAATAAAATTCAAATTACTTAAAAATAACAACAAACGATTATTATTAATTTAGAAGATTCACTAGAATTCACTTATTCAATAAATCTTAAGGACTTACATGTTGATCCTTTAATAATGTAAGGTTACTTTTATTCTCGAGGTGGTTATTTCATAAACCGATTTTATTTCAAAATTTGTTGGATTTTGAAGTGGAAAACAGAAATCTGATTCGCTAAAATGATTGAATAGCATGTGCATATTTTTTATAAATTAAATTGCACTCATTTATCTCAATCCGTAAATTGTGCACATTTTAAAGAACGTTCTTTTTTGGAATTTTTGATTTTTCAGTTTCGTCCTGGCGGTTGACTTCCTTGCCTTGCTTTAAGATTCGTAGTCTATCTTAAAGCAACTTTTAACCCACTTTAACTTTAGTTTTAATGAAAGTTCTTAAGTATCTTTCGTAACTTTTCTTTTTATTTCACTTGAGTTCGTTTTTATTAATTCAAAGTTCGCTAAATACTAAAGAAGCATATTTTTGCGTGTGGCTTCCTTTCGCTGAATGAATGGTTTATTTTTAATGTCACTTTAACTTGTTGCTTTCACTAGATGATGTCTTTTACTGTCTGGTTTTATTCTATTTCCGTCTTCTACAACTTCACTTGTTCGCAGTTGCAAAACTTCTGCGCTCTCAGGCGCAAAGCAACAGGATATAAAAGCAACTGATTCTGCTTTACTATTTGAAAGTATCCTTTGACTTCCCTAACCACTTCCTGTGAGCAAAAAGTAGAGCAACACGAGGATGGCAGCAACGTCGAATGGCCAACAGTTGACTGAGCGCCAGCAACGTGTTGCTCATGTTTTTATATTCTAGCAGATGTTCGAAAAACGAAGTCCAGGTAACTGAGTCCATGATGAGTTTTAAGCTGAATGAGAGCAGAGAAGTGAAGAGATGCTGCACAAAACAAGGAGAGGCAGCGAGAGAGAAAGAAAGCGGCGCGGAATTTAAACAAAAATTTGAGAGTGAAATTAGAGAGAGAGATGCAGAGATGGATGAAGGACGACGTATTAAAATAAGGTGTCGAAGTATTGATAAATAGTTTAATCGTTACATTTATTAAATGGTTAAAATTAATGCGTCGAATTTGGAAACTTAATTAAAAATAATTAAGTGACTGAATTTATGATTGAATGAAACAAATTAATGAATGAACCAATGAATCAATGACGAGCTATGAATGAACGAAGGAATTAATGAATGACCTAATGCTATGTATAAATAAATTAATGAAAAATTACTTTATGAGTGAATAATATTATGAATTTCATAAATTTATGAAATGAATTTATGAATTAAGTTATGATTGAATTGAAATCCATGAATTCCAGTTCAATTTAGTGTTAATCAATCATTTGATAATCAATCAGATTGTAAGGTCTTCAATGCATAACCTTATAAATTTTTGAATTTATAAGTATACGAGTATCACCTGTTGGACCAGCTCACCACGCTTTTCAGGCTTCCTCAGTTTCCTCTCTTACACACTCTCTCTCTCTCTCTGCATTTGCTCTTTGGATGCAAAGACTCTCTCTCTCGCTCTCTCTTTCCCAACCTTGACTAAGCGTCACGTTTCTTTCATGATTCGAATATCTGCCGACCAGAGTGAGCGCGTATTCCGTTCATAAAAATAGAGCAAAGCTGAGCGACGGCATCGGTTACCATCCCCGGTCGTGCGAGACCCACTGGCACCATTTCATCAACACGAAGACGACTCCAAAGCCAGTGGTCCGGTCGGGTGGCCGGGTGGTCGTTTGAGTGGGTTCCAGGTTTCCGTTGAAAACACAGTGACGTGTGCTGCAGCCTTGCGTAACCGAATAAAACCGAACAAAACCGAACCCGAAATCCTTGCTAGACACAGGAATCGCGGACACACATCCAGCAGCAAGAAGAAGAAGAAGAAGAAGAAGATCAAGGACCATACTGAGGGTTGAGAGAGAGAGAGAGAAAGAGAGTGGTACAGCAGGTGTTTCGCTGGCGTCGCTGTTGCAGAATTAAAGGTTGACTTTGCGCAACGCCTCCACGTACCACGGCCAACAGTGCCAGAGGTCTTTCGAAGGGTAAACTGAAGGGTAAAGCTTCAGTTTTTTTCCACCAAGGGTCTTTCAAGTGTTCCATTGGGAACCACTCGAAAAAACGTTACTATATTTACCGTTATGTGCGGCTAATTATATTAAAACCTGCGTTCCGAGTCTTATTTTTGTTATAGAACAGTGAAAAAAGAGCGCTGGCATAATTTCGTCCTTTCAAAGGATGTGCGTCCAACAGAAAAAAGACCAAAAAAATTATGCTTCATCAGAAATATATTAAGTAATGTAAACAATACGATGTGATGTGGTGTGGTGATGTCGTGATGTGTGGTGAGGTGAGGTGAGGTGAGGTGATGTGATGTGTTGAGTTAAGGTGCGTGTTTGCTTTTGTAGTCCTTCCGTTGTTGTTGTTTAGCAGCAATCCACCAGCATCCTTCCACCAGCGTGTTAGCGTGCCAGCATGTTGCTTTTTGCTCTGAGGAATCTTTTGTTGCTGCTGCTGCTGCAGTTCTGCTGCTTGTGTTATCAGCATGAAATATTGTTTTACAAAGTTTTCTGTGTTTTCTGCGTATTACATAAATTTGTAGTATTTTTTGTTTATACTTCTGTGACTTCTCAGTTGATGTTGTCTCATGTTCTTGTTGTTCTTCTTTTGCTTCTTCTTCTTCTTCTTCTGTTGTCATTTTTGTTATAGTTATTGCAGTTGTGAATGCTGTCGTTGCCTTTGTTGTTGTTGTTACAGTTTTTGTTCTTCCTGTTGTTGTTTTTGATCTACGTTGAAATTTAATTAAATTGTTTGTCCACAAAGCGAACGATTGAAATGGAAACCGAGTGCGTTTTTTTTTTTTTGTTCTGTTGAATTTTTGTCTACATTTTTTCTTTTTTAATGCGGTTGCTTTTTTATTATTAAAACTTTATCATTGTAAACATTACCATAAAGAGGACAGAGAATATTGAGTGTGTGAATAGAGAAGAGAATTAAACAAGGGAAAATAATATAAAACAAGTATTAACGACAGAATGATTGAGTGACTGATGAACGAATGAATGATACTTAAATCGGCTTTAAAAGTTAAACAACAATTTTAACGTTTTTTTCTTGGCTTCTGCTGAATTGTGAAGAACTTTGTTCTTTCCAAGGAATTCTCTTTATTTTTATCTCCCAATTCTGAGTATTTTTCTTCTTCTTCTTTTACAGTACTCCCTTCGTTTACTCAGCTTGTCGTATCAATTTAAAGAATTCTTCGTGTGTGTTTCAGTTTCAGTTTTCTGCTGAATTGATACTCGTTTTTACTTCGAATTCCTTGAGTTTTTTTGCTACTATTGTAATTTATTTTGTGTTCTTTATACATGCATATATATTTACGAGCATATACATTATATAACTTAATTTATGTTCAGTTATTTTATTCTAAATAAGCTGAATTTCGACCAAATGTATTGTGTTTTGTTTTATTCTGAAAGGCGACCCCTAGAAGTAGGCAACACTTTTTGCAGATGGCTTATTTTTATGCTGATGCTGATGCTGGACATTTTTTAATAAGAGAAATCATTCGTTACTATTGTAAAAAAATATTAGAAACAGCTTTGAGTTCAATTAAGCTAAAAGTGTGGCGTTTCTGTTGTTGTTGTTGCTGTTGCTGTTGCGACAAGCTAAAGTACACAACATGCAGCATGCCGCATTTCGCAGCTCTGTTTTGCTGTTTAAAATTTACTCGTGAGGAGGCTTGAGGAGGACGTACTCGGAGTTAAGCGTGTAATTTAAAAGTATGGCATACTTTCAGGCACTCTCACAAGTCGCAGCTTCTGCTGTCGCTGCTGCCGCGTTTTGTTGCGTGGCCTTGCATACGTTTGCACAATTATCACATGTTGTTCAGAATGCAGGCCATGGACCACACCCATCGACCCACACCAGACCGGACTGGACCGGGTCGTGCCGAAGCCGAGCCGGACCGCACCGGAACCTGAATCGGACCGGACTGGACGACTCCATCCGGATGCACCAGAAGCAGCAGCGACTAGCTTTGTTGTGTGTAACAAAGCAGACACGCCGAGTGACACAACTGATTGAGAGTGATTGGGAATGCTTCGGAAAACATGTGAGCATGTTCTCAGATGGTGGAGAGTATGGAGTTTAGACAGAGAAGAAGGGCGGTGGAAGGAAGGAAGGACGGGAAAGGTCAAAGAAGAGAAGGTTGCTTCTAACTGCTGTTAATGCATGGTTATCGCCGGCGACGAACGGCATCGCGCTGTTGAATAGAGTGCTCATTAGAGTGAAGTACATTGCGCTAAATTTAACACAAAAGCTGACTTAAAAGCAACACAAAACGAATGTGAATTATATAAAGCAATCGATAATAATCATGAAATACCATTTTAATGTAGAAAGTTATAATTGCACATTTAATCTGTTCGATAAGCTTGGAAGATTGAATTTACTATAGCTCTAAAAACTGAATAATTTCTCACTTCTGAATCCTTTGTCTTGTTTTCTTTCGTAGAATACTTATTTCAGAGCTCTTTTAGAACTATTGTAGAAGAAAACAGAGCTTATTTTTTGTGACCTAGAAATCGTACATTAAGAGTGTATGAATGGTAAGTAAATCGTACAGAATCTACATAATATGGTACAAGAGTCATATATGATCAGTTCATAGTATTGAAATTGTCGTTGAATGATAGTGACATCGTACATGACGCATACAGGAATCGCTGTTGAGGCGTCTATAAAGAGTGATACATGAAGCGTACATGATTCGTCCATGGAGCGTACATGGAACGTACATGGGTGTTACTTACAAAGACTAAACGAAAGCTCGTGAACGAGGATCGTACTTGAAACGTACATGAATGGTACATGAATAATGAGTAAGGTGTAAATCAGAATCATCCACTTAACAGCAAGTATAGTATGTATATATACTGTACTGTTATAAAGCAAAGCATCACTTTAAACGAAAATTATTTAAATATTAATAAAAGTACAAAACAACAAAAGGAAAAAGTATAAATTCAATAAAAGTATTTAAAGAAGGATCATTTTAAAATAGAGTGAACAAGAATTATGACATCTCATATGTAGTAAATGCATGTGAGTGTCTCTCTATATGTGTGTATGTGTGTGTGTGTGTATAATGTGCGTGTGTGAATACGTTATTTCTTACCATGAAAGCGAACAAATTGAAGTAAAGATAAATCATAAGGAAATGAAAAGAGGTTTCCTTACAATGATAACAAAGGAACCAGAAAAGCAACAGATGTGCAACTCGTGAAGCTGTGGAGAGCTCCTCCTCTTGAACACATGACCAAACCTGACCCCATCCGCCCTAACTTCTTTTTTTCCTTCTCTCTCTCTCTCATCCTTGTACTCTCTGTCTCTCTCTCTTCCCCTCTCTCTCTCTCTCTTGATCTTTCTTGCATATTCAGAAGGTCACCCTTTTGAGGTATTCTTCTTCTTCTTCTTCTGTGTGTCGTTGTGTTCCGAAGCTTGTTACAAAGCATGAATAATAACGAAAAGAATGTAAGCGTACTTTTGAATAATTCCACTTGATATTCATGCAAAATAGAGCAACAACAACAAAGGCACACACACACACATACAGACAACAACACATTCCTGTGTGTTTCTTGTCGTTTTCATATTCAGTTGGTTTTTCTTCTTTCAGTGAGGTGAGTTAATGTGTCCATGCTTACATATGTTCATATGTATGTATGTATGTATGTATGTATGCCGGGGACAGACTCACACACACACACACACACACACACAAATGTACGATGCAGATAGACAGAGAAGTGGGCGGGCAGACAGACAGGCATATACACGGACAGACAGATGGAAGATGGATGGCAGATGTTACATGGCAACATTTGATGTCCTGGAATCAACAATTAAAGCTGCTTCTACGTACAATTTTACAGTTTTCTCGCCATTAAACACGACTGAGGACTGAACAGACTCTGAAGGATCCGGAGACTCTGTTTTGTCCCCTTCTAGAGTCACAATTTTAGTATTCCTTCTTCATTATCTTCAGTATTATCATTCTGCAGCATCATTAGCTGCATTATCAACGTATTCATCATTATCATCACCATCTTCTTTCTCTTTACGCTCGTTATCGTTATCATCACCATCTTCATTATCATCGTACTCATTACCGTCATCGTCTTTATTCTCACTGTACTCCTCATTGGTATATATCTCAGGTATCATTATCATAAAATCACTCATTCATTTCTTCGGTTGTCATATTAATAATTCTTCAATTATCTTACAAGAACACAATCACAACAACAACAATAACACAACCACACAGACATAACCTACTTATTACTATGATAACTTCTTGCTTAATTAGTTGTTGCTGATAGAAGCACTCATTTTATTATTTTTGTGCTATCATGTTATCCTAAGCATCTCCAGAAGCTCATTACTTCAACTTATTTTACTACTAATTTGATTAGTGATCTTATAAACTCATTTCCGGTGAACTTTTCGCCCTCTTCTCTACTAATTAGTGTCCACTTAATTATTCGAGTACAAAGAAAACTAACTCGTAACTATTCCTGAATTGAATTCCTTTAAAATCGGCTTTTCTTCTTCTTCGTTCTCTTATTCTTCTTATTCTATAGGGCTAAACACTATCTTCCCATCTTCCTCAAAGGATCAACTTGTTTATTGTTGCATATGAAAAAACGATGACTGTACAATAAACACGTAGCTACTTTGTTGCATACTTTTAGGTTATAAACAACGAAGTTATTCCTATATAAAAACCCAAAATAAAAACAAAATCTTAACCAAAATAAAGCCTCAGCCTAAAAAACTCGCTTCAGATGTTACCAGTTTTATGTTCATTAAAATATGCATGATAAAATGTATGCAACGTAACTTTCTCGAGTAGTCGAGTCAGCGAGATTGTTTTCAAGAGGCTTCACCATGAGACACATGACGCAGCCAGGTCGGAAATTGCCACAGAAATGTCATGTTGCAAGTCATAAAAAAGGATCTCGACGACATGTGAGTGAAAGTGAGTAAAAGTTATTTAATATCATTCAACTTCTTTTTAATATTGTATTACGAACGTATTTTATTTATGGATGTCAGATGATTTATTTGAGGAGCTTATAAAAATACATACACACACGCACAAACGCACCTACACACACACTCAGTCAGACAGCTAAAATTCAATGCAGTGTAACATTGTAGAATTTGGATTTTTTGGTTCTCTGTAAGAGAAACCTTTTTAAGGACTACTTAAGGACTTTGAAAGCCTACTGAAATTATTGCTTATCTACCAAAATAAGTATAAATAAACATAAATAACATTTAAAAAGAATATATTTATAATTAACTAACATAAGTAAATCAGTTCGATTGTCTGCCGTATTTAAATGGTTGTCTCTCTCACTCACACATTAGTCTCTCTTTCTTCTTCTGCTTTGCACTGAAGCTCTACCTCTCCGTCCCACTCACTTCACCTTTCTCCGCATTTCTATCTTCATCTGTCTCTCTCTCTACAACTCTCTTCATTTCGCTCTCAATCTGTCTCTCTCTCTTCATCTCTCTCGCCATGTTTCTGTCCTGCTATTCTTCAGCAACTCTGTATCTGTATTCCTCTTCTCTTTCTTTTTTTTATCTTTCTATCTCTGTTTTTATTTGCATTTTCTCGCACTTTGTCTGCTTCTATCTCTCTCTAACATGTGGTATTTGGTTCTAAGTCTAGAATTTTTGCTCGCTCTGAAAACGTCCTTAAAAATGAAAGAATCTTCTCTCTCCATCACACTTTGTTAAGTCTCTCAGTCCCTCTCTCTCTTTATCTCAGTATCACCCTCTCTATCTCTGTCTGTCCCTCTCTCATTCTCTCTCTCCACCTCTGTCTCTCCCTCTCTCGCTCTCACCTCACGCTGTAGCTATTTGCTCTCATTCAGTTAAAAGTACTTTCGGTCATGGACTCAGCTTCGTCGTTCGCCGGAGACGACTCGCTTTTTGCGGTGTCTAAACTCGTGAGTTCTCCGGGCGTAACGAGTTAACGAAGTTAAGTGATGGACTCGGTATTAGCGCAGCTGAATGCCGTTAGCAAGGCTATCGACAGCAACGAACAGGGGTGGCAAGAGGACGAAAGAAGGCGTTTTTCCGGTTCAACTGGCTTTTTTCTGGTCCTTATGGCATTTCGAGTTTTTTCTCTCACAACGTGTTGATGCGATTTGAATTGACACGGTCACAGTCACAGTGAATCAGGGTAACTTGTTTTGGTACATATGAGTGAATGCATCTCCTTGGGTGGGGAGAGGGTGAGGTGGATGATGTGCAGACTGGGGATGTTAGAAGAGGGCGAATCTTCGTATTTGCATATTTTTTAATTGTTTGTCCGTACAATGCGATCTAAGGAAATTATTATTTGTTGTTTATTCACAATTTATTTATACATATTAATTAAAATCACTTTTAAATCTCTTCGAAAAGATTTTAGCAATTTAAATATGCCTATAATGCAAATATGCGTGTACTAAATCTTTTATTTAACACAAATTAACTGAAATCACTCCGAGTCACCTCTTAATAACCTTCAATAAAGCTTTCAAATCACATAAACATACTTTTGAACCGAACAAAGAAACGATCGACCACAAAAACTTGTGACATAAATAATTCTGAATAATTTTATTGTATTTCACTATGTAAATCTTACAAAATCTTTGAAAATCTTTAAATTTAAATTATCTTTTAATAAGTCATCAATAAATAAATAGAGACACAGACAATCCTTAAGGAAATAAAGTACATAAATCATTGCAAAAGAATTGATATCATTCAGTTATTAATTTCAAAAGAAAATGACAAAAACAAAAAAGTTATCAGGAAGTTGAATACTAGAATAAATCAAAGAGGCGCAGAGGGTGGGGCACCCTTTCAGTTTACGGAACAAAAGTGAAAATAATATTATCATTTCTGAAAAACTTAAAGTTTAAATTAAACATCATGAAAAGCTTTTTTCGGAATATTTTTCATTCGAAAGCGAGTCAAAGATGTGTTTCTCTGGAAAACAACTACAACAACAGCACTGCATCTCTGGTAATTAAACTGGCCATCGTAGACGCAACAACATGATGTAGAATCTAATTAACTAAATGGATATCCTTTAAGGTTGAAGCAAAAAAGCATGCTGTTTACGAGTTCTGCATCTTTTGCTTGGCTGGTTTTTGTAGATACTCTTGTTGCTTCCCATGTTTCTCGTGTTGCTGTTGTTGTTCCTTCGTTTTATGATCTCGTTTCTCTTTTTTAATATGTTTTTAAAGGACTGCTTTTTCTCAGTAGCACGAAGCACGAGCTTTAAGAACGCATCAGAAAATGTCGCATAGCTTTTGCTAAACTCATTTATTACGAGAGAGAGTCTATAGATTTGTATGAATGTTCATGTCTCGGTGTGTGTTTGTTTGTATGTGTGTGTGCTGTGTGTGTGTATGCTGGTCTTAAAAAGCCAACAACGCTTTTTATGAATATCGCAGTAATTAAGTTAAAGCTTGGGTTATATTCGTAGCATATCCAAAGCCTTTCAATCTCTATCTCTATCTCTCTCTCTCCTCTCTCCTCTCTCTTTCTCACTCTGCTGAAAAAACTTCAATAGACTTTCGAATGGTCTTCAAAAACATTGAGTCACGGAAAATAGAAAAAATCACCTGAAATACAAAAAACAACGCCATATAAGTTTGTGATCTAGTTAAAAACATACTAAATCACCCCAACATACCACAAATTACGGGAGATAACGGCAAATCACATGAAATCACTTAAAATCACCACAAATCACCTTCAGTTTAAGCAGTTTTGAGCCTTTTGTCATCTCTCTTCAATGCATCATCATGTCACATCATCACATTGACATTCACATTACAGTGACTTTAAGTGCTTTAAATCATTATAAAATAACTCCATCGAATTCAAGTGATTGGAGTGACTTACCTACAATCCAAAGAACGATTATAACTTCATCACCTCTTAAGAGTCACTTAAGTGAATCAAAGTGACTTACAATTTAAGGATGCAAATAAAGCGATTTGGAATAAAGTGATTTACTATATAGAATTTATCACAGACACTATTCAAGTGTCCCAAATGAAAGTGATTACGCTAGAATAATTGTAGAATAAATCCTCAAGGTGAGGAAGGTAAGTTTTAAAAGAAGGTAGACGAAATCGAAGAAGGTGACTAAATGTTAGTTAATAATCAAGGTTATAATGTCAATTCGGGTTTTTTATTTGAAGCATATTAGGGCATTATTATTAAGATTATATACAAGGTAATAGTTACGATATGAAAAATAGGAATATTTGAAAGGTTTTGATTCATTCCATTTTTCTGGGTTTTTGTATGTGTGCAAAAGAAAATCCTTTCAAAATATCAGCATTGAAAAACCAAGCAACCAAGAAAGCATAAAAGGAGAAAAAAAAACTTCCCTCAAGACGTCCCTCTAAAACGCAAGCCATGGAAACATCACACTCAGTGAATTTCTCTCGGATCCGCTGAATGAAGAAATGCCGCTCTAAAATCCTCGTAAACAAAAGTCATAAATTATGATGCAGCAGCAGAAAAGAAAAAACCTCAACGAAACACAGTCTACAGAAGAAAAAAAAAAGATAAAAAAAGAAAAAAAGAGATAAAAGAAGAAAACAAGTAGAAAAAAAGGGTTAACAAAGAAGGCAACAGAAACCATTAGCATTTGGCACCCACGAACGAAGAGTAACCGACTTTGGATAAAAATTTATACGCGGAAAAGTAAACAAAAGCCACGCAATGCAAAGTGACAGCAACAACAACAACAAAAACAATGAAAGGAGGAGCAGCATACGAAGAAACAGCATCATCAGAAGAAGCATGGGGAGAAGCATCAGAAGAAGAAGAAGAAGAAAAAAAGAAGAAGTAGAGGAAGGATAAGAAGAATCAGCATCAAATGAACCGGTAACAAGCAACTGTCAGTGAAAAAATTGTGTAAAAAAGTGAACAAAAGCACAACCAACAACAACTACAAAATCCACGAGAAGAACAACATTAACGACAACAACAACAATCCACCGCCAGAACTATTGCGACATCAAAAGCCACATGAGAATAATTGGCAAACTGTTGCGCGTCTTCGTTGAGGCAACGCGACAGCAGCGCGACAGGCAGAAACGGAAACTCTTCCCAACGCAGCTTCAGACAGCAGAGTGTCATGTCACCCACAGCAAGTGCTTTAACCACCCACCACCACCACATCCACCTGAAGCTGTTGTTGGTGTTGGTGTTGCTGTTGTTGTTATTAATAGCATCTGTTGCAAGGACACTGGAGCTGCACAACTGTGCTCTGCTGCCGGCATTGAAATAAAAAATCAGAGTGTCGCCAGGGGAGAGAAAGGAAGAAAGCGGAAAAAGAGAACGCAAGTTTCGAAAATCAAATAGAAACAGAAATACGTTTAATTTCGAAATTGAGCTTTCGAAAAGTACGAGAGGACATGTGCGAAAACTGGACAGAGGCTGTTGTAGTTGTTGTAGTTGTTCTTGTTGTTTTTATTACTATTGTTGTTGGTTTTATTCTTCTTACTCTTATTTTTGTTGTTGTTGTTATTATTAATGTTGTTATTGTTGTTGTTTATGAGTGCGCTCTCATTGAATTGCCATCGAATTTGATGTATTTCGGGCATATTTTGAGGCTCAACTGTTGTTGTTATTTGCTATGGGCTATTTTTTTTAATACGTGTTCTATTTTTTTGTTGTTGTTTTGCTTTTGTGTATAATGTGGCCTTTCTTAGCTCTTCGAGTTCTCTTCTTCTTTTATTGTATTATTATTATTATTACTACTATTGTTGTTGTTACTTTTTTCATAACTTATCCTTCATTATATATTCTTATATATTCTGCACACATATTTTGATTGTATATTTTCCTTTGTATTTTTTTTTTGTTGCTTTTACCATTTTTCCTCAATTTATTCTTTTTATACTTTTGATTATTATTATTATTATTATTATTAAAATATTTGTTGCGTTTTTCTTCTTGCAGGTCATTCTGTTGGTTTTCCCCCATTGTTTGTTTTATTGTTTTTGCTTTAATCAATCCGGGAAGCTGTTCGTATCTGCTGAAATTGAAGGTCATCGGGAGTGAAATGGTTCTCTTCATTACTTGTTGCTGGTGATGCAGATTAAAGCGTTTTTGTTGTTGTCATCTTTAGAGGAGGTGTTGTTTCGTTGTTGCTTTTTCCATTGTTGTATTATAGTATTTTTGTTTCGATTTTTTATCCATCGCCTGTCATATGGTGGATATACCATACCATGCTCCATTCCTGTGGAGCAACAACAGCAACTCGCTGTCCTGGTAACGCACTTAATTGCATGCAGAATCAATATTTGCTCACTTATTAGTATTACTATTTTTTCATTAGTGCATTATTGGAATGTTCAAATTAATTGATCAAAACAAAAAAATGTATTATTAAATTTTGTGGTTGAAATTTTTATTATTTTCTTTTTTGGTTCGGGAGCTTTTATTTGGTTCACTTTGTGGTTGCTACGTGGTACTTTATTATGTTTATTATATACCCAGATATGATTTATAATAGTAGAAATCATGCCCGAAGTCATGGTTTAAATCAAGGGACTGAATTATAAATCTGAACGCTTTTAATAATGATATTTTAGTTTATTCAATAAATTAAACTAAAGTGAACATTCAATAATAATTTTATAGTGTTATGGCATTCATAGAAGTTATGTTTTTCCATTATTTAATTTTATATATGACAAATCTCTTGCGAATCATATGTAATATATTTGAAGTTAAAGCAAACAGAGGAAAAAACGCATGTTACTCATACGTCGTGGTGTTTGAGTGAAATATTGTTATTTCTATTCTATTCTATTTATTTAATTAATTAACAAATATAATGAATTTTGCGTATATAAAATACTTACTAACTCCTTAATGAAGCAGTTTCTGATTGTCCTTCGACGTCTTTTTCTGTTACTTAAGATTAAACTTGAGAATATTAAAGACATTCGTACGGTTTTATACAAATAATTTTCCCCTGACGACTATCAAGTCATGCTCGAGGCTTTACTTCGTTGTTGTTTATTGTCTGCTCTACTGAAGCTATGAAGGTTCTGTTTTCCTTTGAGGAGGGTTCGGCTTTGGTGTCGTTCAAGAATCCTGAAGATGATCTGAGGGACTTTGAATGAAATAAAAATGAAGGACTTTCGTATGAATTGAGGAGAAAATAGAAACGATTACTTTCGTAATCTAACCTCACTTTGGTTGTGTCTTCAATATAATATTTCGTGGAATACTTTTGTTGTTAGCTAGTAGTTGAGTTAGAGTTGAGTTAGAGTTTAGTTAGAGTTGAGTTAGAGTTTAGTTAGAGTTGAGTTAGAGTTGAGCTAGAGTTGAGGTAGAGTTGAGTTAGAGTTGAGTTAGAGTTGAGGTAGAGTTGAGTTAGAGTTGAGTTAGAGTTTAGTTAGAGTTGAGTTAGAGTTTAGTTAGAGTTGAGTTAGAGTTGAGTTAGAGTTGAGTTAGAGTTCAGTTAGAGTTCAGTTAGAGTTCAGTTAGAGTTGAGTTAGAGTTGAATTAGAATTGAGTTAAAGTTGAGTTGAGTTGCAAATAAGATCCGCGTGGCTCGTTAACTTGATTAATATCATCTTAGAATCATCTTTTAACTTTTATTGGAAAACCTTGAGTTTTTTGTTGACTGAGTTCTATTGGTTTCTGTCACGATTGAGTTAATCGTCTTTCATTCTTTGATAAATCATGAATATTTTATTGAATATGTACTTTATTGAAGTATTCAAGAACGTCCTCAGATATAATTTTTAAGTAAATACTTTAGTTGTTTAAATGGTTTAGTTGCTGAAATAGTTTAGTAGTTTAAAAGATATCGAATCTCAACTCTATTTAAGCATAGTATAGTAAGTAAAATTGAATGGATACTAAATTTAAATGGATCTACTTTGTTTAATAAATTGAACCCTATATTATAAATGTCTATCGTATATGTATGTATATCAACCATCTCTAAGAAACTTTCTCTTTTAAGGGTTCATCCTCAAACGAAGACGAAGGCTTTTACATCAACTTTTCTTCTCCATTCTCCTTTTCTCTTTTAAGTTACATTTTTAATAACTGTCACAATTTTTTATGCATGAAAACACCAACGAAGGAGTTTAACTCTTGAACTGCACGGTTTTCCTACTCATTCAGCGCTCCACTCTTCTTCTATTAATCGTTATATAAAACTGAAAATGCAAATAAACAGCAATAAAAGCAAAAGCAAAAAGAAGTGAAAAAAACGAGAAACCTCGATAGGAAGAAAGCGATAAAAAGCAGTGATAAAATGGCTCGCTCAAAGTGACAAAATGAGTTACGTGAAGAAGAATTGCTTTCATATAACGTGGGTTGCGTTGCTTGAGTTGCTTGCTTCGGTTGCTTCGATTGCGTTGGTTGCGTTGGCTGAAGACAGAATTCCAGGAAGAACTGCTGCAGGATGACCGAAGGAGTGTCTGTTGATGGTTGATGTATTTGTTGTTGTTTTGTTATTCTTTCAAATGAATATCATTCCTTCATTTAAACTTTTTGATTAATTTTACTGACTTACTTATTTTCGCCTTCATTTCTACCGTTACTTTCATTTTTATTTTTATTTTTATTTTATTTCATTCTGTTTTTCTCGTTTTTCCGTTGTTTTTCTTATTATTTTTGTCAGTAAGTACAACTAACTAAACATTTGTGATGTTTTAATATTTTGTTGTTGTTTTTTTCCTTTTATTGCCCTTCACACACTTGTTATTATGTAACTTTTAGATTTGCGTGGGTGGGGGGAGGATTTAAAAAATATCATAAAATAAAAGAAATGCTTTGAAATGAAAACAAACAGAATAAACACTGGAAAAGCTAAAAAAATGTGGCTTTTGTGGCCTGCTATCAACTTCATTTAAGCCAACTCTTGCGTGTTTTTCTGTTCAGATTATATTTTAGCTGATTCTTTCTTTCTTTTTTTTAAACAGTGTTGTTTTGTCTCGTTGTTGTTGTTTAAATTGTTGCTGTTTACATTGTTGTTGTTGTTTACATTACGGCCCTCTTCTTATATTATGCACTTAATAAACCCACAGACACACTCACATATTCTCTCATACACCCAGAGACATACTTTTGTTGCTGCGTATGAAACACACATACAGGCACATACACACTCACACACTCACACAGACACACACATATAAACACAAGGGCTCTCATACACTCGCACTTGTATTGCCTCATGTAGTAATGAAGCTTGCTTCTGTTGTGTTGTTGTTCTCCTATTGTTATTATTATTATTATTATTTGTTGTTGTCGTTGTTGCTTCTGATTGTTTTTTGTTGTTGCAATGAAGCTTATATGCATGTGAAGTCGAGCATATTTACCGTTCGTTGCGGTTTTTATACCCATACAAAAGCTGCTTTAACGGTCTGCACCTCTTTTGATCATTGTTGTTGTTTTAGTTGTTGTACTGGAACAGCATCAGCATCACCATCATGAAAACCAACAACAACAACAACCACTTTTCTGTAGGCGATTTTATTTTGTTACCATTTTTATTACTTTTTTATAGTTTTATTATTTTAGAAAAATAATCTGTTTAATTTGACTGTTCAATTTAGCTTGGTTTCCTTTAATTTAATTCAATTTCATACAACTGAACATGATGAACTTCAAAAACCTAATGAACTCAATAAATCTAAAAAACATTTTTAGCTTGACATTAACTTAACTTTAACTTAATGTCTTCTTCCCCCCTCCGCTTCTTCCTGGACGCCACCCATCCTCCTCCTCCTCGATACTAATACACCCTCAGATTTAATCGCATTTGTTTCATTATTAAACATGCTTGATTTCTACTCAGCCACTCATCCATTAGTAATGAGTTTCCTTAGAAGTGGTTGCCACTGAATCATATCGTGTAAGCAGCTTATCGTCTCACATCGAAGTGTTGTATATACATGTACTATATTCAGGTGGCAGCACTGGATCGCTTAGAATTGTTTGCTTAGATACGGTACATTGTGGTGCTTGTGGAGGGGCTGTAGAACAGATTCTGAAGATTTTCTGAAAATACTTAAAACGAGTGAAAAACAGAAAATAAGCACAAGAAATGAAACAAACGCAAAAGAAAATTCATAAAATATGAATTTATGAGTACATATAAAAAAATATACGTTTATTAATTCGCTTCCAATAGTTTTAATTATAATTTTTAAACTCTTTTATAAACTTTGTACTTCCTACATTTTTAAACCGATTTTCTTAACCTTTATTAAGATCTTTCGGTCATTTCTTTGAGCCTTCATCTTCGTCCTTCATTTTCACTTTCATCTTCCTCTTCTTTATATTTTTCAGTTCTGTTACAATAGTTTTTTAGTTTTATTCACTCGTGTTTTCTTTATTCGGGGTAACTCTTAAATTGTGTTCGGATTTAAGTATGATTCCGAAAGAATACTTTTTTGGAAGGTTTTTTTGGAGGATTCTCATGCTCTCCTTACAGAATTTTGCTAAGCCGCTGGCTATAAAACAATCGTGAACAAAAAATGTCCGTCTGCTGATGATTCCTTTGATCAGGTTTCAGTATCAGTCGACGATGCTGTTATCCTTCTTCTTCTTCTTGTTCTTGAATTACTAAACACTAAAATGATGATCTCTTCAACTCTTCTCTGCTCAACATCGAAAAAGGAAGAGAAAGAAGATGGAGAGGTGGAAGAAGGAGTCAAGGAGGACAAGAAGGAGGAGGACACTGAGGATGTTGAGTAGGATGAGGATGGGAAAGAACAAGACGTTCGAAGTATAAACTTTAAACATTTAATCAGTTTGTTTTTGTTGTAAGCTAAACTATAGCAAGCAAAGTTTGAGCACAGCTTTGTTATTCATATACTCACGGTCAATAGAGGAATCAGCTCCCCTCTTTCTCCCTCTCTCTCTCTCTCTCTCTCTCACACACTCTTATTTCAAATATTATTTCAAACACAGCTCTTTCCATGTTAGACATGAGTTTCACGAGTTTTTCAACATAAAGATGTTGGAATGAAGCAAGAAAGTCTGCCATCTCTCTCAAGTAGTACCTCGGCATCTTCTCCTTCATTCCGATAGCAATGATTATTAAATGTCAGTGATTAGTAACAGTATTTTTCCCTCTCTGTTGCCGTATTTTTCGCATCGTCATTATAAATAGTAATCATTTCATATATTTTATCATTTAATTAACTCACATCTGAAAGGCACATCTTTCGGTCTGATGATTTCGTATCTTTGCCTCAAAATTTGCTAAACCCATCATGTTACTAAACATTGTCTTTGTGTAGATTACAAAATTACAAAATGATGGCAAAATATTGTTTATTCACGAAACCGTTAATTTATCACCGTATCCCGAATTCTGCATGGAATAAATGAGGTCCCCAGATGGAAATAATCATGTATGTTTTAAAATATCATTCCCAATGTTATAAATAAAATTATAGAGATTTAAAAATTGTAGAACTTTTCAAGAATTTCGACCCTAACAAATTGTATGGAAAATATTCATTAATTATTGCTTCCTTCTTTTAAAATTCCAATGAAATATTTATTTGTCTGTTTTCATTCCTCTTTATAGATTTTTTTTTAAAATATTTTTCTTTAATTTGAATTAATTTAAAATCATTTAATAAAATAATTTAATCTCTATTCGAATTCATATTCATTTAAATTCTTTTAAAATCATTCATTTAGTTTAATATAATTTAAGTGAAACTAATTTAATGTAATTGAACTTAATTTATCATATTTTAAATAAAAAGCTGTTTATAATTATTTTATTTTTTTTTTGTAATTCTTTTTCACCACTTTAAAAAATTCCTACTGGGTTTTACATGTTTCAAGCATTCCTACTGGGTCAACTGTTGATACCGTTGAAGACAAAAGCAGTGACAAAATAAACCTGTTGTTGTTTTGGTTGGGTAAAAGACACACTACGTTCAACACAAACACATAAACACATAAACAAACATTACCACGTTTTACCCTCTCTCTCACTGTCTCCCTCTCTCTCATCCTCTCTCTTCGTCACTCATATTTTAAAGTAATTATCTTGTATATACGTATATGTATGCATGTGTATGTTCATACACTAGATGCTTGTAAAAACATGCCATTTATATGCACAACAACAATGCACGGCAACACGGCGTTGACTGCGGCTGCGGCAGAGTTCTGATGACAAGCAGTCGACGTTAACTTTGACGCCGACGTAAACGTTTATGAAGCGATAATTAGAGTAATTAATTAAGAATGTGTGTGTGTTTGTGGATATGTGTACCATATGTGGTTTGTGGGAATATGTGTGCATGAGTGTGGGGTTGTGTGTGTGTGGGTGTGTGTCAGTGTTTCATTGCGGTGCCAAATTAAATTTCATCCAAGCAACATATAAACAGAGCTTCATACAGAAGCAGCTGCATTTTTCGTAAATATGAAAGCGCAACAATTTTCAGGACGCCCTTCAATAAAAATGGACGACCGGGGTGTTGGAGGAGAGCGAGATGGGGAACAGAGAGAGCGAGAGAGGAACTTGGTAAAAGTATTTGTGCTTTCACATCAGCAAAGTTTTGTCTTTCAAGCTACCAGCGGCCCCCTCACGCCCCCACCCTACCATTTTTTCCAATAACCACAGATTTTTAAAAATATTTGATAATTAAAATGTTTACGAATTGAATGTGTTTTAAAAAACCACATTTAATGAATAAATTGAAAAATTATCACGAATGCGAATTTAAAAAGAACCCAATTAATGTTGTTCTTATTTTGTTGGTTAGGCAATAAGATTTTAAATTTGCATACAGATTATACTGTGTACTTATTAAATATTAATTTAATGAAATTTTTTATTTATTTTCTTTAATTACCAAGCCAAACTTTCATCGCCAAAAGAAACACGTTCTGGCAACTCTGTGAGCTAGAATCGAATTGTGTTTTGTAAATGATAAGAGTTCTAAAGGGCCAAAGTTCTTATTAAAGGTTTGTGTCTGGAAAGAAAAGAAACTCAGCTCATGACTGAACCAAAAAGTTGGTTAGCATATACAACAACCACCAAATGAAGTTTCGGAATCACACAATTTTTTTTCATCTGCTGCTGTTTTTTTTTTAGTCGACTTTCATTCGTTCACTCAAAGTTATTAAATACCGCTTTTTAAGGGCAAAGCTCATTTCGAAACAACAACAACAGAGACAATTACAGCAACAACAACCGGTTCATCATCCATCTCATTGCTTCACTGGCACGTTCGCTTCAGTTGCTCTGTCGTGCTTCTGACCAGTTGCGAGTTCCTCGCTCTCGGAGGCGTTTGCTTTTGAATCGCTGTTGATCGGAGTTCTCGTGAAACCCCAGCATCAGCGTCAATTTCAATGTGAAGCTCCTCGTAGCGTCTGTGAGTCCACGCGTTGTTTGGCGCGTCTTTGACCGGAAGTAACGACATCGCGCAACGTTTTGAGTGCACTCAAGTTGGTTAAATACATTAAATAATTACTTGTTTTCACTTTATTTAAGTGGGTTCGACGATTTTTCTTTTTGTTGGTTGCTTGATTATAGTTTTTGTGATGATGTGATGCTTGTTTGCTGCTGATGGATTTAATTTGAGTCTCATTTGTTAATCTGAAGATGCAGCTATTTTTTTTTGTTATTTTTTGGTGTTTATTTAGAAACAGATAATTAAATCCTTGAACTGCTTAAGTTTAATATGTATAAAGCAATAAAAAAATAATGTTATTTAGAGGCAAGCAAAAATTTCGGCTGCCGATGCTTCTTCTTGTTAAAAAAATTAATTAACTATCATGTTGACATCCTCTCACAAACTGAGGACGACGGGAAAGGGGTTGTTGAAACAAGAGAGGGGTGTAGAGGGTGTTGATGTGATGGGAAGATGTTATGTTGCATTGAATAGCCGTAATATATTTTAAATTTAATAGAATTCCTGTTTATTTATTATACTTAAAACTGCAATCTCTCTCTGTCTCTCTGTCTCCCTCTTTCACTCTCTTTCTCTCTCTCTCCGTCTGGAATTGTTTTCAAATAATTTGCATATATTGACCACGAAAATGTGCAGTCTCTCGAAAGTACCAAATATTAAAGTATCATGTGAAGGTTAATTCTTTGTGTTTGCTATTTTTGGTTAACAAATTCACAGTAATTATGAAATTGCTATAATTACCACATCGTCGTCTCTCTCTGCTGCAATCAATATTTTAATTGGAAAGAAATTTAATCACGGGTTTCTTTATACACCGGAGCGTATGCGTAACTTTTATTATTATCTTTCTTTAGGTTTCTCTTCTCTGGCGGCTAAGTTTATTAGCGAGAAATTGTTTATTTTATGCCTTTGTAATCGCCATTTATGCAGCTTTCCTCTATCTCTCTCTCTCTCTCTCTCTCTCTCTCTTTCCTCCGATCTGTCGACCTTTCAACAGCATCACGTTTCTTTGCTGTCGCTCTTCTTTGATTATTTTATAATTTCTATTGAGATGTCAGAGTTTCTCTTGCATTTAACTAGGTAATTAAGTAGATTGTGAAGAATTGTACACATAAATAATAAGTGAGTGTGCGTGTGTGTGCATTGTAGGTGCATTTTACAGTGTCCGTGTGTCATCAAGCTTGTTGTAGTCAACATTTTCTTTATTTTCAATTCCTTCATGTAACTCCCCCCGCTTCTTTTCCTTCCCCCGCCGTTCAAAAACATTCACATTTGAATGACTCCGAACGACTTCTGATTTCCAAATGGGTTTCTAATCGTTTTTATTGCTTTTTGCTGTGGTTTTTTTGTGGTTTCCCTTATGTTCTTCTCCTCCGTTTTTGTTTGGTTTTTCTTAAGAACTTTTAGACTGGTTTTGTGGTTATTTATTAATGACTTAAAACTCGCTCCAGCACCATCTACGACACCAGCTCCAGCCTCAGCAGAAGCTGTACCGAGAAGTGTGCCGCTGACCACATGATGGCTTCTTTCGAGTATCGCAAAGACAACCTGCGTGAGTTCCTGTCGCATCTGTTTCTAGACTGCATGACCAGATACCAAAATGAATCGTCTGCATTGAGTGAAAACCAGACGGTGGAGGCTAACGAATGTGAGTGACCATGTTTTCACTCATACTCATAATAATCACAACTCAAATAATTATGATGATGATGGCGATTTGATCTGTTTTGACTCTTCATCAGTTTTCTTCACCAGCGCCCCACAGTTTCTTGAAGATGCTGTGTTGATTCCTGGCGATGGCATCGATATCGACACCATCGACCAGGCTGCCGCCGAGCGTGAACTTCGGTTAGCTACCATAGTTATTGAGGAGGCAGGGGAGGATGCTTCAAATGGCAGCCAGCAGATGCACTGTCCGGTCCGTTTCGATGGGTACCTGTGCTGGCCAAGTACGCCAGCTGGTACGGTGCTCAGTCAATACTGCCCGGATTTCGTCGAAGGATTCAATCGGCAGTTTCTGGCACACAAAACGTTAGTTAGCGGAAATTTTATAACCTACTAAATTCGCTGAAATGTATTTTGAGGATAGTTTAAATACGAGTACATGACGAGTTCATTCTGATCGTATTAAATCATGGATGGCATTCCATTTGTGTTTAATTGCGATGCAACTTGTTACAACTTTTATCCTTCTTTTTGTTACATGTTTTTTACAGTTGCTTGGATAGCGGTCACTGGTATCGACATCCAGAAAGTGGTCAAGAATGGTCTAACTATACCAATTGCATAGATTATCATGATCTAGAGGTAAGAATTGCCAATTCAATAGTTTAAATAGCTGAATAAGTTCAAGAAATTCAGTCATTCATCAATTTTAACTGAATGTGATAGTAGCATAATTTATTATGTATTAATTAGTTATTCTCGTTATTTGGATGAGTCTCATCCAAAATCTCATTTGATGGTGTTAATTCCTTTCGTCTTCGTTTCTTCTTAATTTTCTTTCTTTTGTTCTTCTTCTTCTCCTCCTGGTTTTTTTTTCTTTATAAAAGTTTCGTAGTTTCGTCAATGAATTGTATGTCAAAGGATATGCTTTATCCTTAAGCGCTTTGCTTCTATCGATCGCCATCTTTTTGGGTTTCAAGTAAGTTCTAAACAAAGAAAAAAATACATCAAATAAAACTAACAAACTAACAAACTGATAAAATATATGCACGATCTGTGATCTTAAATATCCTTGCAGATCCTTGCGTTGTACCCGTATTCGTATACATGTCCACCTTTTCACTTCGTTGGCTTTAACATGCAGCGGATGGATTCTGTGGTACAAACTGGTTATCGAGCAACCGGTACACGTGCGTGATAACCCGGTATATAGTCGGATATCCTAGATTACAGAACATAAGTTGCATTGTGTCATATTTCAGCTTTGGTGCATCGGGCTTCACCTGTTGATTCACTATTTTATGTTGGTGAATTATTTCTGGATGTTCTGCGAGGGTCTTCATTTGCATTTGGTCCTGGTTGTGGTGAGTGCTTAAGGAAATACTATTCGATCGTTTGTTGTTGTTGTTTTTGTTGGATTTTTTTAGGTCTTCGTTAAGGACACAATCGTGATGCGTTGGTTCATCCTGTTCGCTTGGGCCTCGCCGCTGTTATTCTTGAGTGGATACGCGTTGGCACGTTTCTATCATCCAACCGACGGAATGCAGTAAGTTCCATTGAGAGCGAAAGAGAGAAAGATACTGTTATCGTTACCGCTTATTACCGTTATTATTCTTTCAAAGCTGCTGGATGGAGGACAGCGCATTGCTTTGGATTTTATCACTGCCGATCTGCATCTCATTGATGTCATCTCTCAGTGAGTATGAGCTACAATAACTAATAACCTTTCTCTCTCTCTCTCTCTCTGTCTCTTTCGCTTTTATCAGTTTTTCTCATTAATGTTCTACGTGTAATCGTGCGAAAATTGCACCCTCAATCCGCCCAATCAACCCCTTTGGCCATTCGCAAAGCAGTTCGGGCCACAATCATTTTGGTAAGAGTTCCTTCAGGACACTCCACCCTCCATACTCCTTACTCTCAATACTCTGCCTGACTCTGCATGATCCTCTTCTTCTACAACTGATCATATCTTTCTCTTCCGTCTAGATTCCTCTCTTCGGTCTGCAGCACTTCCTTCTTCCGTATCGACCGGATAAAGGTACCCCTTTGGATCGCTTCTATCAGATTCTGTCGGTGATCTTGGTCAGTCTGCAGGGCTTCGTGGTCTCGTTCCTCTTCTGTTTCGTCAATCATGACGTCACTTATGCCACACGCAGCCTGGCCAATCGTCTGATGCCACGTCTGGTATCAGCACCGCCGCCCAGCAGTCATACGGGGCAAATCGGAACAACAACACCAAGTCGCGAGCTGGGCGTTTAAATCGGGCTGAAGGACCCAAACAATGAATGGAAGAGCAAGGAAAAAATATTAAACATACTTTCTTACAGTTTGAAATTAAGACTCGTGATATTATTAGAAGATCAAACTGATCAAATGAACAAGAGGGACATAGAGAAAAAAAGGACAAAGAGGACAAGAAGAGGGAGGGAGGAAGAGAGAGAGAGCCTGAGCTTATTCAACTTACGTATGAAAAAGGAATTTATGCCAAATATATACTCCTTCCTGTAATGAATACTTCAATAAATGTTTACAAGCTATTAATAAATAAAATAAGATGAAAGTGAACTGAAAACCTAAACAAATTTGCAATCAATTCGATCAAAAATTACTCAAAACAGAGAAAGCAAAACGGTTTGTATATTGATCGGAAATGTTATCAAAATACCAAGAAAGCATGGCAATAATATCGAATATTTAAAGCATAATAAAACTTTGAACTTTAATTAAAGTTCATTAAGCTAAATTCAAGTCCAAACTGAATGTTTAATGAGTTCAGAACTTAATTAATATATTTTTATTCCATTATTTCAAATATGAAACGCAAATTTTAAGAATAAAGGACACTTTGTTTGCCAGTTTTTCTCAAATGAATTTTATTGGATATTTTTTTCGAATTTTGACCACTATTTTTTGTAAACTTCTCTTTAATGAATTAATACACATAATAATTTACATTTATTTATATATAAATTTAATTTTCAGATTAATTTTAGTTAAAATTATAATATAATTTAGTTAAATAATAATAGTAATATAATAATAAGGTTAATATATTTATTATAATAAGTGATTGATATAATAATAATTAGAATCATATGAATAATAATAACAATAATTTGATATGAACATTAATTAGTTAGTAAATCTTATTTTCTTTTTTTTTGTTGTTGAGTTTCTTAAAATTGTCAATTTTTATTTTTGTTCGATTCGGTTGTTAATCCCGATATTGGTGCAAATTGTGTTGTTGTTGTTGTTGTTGTGATTTTCTCATACTTGTTTTGTTCTTCCTCAATTCAAAGAATGGAAATTCTCATTCTGTTTCTTTGTCCTACGATTTCCTTACCTTTTTTGCCTTTTATATGATATATTTTTTCATATTGTATTCATTCTTTTTACTTTCTTTTCGACACGTTCTTCAGTTGAAACAGTTTAATTGAAACATCTTTCGTTCAGTTCAAATGAAATGTAATTTGGGTTTGAAACATTATAAAGTTCAGTAAAACAAACACTGAGATTCGAAAACTTCGATTAGAAAATCGTAGAAACATCAGAATAGAAAATGGAATCGAAACAACATGCGATACTGTGTAGCCTAGAAAAACAACGTGGAATTGAAATAGTCAAGTACTATTAAGGATATCATAAATCACTATGTGAACATAACGGAACTGAAACAAGGCAGTACTCATGTACCATGGAATTGAAACTGTTTATATATACATTTAAAACTTGTTGGTATGAAAAACAGAGTGAAATTTAAACACTATCACCCGAGAATAATCTGGAATTGAAATCGTATTCATGCACGTAGATTTGGAATATCGTGGAATTGAAATTGCGAGCTCTAGAAGCGGAGAGAAAATGAAACACCAAACGCGTAAAAAGGGATGCCCTGCAGGGCGAAATTAGAGCGTGTCTCTTTAGTATACAATGTCCTCTGTATGCTATACGATACGTTTCGTTAAATACGTACTCGCCTCCAATACATTGTATGATGTGTTTAAAGTAAATAAAAAGAACCTAATATATGAGCAATTATTCTATGTTTTTAGCTTAAAAACTAATGCGAGCCTTTATTCTTTCACTTCTTCCGAGAGGATCGTTGAACAGGGTGCATGAGTGGGGTGGGGTGGGGGCGTGGCTGTGGGGTCGGAGGTTGGAAAGAAGAGGAAATTCTGTTGTTTTGTGAATTTAATATAAGTACGTATTTTTATTGAATATTTATCACTATGTCGTAGTTGTTGTTGTTGTTGTTGTTGTTTGAATATTTTCGTTTATATGGCATGAAAAACCGTTACACACACAATGAATACACACATCAATACTATGTATCAAGTAAATATGTATTTTTTTATTGTTTTTTTTTTTTTTTTTGTAATTTTATTTATTTTTTTGTTTGTTTTGTAAACTTTTATTTATTTTCTTCATTTGAAAGAGCATAAAAGAGAGCATAAAGAGAACAAAACTAATGCAAATACAAATACAAATACAAAGCCAAATACAAATACATAATAAATAGGTACATGCAATATATATGTATGTAATATAATATATGCTATAGTAAGAATTTATTTTATTTTATGGGAACGTGTTTTAAAATATTTCTTATTATTATTATTTTATTCTTTCACAAGATGATGTTATTTTCTTGTATTGTTTTTTAATTTACTTTAATTTCAACCATTTTGTTTAATTTTATTTAATTTACTCAATTTAATTTTATTTAATTTTAATTTATTATATTATATTTAACTTTATTTGATTTTTTTTCATTTCGATTTAATTAAATTTGATTTTCTTTCATTTCATTTGACTTTGGTTAATTTTATTTAATTTTATTCAATTTTATTCAATTTAATTTTATTTAATTTTAATTCATTTTATTAATTTTATTTAATTTTATTTACTTTTATTTCATCTTATATAATTTTATTTAATTTGAATTCATTTCAAATTAATTTCATTTTATTTCATTGTATTTAATTTTATTTATTTTTATTTCATTGTAGTTAATTTTATTTAATTTTATTTGATTTTGTTTTATTTTATTTGATTTTATGTGACTTAGATTAATTTTATTTAATTTTATGTCATTTTATTAGAAATAATTTCATTTTATTTATTTTTTATTTTATTTATTTATTTTTTATTTAATATTCCATGTTTTTTTAAATTTTAATTCCTTTTTTGCATTTAATTTAATTTTATTTTATTTGGTTTGATTTCTTTTTCTTTGATCTTTTTTTGTTTTATTATTTTTAATGTTTTATCTTCTTTCTTTCAAATATTCTTTAATGTAATTTAATTGTTTTAAAAATTTTTTTATATACTTATTTTTTTTTAATATTTTGTTTTTGTTGTTGTAATATATTGCACTGAGAACATAGCTAATTAGTTGATTAATAATAAATGACAATAATTTTGCTTTTAATGATAGTAAGTAATTCATTAAGTCAGTAATTAAGTACACAAATACAAGGACAGTAACTAGAATAAGATTATAATAATTGATTTAATAATATCAAGTATGGTTGGGTATTTAATCTGTGTCAGTCTCTTTCTATATGAATGAGTGACTAAGTGAGGGAGTGAGTGATTGAGTGTTGAACTGAACACTCAAGTATTGTTAAGTAATTATAATAATGCACACTAATCGTAAGTAAGACATAAGTAACTTAAGTTAGTTTATTAATTAAATACTTCATTCAAAAACTTCATTCATTTGATCTGAATACATTTTCGTAAGTGTCGGAAAAACTTTGTGACAATTAAAAGCGTGTTAATTTTTAAATTACTTAAAATATTATGGAAAATTTGTTCCAAAACTGTGAAGTTTTTCGAAGCCAAGAGATCGTTTTTAAAAACTACACCGCACAAATAAATTTAAATTACAGTTAAGATTAAATTAATAAATAAATTAGAATTACTTTGTTTAAGCCTTAAACTTCAATTTAATTATTTTCGTTTCTTCCGTGGAATTCATTACACATTCCTATGTAGTTGAAAGAATTTGTAATAATTTCCTCCATTTGACTCTATTTTGAACCAATAATTAATAATAAGATTTAAGATAAATTTAATTAACAACCCTAATAAACTTATTCGTTCAAAATTAATTCAAAAATATATTCAAATATTTATTAAAAATATATTTGATATTATAATTAATTATATTGATTAAAATTCAAACACATTTAATTCAGATTTTAATTTCAATCGATTACAACTTTAATCACATTCGATTAAAATTGTACTTGTGTTCTAATAACACAATGTTTTGGTTTCTGATTGAATTAAAATTAGTTTGATTAAATTTATAGTTAAAATGTTCAGAGATTTTCGTAAAGCGCTAGTTGTATATTATTAGTTATTTGATATTGAAATTATTCGGAATAATTTTGCAATTTAAATTAAAGTCAATCGATTTTGTTGGCGAAATAAATTTGAATATGTTTTTATTTAAAAAAATTATTCTTAGATATTAAAACATTGAAATAGTTCTTTAATATACATAATTATTTTCCATTTGATTTGATTTGATTTAAAATTTGTTTTAATTTTTAAATATTTAACTAAATGTGCTTTTTTTGCCTTTTCTTTTTAGCTTTATGTAAATAACTCAATTTTCTGTTTTTTTATATTTGATTTCATTCTAATCTTCATCACTTTCTTGTTTCCTTTTCACAATTTTTCACACAAGCGTTCCGTACAGTGTTGCAGCCACATTGATTTTCTTCTTCTTCTTTTTCTTCTTCTTCTTGTCATTATTGTTCTAGTTGTTGTTTCTTCTGTTTTTACTACTGTTTCTAGATGTTGTTTTTATCATTCTTCAATCATTAACTTATTTTTGCAAAACAAACAAAAATTACAGAAAATTTTAATGTACTCATTCTTTTCTTCTTCTTCTTTTTCTTATTTTAAACATTTAATTTTCTAGTCTCTACATATAAAAATTTGGAAGTTGATCTTGGCTTTCCATGATTTATTCATTTATTTTCCTTTTTTTTACTTTATAATAATTTAAGCGATCATCTGATTGGTTTTTCACAAGTATTTTTCTTGAATACTTTCAGGTGTTGCTGCAAATTATACCCGCCCATTTTCGATCAATGATCGGTCTCAATTGTCTCATTATTTTAAAAGCAGAGCCTGAGAATAACTATCACCACTCACTCGAAATGAATTCTTCATTAAAAGTAATCTTTTAAATCTTTTCTTTTTAAATCGGTCTTTCAAAAAAGTCTTTAAAGAGTTTCATTTATAAAAAATCGCAAGGTTTCGCAAAGTCTTTAAAGACTTTAATTTATTGTTAGCTTTACTTTTCATACTACAATAAAGACAGCGTTATTTAGAATGTTTATGGTTTATTTCTGAAAAAGTGTTTTTAAAAGCCAGGTTTTAATGAGGTACCCTTTTATCTAATATATGCCTTCCCCCCTGAAGTGTCTTCCGGGGTCAAAATGGAGGGGAGTTTGGCAAAAAATTTGAACGATGTTAATACAGAGGACACTTCGAGGCAAGAAAGATACTGGATAAAACAGTAATCATTATTTCAAAATAATAAATTCAAATTCAAATTGAATAAAAGTCACGTGATAACTTTTGTTTTCCTGACTTTCTTAAATGAATTATTAAAGAAAAGTTTCAAACACCGTTTAAAAGTGAAAGCAAAAAGTTTAAAGTTGCTTTAAAAACGGATTGGTAAAAGGTTTTATATATAATTTGAAGGCTTTAAATCTTATAAACTCGAAATTGAAATGTAAACATTTCATTTAGAAAATCGAGAGGATGAAGATGACCAAAGTCATCAACATGGAGTTAATCATCAGTTGTTCAAAAGACTTTCTCTTTGTAAATTGTACCATCCACTTGGAAGTCTTTCCTTTTGAAAAAGGAAACTCTTATGTTGATATAAGTTTTCATTTATAAGGACACAGACAATAGAGATGTCTACAAAGTCAGTGATAATAAGATCTGTCTTTCCTCTGAATCTTTGACCCGTACCTATTGAATTAAGAGGTCTGATTCATAAAAAAGGTCAAGTAGTCGTAGTCGTCTCAGTGTAATCCAATTATAATTCTGTCTCTCTATCCACTGTCTACACCAATCCGTCCACAAAGAAGACGAATACTGTCTATAGTAAAGACACGATTAGAAGAAGAAAGAAAGTCTTTGTAGAGTATAGACATTTAAGTATATACCAAAGCCTGATATATAAATAACTCTCACCTAAATGAAAATTTAAACGTTAAAACTTAAATTTTAATTCTTAAATCCTAAAACTTAAATCTTAAATATTAAATCTTAAATATTATTGTGAATATTGAATCTTAAATATTAAATCTTAAACCTTAAATCTTTATTTTTATATCTTAACTTTTAATTCCTAACTCTTAACCCTACATTTTTACTCTTCCTCCTTTTAACTCTTATTTCTAAAAGTAAAAGTTGATGGAAACCTTTTATTTTTAAAAATATAAGGTTAAAATAAAGGTATGTTATTATATTTAATGAAAACTTCCTAACACTTTTATTTTTAAAACCCTTTTGGAAAACCTTTTGAAAACTTTCATTTTCAGAAATAATTCTAAAGAGGTATTTAAATATTTTTAATTACAAAAGTCTTTTTAAAAATCCATTAATTAGTGAGGCCATGCCTCTAAGGTGTGTCAAAGGAGCAAAGTTATGGAACTTGGCAAAAGAGTGTTTACGGAATTACTAGACACTTCGAGGCAGATACTGAACGTGGTCTGAAGAGGTGTATTGTGCGCTATCCTAGTGCATGACTCCAAATTGCCTCAAGGCATCGAAAGGATGGAGTTTGGCATGACCGTACAAATGTGCATATGGAAACACTGAAGATACTTCGTGGCATTAATTGGACGTGGTCTATGGGTGATATATAAACATATATGTATATGTTATAGCGTATATGGGGATTATATTGTGTATGGATATTTATTGGGGGAATTTTAAAAAGACTTTTATAAACTAGAAAAGTTTGAAATAATTCTGATAATTACTTTTGAATACAAACATTTTTAAAAGGCTTTTTTGAAAGAGTTTTAAAATTGCAAGTCTTAAAAAACTTTTCAAAATAAGTCTCGAATAACTTTAAAAAATCATTTTCACAAATAATTGTTATAATTAATATATAATTATTATAATTTACATTCAATTATTAAAAGTTGTATTTAATTCTTATTTTAACTATTTTGTATTTTTGTTATATTTAATAATAATAAATTAATTATTATATTTAATTATAATTTAAGGTTTAATTATAATAAATTATTTATTACATTTAATTATAATAAATTAATTTTCTTTTTAATTATAATAAATTATTTATTATAAGTTAATAAAAGTCTCGTGATAACTATTATTCCCCTAATACTATAATTTTATATAATAAATATAATTTTATAATAATATAACTTAAAATAATATTGTGTTGATAATATAATTTATAAAGGTTTGAATCTCTGGTATATACAGATCACTTCCATAGATCCATCTTCTTGTTTTCTCGACAACTCTATCCTTTTCTGTTCAGATAGATCTATTACTGTTCCATATTTATAAAAGTTTTTGTACATACATTTATATATATAGACTAGTGATGGATCTATCTATATATAAATATCGCAACATCAGCAGATGGACTGGTTTAGAAAGAAGAATGATAGATCTATTTAACCTAAACAATATATATGAGTATGTCTATGTCTATGTCAATGCTACGTATGAGATTACTACATCTATATATATGTATGTATATATATATTGATAAGGTATATAATCGAAACAAACTAAACAATATCTATGTCTATAGCTATGTGTATGTATGACAGTATTACGTCTATATTTATATGGATAAAATATATGTATTTATGGTATATTCATCTGATCGTTTACTAGACATTCTAGACTCTACATTGACTTTCTTTTCCGTCTTTTTCTTTTATTGTTTCTTCTTCGTCTTCACCTTCTTCTTCTTTATGTTTCTTTAGGTCCTTCTAGAAGAATTTCTGTTCCAAGATGATAGAATAACAGGTCAAGTATTAAATAAGTTATATAGTGGTTATCATCCTCGTCTGTAGTGAAATTCTTATAGATTTTATGGGAAAATATTTTTATGAGAAGTTTGTATAGAAAGAGTTTTCATGGAGTTTTTATAGAGCGTTTATAGAGTATTTACAGAAAATTTATTGAGAAAAAGTTAAAGATATAGGTATAGGAATATAGTCCTTTTATAGTTATAGAAATTTCTATAGTGAAATACTTTTCAAAATAAGATTTCAGTGAAAGACTTTTGTGTGTTGAAGAGAAATACAAAATGAAGGTACATTTACAATGATAAAGTCTTTGTAGAGACATTTTTTTGTGTTAAAACTTTTACACTGCAGCTTTTATTTAGAAACCATTTGGTGAACCTTTTGCGGCAATGCGTTGAAGAAACGACAATTCGGACCTTTCGCTTCTCTCTCGGATATCTTTTTTCCTTCAAACTGATTTCGTATCTTGATCGGTCATTCTTTCTCTGAGTATCTTGATTTTTAGTACTCACTTTTAATATCGTTTTTTGTTTTAGCTTTTTTAGTTACATAAAATGTTAAACACATACCTACAACTAAATTTAATGACATTGTTTTTGTTGGGTACATAAATACATACGATACGATAAGATACGATATCTGTACATCTATTATACGAGTAAGTATGTATGTATGTATGTGTGAGCGAGCTGATAACCAGTTTAAATGCCTGTCTGTCTGTTTTTTGTTTTTTTCTGTCATTTTTTGTCTATTTTTCAGTCTGCTTTGTGTCTGTTTCTTTGTTTTTTCTGTATAGTTTTCTGTCTATTTTTCAGTCTGTTTTTCTGTCTGTTTCCTATGTGCTTTTCTGTATATTCTTCAGTTTTTTATCTTCCTTTTTTTATCTTTCCTTTTCAGTGTTTGATTTTTCTTTTATTTCTCTTTACCTGTTGTTATTTTTGTTTTTGTATAGCAGCTTTTCCTATGTAAACGGAATTGTCTCAGTTAATACAGTATATGTGCGTATCTGTGTGTGTTTGTGTACTATTTTTGGTACATGATTTTAAAAAATCTCTCAACCTTCAAATTATTATATTGCCATCGTTGGTTTGGTTTGGTTGTGTTTTTGTTTGTGTTTTTCTTTTGGTTTATTCGAGTTTAAATCTTCGATTTCTTTTCCTACTTTCCTGGATTTTAATTGCATCTTTTATACCCTACACTCGAAGGTGATGGTTATATTTTTTCTAATAGTTTTGTTTTATTTTTCAATTTCATTATATAATTTAATTTAATAATTTTCACATAATTTTGTTTTTTATTTTTTTACTTCCTTTTAAAATTAATTTGACTAAAATTGTTTTATTAAAATATCATCTTTCTTCTTTATTGAAATAGAATTTTCATTAAATTGAAATTTCTTTAAATTAATATTTGATTCTTTATTAAGTAGGAAAGCGGATTTTTAAAGTTGGTGTTTCATTTAATTTACACTAATTTTTCTCAAAATTTAAAAATATATAGAATTCATTTTTGATTTCTTAGCATAAATCAATACTTATTTATAATCCTAACATCTTGCTAACTTACAAACTTAGCTTCGAAAGAAGGATTAAGGAATTAGGAAAGTAATTTAGAAAGTATTTAAGTAATTAAAGGAGTTGTATGAATATAATTCCATAGTAGAAGAACAGAATCGAGAAGGAAATCCAGAGTGTAATCAAGAGTGGAACAAAGAATAGAATCAAGAGTAGTACAGTAATAAGTGAGTATAATTAAATAACTGGAACGATTCCACGGAGTGATCATTGGGGTGATCCTCAAGTGATAAAGTCAATCTTGATTACATATAAAAATATGAAAGACCTGTTAATTACAAAAGATGATTTCTATTACAAATGATTATCAGGTAGATTGTCACGAAAAGCGGATAAAATTAGCCTTGAATCAAAAGGTGGTCAAATGAATGTTGATTACAAAACGTGATCAAATTGTTGAAAAATTAAACAAACGCTGCTCAAGGAACCTTGATTATGAGGGTGATCAAATTGATGATGAATCCGAATTATGATCAAGTTAAATTTGTAAAGAGAGATGATCAAGTACATCCTGATTATGAAAGCTGATCAAATAAACGTTAGCTAGAAAAGGTCAAATTAACCTTGAATTCCACAGGTGATCAAATGAATTGATTATTAAATGCAAGGTAATCAAGATAACTTTGATAACGAAACGTTAATACTTGAATCTTGATCTTCAAAGGGTGATAAAATGAATCGTGAAGCCGTGGAAAGGTGATTCTTAAAGGAGATCCTGCTGAAATCAATAAAATAGATGTATGAAGTCATATACACATATCTTGAAAGGTGTATATTAACACGGCTAAAGATATCGTATGATATATGGTTGAAAAAACTTTTTATTTGAAATTTTCTTAAAATGTTTCTTTTTTATAGTCAAATTATTTCCATTTTTTCCTTTAGTCAATTAAAATCACTGATTTTTATTTTTATTGTACATCCCGGCCAAAATTTCTACAGTTTACAAATCGAATATCGCTGCCAACGCTACGCTATGTACAGGGTGCCTTACTTATGACGTAACAACAGCAAAAAGGAAACAAAAAAATACTCGCTTCCGAACTCGCTCTGCTCTTCGCTCACACATTTATTTAAATATCGTAGATTGCAATAAGTTTTCATAATCATAATCATAATCGTAATAATTATCATAATCATAATTATAGTCTTAATAATAATCATAATCATAATAATAATCTTAATCATAATCATAATAATGATAATATTATTAATAATAATAATAATAAATGAATTAATTTGTTTCTTTTTAGTTTGAGTGTTTAGTTAAAGTTTTGAGATTTAGTTAAACGTGGATTTACTTTAGTATTTGAAAAGAACAGCTAAATATTATTGATACTTTTTTAGTTTTTCTTGTTTTTGGTTTCTGCTTTTCTTGTTTCTTTTTTTGCCTTAGTGTAAAACAAATAAATTACTGAATAAACAATTAATTTAGAAACTACATTTTTTTAGCGTTTTTCTTTTTCTCATTAGTATTTGCTGCGTTTTCACTGCGTTCGCTGCGCTTCCTAAACTTCGACTCGACCTTTTATCTACTACTTTTCTGCGGGTTGCCCTGCCGCGCGCCGCTTCACTTTGTGCGGTGCTGCGAGAGCCTCGACCTGTCTAGCTTGGGGAATGGTTTCGGGTTCGTGTGCGTTACCCTGTATCAAGGTAGACGCTGACTGACTACTTAGTTGAATTGTTACGCGTTACATTTTGTGCTGACAACCCTCTTTGTCAGGGTTGCATTTTCGTTCGGGGTTGCTTTGTAAATAAATGATTTAAAAATTCTTCTTAAATAGTTTTTTTGTGTTTTTGTTTTTGGTTTTGTGTTTTTTGTGTTTCTTTTTGTCTCTCAACTTTTCCGCTAAATCTAATCTTAAGTAAAATTTTAACTCTTGCAAAATGCTGATGTTGTTGTTCTTCACACTGTTATTATTCGCTTTTACTGCTTTCGGTGTGATTTTGCTTGGCTTTACTTTGCTTTTAAGCGGTTTTGGTTTTGTTGGTCTTAAAGCTGACTTGCAACACCCTGTTTCCGAGTGTGTAGCCGTTGAGTGACTGAATGGCCACCACCGCCTCGTCGTAATTCGTCATGGTGACGAAGCCGAAACCCTTGCATTTGCTAGTCTGCAGATCGCGGATGACCTTCACGGACTGCACGGCGCCGAACGGGCCGAACAGCTGCCAGAGGACGTTCTCCTCGGTCTCGGGGGCCAGGTTGTAGACGAATATACACCAGCCGGAGCCGGTCATGGCGTTGCCAGGCAAAATCGAGTTGGCCAGCAAATCACCAGCCAATGGTGAGTATCTGCAATGAGCAGCGACGATGGAGAGAGAGAGAAAGAGAGACAGAGAGAAAAAGAGAGATATTAAAATATGAATTATTTTTGAGGAGAAAAATTGTTAAGATTATAATATACGATACTTTAAAATAGCTGTTTTTGATGTGTAATCGTTAACACAAAAAGTCTCTTGCATACTTTTAGGCAAAATTTAGTTATTCTTTTTTTTGGTACTCGTTTTTATTATATTTTATTTTTTTTCAATTTTCATAATTATTTGTTTTAATTAATAATAGTAATCGTTGTTGAATAATAACAATAATTTTATTATCGCTAATAAAGGGTGGGCCATCGGCTGGTTTCTTTTTGAATTATTTAATTAAGTAATTTAATTTCATTAAATTTAATTAATTATTAATTTAATTTATTAATTAATTATTTAATTTAATTATTTTTTAATATCGCTGGCCAACTCTTTATAGCAGTACCTTAATTTATATAGTAAATACTTTTTATTATGACATGAAATGGAACTAACAATCTACTACTTTTTTGATGTCTTACATTGTACACTTCAATATAATGAATTATAATTGATTCGGGGATGGCTATAAATGTATCAAAAAGTTGTGAAAAGTGTTGCTGTGGCTTATGTGTAGCGTATTTAGTAGTAGTTTAAATATATGATGAGGTATTTTTTTTAATTTTTTCTGATAATTTAAATGCGTTTTTCTATTTATTATTAACTTTTTAAATGCAAAATAAATATACATAAAATATATAATACGAGAAAAAATGTGTATTTGTAGACAAAAATAAAGCAGTGATGAAATTTTCGATTTTAGTTGTGAAAACAATTCTGTAAATGCAACTGTAACAAACTGTAAGCAAAAAATAGGCATGAGATTCACTTAAAAAATATGTAGTGACAGTCGAATATCCGAATATTCATCAACATAATTTGAATGGAAATAATATCGAAAAAAATACTTAAAACAGATCCAGTTTTTAAACTGGAGTCTGTTTTGAGTTTGGACAGAAAAATGTTCAAAGAAAATGCATTGATTTAAGTTGAGTTTATCCACGTTTAAGTTTTGACTTTATTACCAACTCAGGAAACTCAGGAAATTCCTTCAATTTTATTTTAATAATAACAATAGTTATTTTATTATCTACACGGCAACCTCGGCGTAACTCTGTGTATAAAGCGCGCAAGAGTGACAAACTAAATCTATAACCTAATTCAGAATCTGAATGAAATCAAATCAACCTAATTTCGAAAAACAAAAATGTTTGAAGTAATACAAAAAACATTTGATTGACTTCTAAAAAAAATCTACAAAATATCTGGATGATTATAATAATTACAATGATAAATTTTGGCACTTTTAATTGTACTCTTTCCACGAATTAGTATTTTGCTTGCTTTTATTATTTTTATTATTTAGAAAAAAATTATGATTCATGTGTGGTTTAATAAACTTACATGCAACTTAATGCAGCCATTATTTGTTTGGATCTAGTGACATCCTTTAACGCGTGCGGATGTTTCCGCGTATTAAACGATTCCTCTGTCTCGCTAGAGTTTGCAATGTAAAGATGGTTAGTATTTAGAAAGCTGCTGTAGAATTTGGAAAATTTATTGCACTCGAGCTAACTTAAGGAAATCTCATGCGTTACTTTTTACTGGGTTAGTGTTCGAAGAGAGTCGGTAGAGTAGATTAAAATAAAGAGTACAGATGAGCGGAGAGTAGAGTGGAGTGGTTCTGGATCTAAATACATATGTTTATGGCATAAACTAAACCAATTAAATGAATGTATTATTAAGTCGTCTGTGGCTCTGATTCCGATTCTAAATTTAAAACAAAACTTAAGCTAAACACAAATATTTAATTACAACCGAACTCAAATAAAATAATTAAGAGTAAATATGATATATAAAATATTAGAACAGAACTGAAAGGAAGAACAACAATCACAAAAAACCATCCGCAATATTGTCTAAAATTTGTTACAGAAACAAAAAAAAATAACGAAAAATAAGGATAGAGTACAAAGGATAAGATATTATAAAATTAATACAGACAAACCAGAAAAATAATTTAAAATCTCAGACACTTTAACTTGTAATCAATTAATGCATGTCTCAATTAAAAGTCTCAATTACAAGACACAATTGAAAGACTCAATCTTATAATAAAATAAATAAATACCACACAACAACGACAAAACCAAAAACACAATATTAATACACAGTAATTATTACCCAATATTATTTGTTGGTCTTTGTTTTCTAGGTTAAAATTATATTTAAATAAAATAATCGTTTAAAATTCACCTCTGCAAACCCTTGTTAATGGGCAACATCGGGATCTTTCCAATGCTAAATTTTGTTGTTTTTTTATGGTCCAAAAAAAAAAAAAAAAATATAAAAGAAAGAAAATTTGTTGTATATAAAGATTATAAAAATTATATTATAATAAATAAATGTACAAATAAACTCTTCAATAAAATACAAAATTATACTGTTTAATTTATAACTTATATATGTATAAATCATTTTTAAAACATAATCAATTATATACAAAAGAAATAAAATAAATTATATATTATATATTACATAAAAACAAAGAGCTTTCTAATAATTAATATTAACAAAACGAATATTAATATTATTAAAGGTTAACTGAGGATAATATTATTTGAATTATTGGCTATGTTAAAGACTTATGAGCTTATTATGTATGTTAATCAAGGAATTAATATTAATGTTAAAGAAATTAACTAATGTAACTGTTACTGTTAAAGGAATATCAAATGGTAAACAAATTATTATTAACGGTAATAAAATTAATCTTAGTTTCTCAAAAATTCTAACAAAATACGGTCAAATGTTAATTTTAACAGAATAAATATTAAGATGATGAGAATTAATGCATTAATGTTAATGTTGTTAAAGCAAATATTCTATTAATGTTAACCAAATGTTAAACAAATTAGTAGTTGACATTTAATTGTGGCTTAACGTTTAGTAGTTTAGAAAATGTTAACATTGTGGCAGACGTCACGAAAGGAACAACAACAACAACAATAAGAACAACAACGAAATTATGGAAATTACTAGAGGGCGCTAACAACTAGAAGCTATGTTCTCAGTGTGAGGATTGTCTGCAGTGCGTGGTGAAGAGAGAGATGGAGAGACCAATTTTATAACAGAATCCCCTTCAAAAATATTTGTAAAAATTTATTATTATTGCTTTTGGAGGATATTTTAGTTTTCCTTTCAAATAAACCCGCTGTTAAAAGGCGATGTCAGCATGAACTAAATTTCGTTTAAGCGATAACATTCTTTAATTAAAATTTTAATCACAATTTTACTTCAAACTTTATTTATAAAATGGAATGGTTGCAAACTCAAATTCTGGAAAAAATGCTCACAAAATGCTACAGAAATGCTGTTTAAAAAGTAAATTCAGTTAAATGCAGGCGTTAACAAATTTCGCTTAAGCTATAAAATGATAAATACTTGCTATGTTGCTTTACAATTTTTAAAATGTTGTACTATGTTGTTCAAGAATGTTTGACTTCATACATAATACGACAAAATTCATTACGATCGAAATTGTGATATTTTATCGCTTAAACGATATTTTTTTGTTTTATACGTATAAAAAAATGAAGGAAGATTTTAAAATCAGTCAAAGAAATGTTGTTGCATTGAAATGTTTCTAAAAATTTATATAATCAATAAGATATTGGTCCAAAATATTAACAGATTCGCTTAAGCGATAAAGATAGAGAAAAGAGCATTCTTTGCATATTTTTGCAAAAATACACAATTTTATATAGGATATCGCTTGAAAATTATAATTCGTATAATGAATGATAGTTTAATAAATAAATGTTACTCAATGTAAACGATTAAAATTCGCTTAAGCGATAAATGCTTGACATTTCTTCTTCAGTGCATAACATTTAGAAAAATCGAGTTGGTTTTTACTTGAAATTCGAAGAAGGAAAACTAGTCAAATGTACAACACACACTACGCCATGCGCAGAAGATTTTCACCCTACACTAAGTCTACATAGCCTCCAGAGAAGGATCGAGAGAGTGAAGGACAGATTAAGAGAGAAGAGAAAGAGAGGGAGAACGATTTCAACTATTCGGCGATTTTGACTATTGAGAACTCTTATCGTCGCCGCAAATCTTACCTGATGCGTCCGGCTGAAGGAAGGGCGCCGGCCAGGCGTCTTGTAGCAGCCGCGGCCTGAGGTGTCAGATATGCGGCCAGCGGCGGTGGGATCTGAGCCTTGGCGCTGTTGCTGGGGTTGTTGGCAAACTTGACGGTTATCGGCTCAGCGTAACCTTTCGGAGTCTTGCCGTTCAGCTCTTGTATAGCGCGTTCGGCTTCATTCCGTTGATCGAAGCGTATAAAACCAACACCTTTTGATAGACCTAAACAAAAGATAAATGCAAACAGAAGGAGAGAGCGAGAGCGATAGAAATAGACTTAGAAAAATATTTAAAAGATGTATTTCGAATACAATTTAAAAAGAATCTTAAGATGCTTGGAGGGCCGTCATACTAACCAGATGTATTATCACAGAGTATACGAGATGTAATGATTTTGCCGAACGATGAGAACATCGACTCCAAGTCCGGTTGTGATAGATTTTTGGGAAGACCCGAGACATACAAATTAGCACCTTTGATGGACTCCGAACTTGGACGGGCGTACGACACTTTGATCACCTTATTCTGCAGGCGCAGCCCATTCAAGGTGTTGACCGCTTTCTCGGCATCCTCGGCGCGTACATAGTTGACAAAGCCGTAGCCAAGGCTTTGACCTGGAAGTGGATCGGGGGCTTGAAACTAAAACCTTCCCAAAGCAATGAAACACAAACCAGGGACGAATCCAGCAACAAAACACTTGCAACTTTTAAGAAAATTAATCTATAGAATGTCTTTAAAATTATTCTTTAGAATGAGTCTTCATGATAAAACTATAAATAATGATTCTTATAATGCATCTTAAATGCAAATGCTTTGTAAATTGATCATGATCCAGCTGAAGATTCGCCACTTTTTTGGATTCAGATACTAAAATGTGATCGCGGGATTCAAACTTACACGTACCTTGTTGCAGAGCCGGATTCAAAGCGGTCAACGAAGCAGGCAAAACTGTAAATAAGAAGAAAAACACATTAAGAACTTTGTTTAGAGTTATATTAATAAAAAATAAAATTTTGCATGATATAAAATGTTTCTATCATGCGATTTTGTCGAAAAAAATCGCTATATTTAACCCTTCTGTCCATAACTAGGTCTGGCCAGACCTTTTGCATTTCCAAGAAGACTTTTTTAATATTAATCTCAAAGCACGGTTGACGAAACTTTCTGACTTTGTTACTGTACGTTTTTATTATGATTATGTGCAGAAAAAAAAATTCAGAAAAAAGTTTTTAGCGAGAAAACGCGTTTTTTCTATAACAACCCCTAGAATCAACGGACTAGGTCTGGCTGGACCTAGCTGGATTTTCCCACATATCATATGTGAAAACGTTTTTATAATTCATTGGAAACAATATTTTTTGTAATAATTAGGTTCCTCCCACTGATAATTAGTTTATTTTTATTGCACCATAATAAAAAACGTATTTTTTACGGATTTTCACCATTTAGTACCTGCAATTGCTCCCTAATTGTTTTATGAAATTTTTTATAATTATACAGAATATTTTTTACGGAGTTTTTTGACACTCTAGGTAGTTAGCTTTTCAGTTCAAAAGGCTATATAAATGAAGATGAAAAGATCCTTATTTTCATTGCATAAAAGTCTTTTGAAAGGGTTAGAAGCAATATATAGTTACTTGTTATAATGGCTGAAGATCTTCAAGCATTCAACTGGCGGCGAATGAATGAAGAGGAAAGAGAGGAGTATCTTCGACTTGTTGAAGAAGTACCAGAGACTTCTGACTTGGAAGATTTTAGTGAGGACGACGATACCTAACCTATTACCGAACCTATTACACAAGATGATAGATGAAGATGGTATGCCTATTTTGGTGTTTGTCTAGCAACAGGTCTGACTCACGCAAACATGCAGCATGCACGAGAATTGTAGAAAACAAACAGAAATCCTGTATTTAGATCAACAATGTCACTATGTCGATTTTGGTCTATAAATCGATTCATAAGGTTTGATGACCAAAGGACTCGCGCAGAGCGCAATAAATCTGATAAAGCAGCGCCCATTAGGGACTTATGGACAATGCTGAATCATCACCTAGAAACTGCGTATACAACGGAGGATGTTATAACCGTCGATGAACAACTATTCACATGCAGATGAAAGACAATATTCACATAATATATTCCTTCGAAGCCGGCGAAATATGTATCAAAGTGTGGTGGGTCGGTGATTCGAAGAAGGCGAAGAAGACCATCTATTGACTTGGGCGAAAAAGTGCTGCCGTAACTTACTTCGAAGTACAGAACTAGTGGGAGGACGGTCGTAGCCGACTACTTCTTCACAAGTTTTGAGGGCGTGGAGAAACTGCGGGATTCAGGATTGGCTTATGTTGGATAGATCGAAGGATAAAATTAAAAAGGAAAATCTAATTTTCCTGCAATGCTTGCGGATATGCTGTTTGCTTACAGCGTAGCACCAAGATATTTAAATGTAGTAACTGTTTTAATGAATAATTTCATATATTTATAACAATATTGATGTAAAATAATAAAAACGTAAGAAAATAAAGAAAAGACTTGCTAATATTTTTAAAACCATCAAAAAATGTAAATTATCTAGCTCCTTTCCGGTTATTTTCATACAAAACGTATGTAGGTCCAGCCAGACCTAGTCCGTGGATAGAAAGGTTTTAAAATGGTTATGGACAGAAGGGTTAACTAAATATCTATTCTTACAGGCTTATAATGTAAATAGTTTCAAGACGTAAACGAAAACGAAACATATGTTTTTCATGAGTTTTGTTTTGTGCTTTTCGTCATTTTTCGTTTGTTTGACAACTGCGCAACACAAAACTCGAGTGAAATCCACTAAACGCAAAAAATGCTTGTTGTTGGTATTTTTACATGCTTTGCAGATTTTATCAGCTACGCGTGCTATAATGGATCGGCAGTTTCCAGGAAAAAAGTCGAGAAACCACGCGAAAGGAAGAAGGCTATCGTCTAGTGTAAAATTGTTTGTGTTTTGCAAGTTGTCGAATTGTATGTGTCGAATTTGTATGTGTATAGTGTTGTGTATAGTGTTGTCGACACGCATTTGCACTGAATTCTACCCGAAATCTTTGCGTTTCTAGAAATTACTTATAAAAATACTTCAAATATTATACACATGGCAATATTTTCTGTCTGCAATAAAACGAATGTCTGCAATACGAACGAAAAGCTTCTATTATACTAGTTTGGCTCGTTTCATTTTCGTTTTCATTAGTGTTTTCGTTTTCGTCTTGAAACTATTTACATTATAATGCTGTTGTAGAAAATATCTTTCGTATATGGAGAATTTCTGAGATGCATGTTACGAAATTCTCTCATGAGATAAAATTTGTAAAATGTACTTAAAACCACATGTTTTGCGTGATACAACGATTTTTTTCGACTTCGATTCTTGATTTTATTTTAAGTATACTAAAACTTGGCGTGATATTTACCCATATTACCTGATATCTTGTCGCGCACCAATTTGCAGCTCTCAAGCTCCCCGATGCTGGAGAAGAGCGAACGCATCTCCTCCTGCGTCATCGTCTGCGGTAAATAATTCACAATCAAATTGGTGCGTGACTCATCCTGGCTGCCGTCCACGGAGCCGTTGGCGCTGCCGTTTTTGACGATGTCCATCGCGTTGGTCATTTTGCTTTGGATCCTCTGTTGTAGCGTAATTTTGATGCTGTTTCTTACCAACGGGCGCGCAGCGAAGAGGGGTGAAGTGTGTATGTGTGCTTTAAAAAGCTTTTGGATTTGATTATTTATATTATAGCCTCCTTAGCGCTTGCGTTTCGCTTTTTTGTCGCTTGTGTAACGCTTCGCTAACGCTTGTTGTGTCTTTGAAGCTGCTCTTGCTGCTGCTCGCTGCTTAAATTTTATCTCACTTGTTGCGGGGATCCGTTTTAAACTTATTCTTATATAAATATTGTAGAGCTTTGATTGCGCTTTGCACAAGTCCCGTTAAAATAGATTACTTTATATTAATATTTAAAAAATAGTGAAGTTTTTTTCTATCTTTTTCTTCTGTGTTTTTTCTTTAAATAGTTGAATGAATTCGTTAGTTTTGTCTGTTTTCAACCGGAGTGCTTTTTTGCAGTGTAGTCAGTGGAATTTTTCCAGTGTAGATGCTCGGTTATTTTTTAGATCAATGCGGATCGATTTTCGGCTTTAGATAGATATATATGTATATCTGTATGTATATACAATATATAATATATATATAAAGTTTATGCTTTGAAATATGATTTTTTTTATGGGGATGATGTGTTTGTGTATGTTTGTGTGTATTGTGGTTGTATACATGTATATTAATATGATTATTATTCGTTACTTGATTTTTAAGTAGTTGGTTTCTTTGGTGGTGTTGAGTCGCGATTTTCTTCTCGCTTCAATGCTTGAATTTTATTCTGATGGAGTAGCTTTTGTCACTGCTGCAGCTTCTTCTTCTTCTTCTTCTTTACTTCGGCAAGATATCAACCTGGAATGAAATCAATTTTTTAATAAATTAGTGAACAATTATTTATTACAAAACAATAATTTCTTTAAATTATATTGAATTTATAGAGTAATAGTATTGAGGTTATGAAATGCTCTCTATTCGATATTCTCATCTCTCTTTGAGAAAGAATCACATTTTTTAAATGTTTATGTTGATTTCTCTGCATCAACGTCATTAAGAATATAAATAAAATATAAAATAGAAACTAAAATATTTTTAAGAAAACTATCTTTTTTATAACTCTGAGAAAAATTATACAATAATAATATAAATAAATAATAAAAAGCACTAGAAAAGAAACACACTTAAGTTGATCGCTTAAGTGATTTTTTATTTTTTATCGATTTCGTATAATTTTTTGAATGCTTTCACAAATGGCAGAACTCAATAAACTTAGCTTACGTTTTCTCTCATCAGAAATGTTTTTCCCCGTTCCCTTTCACCCTCTCTGCCCTTTATTCGGCTTTCCCCCTTGCTTCCTTCTTCCCTGCCTTCCAGCAGGTTTACATTTAAATTTATTGCATTCTTAAGCCTGACGAATGCAATTTTTGATGCGTTTTTTAATCTTCTGTGGAATTTTTGTCATGACGACCGCAACTCATCATAAATAGAAAAGCGGATGCATCCTTGCTTTCCTTTCCTCCCCTTCCCGCTTCCCTGTGGAATCCTAATCTATACACGTATTTTATCTGTATTACGTTCATTAATTTTTTTCCCCATTTGCAGAGGGTTGATTTTGTTGATTTTTTTATTGGTTTTTTGTTGCTGTTCATGAGTTCAACGGCGTTTTTTTCCTGTTTTGCATTTTTTTTTGTTGTTGTTCGCAAGGAAAATAGAGGATTTTAAGGAGATATCGCTACGATTGATATTAAATAATTTATGCAGATTCATTTTTTTCTTAAATATCGTATTATGAATATTAAGACTTTTGGTTGGATGAGAAAACTGTCACCTCTGCTGTCAACCGTATGTTCAACAGACAGACATCAACTTTGATTTTAATTTTATTTTGAATTTTTTTTATGATCCGAATCCGAAAGAGATGAAGTTTTAGAGGATGGATTAAGAACTATTTTAATTTCTCACTAAATGTCTTTGTTGTTTCTCACTAAATGATGGAATGCAGGTGATATGAGAGTGATATGAGAGTGATATGGATGTAATCTGGATGTGATGACAGTGTGACATCAACGCAATATAAGTGGAACATGAATGTGATAGAAACATATGTGTACAAGTGTATGTAAGACACTCAATCAAAAATTGTTTTGTATTTCTAATAAAAGCTATCAATTTTGAAATCTTCCACAACAAACTACAATAATAAAAAGCATATATGTATAAAGATAAAGCAAAACAAAAGAATAGTAATAAAAACATATCCTCTGTTCTCGAAGGTTTCGAAGATAATTACTAGAGATACTCCCGTGCCGCTAAAAAGGAATTCATTTCTGTCCATAACAATGACTAAAGCCCTTAAGTCCACTTAATTAAGGCAAATAGATAGACATTCAAACAGACAGGCATCCAGACACATCGATTTCAAATAGAGTTAAAATATCGCATTAAAACCAACGACAAGTTTCGGTCGCTTGGTAGATTTTTTTTTACGATTACAAGTAATAATAAAAAAACCCAAACCAAAACCTGAAAAATATTACATAATAATGTATGTATGTATACAGAGATGTATGTATGTGGTTGTGCCTGAGCGTGTGTGTGTGTGTGTATGTCAACAGAATGTCCAAACAAAGGGTCATTTTTACAGGCTGCCCGCGATGTGCAGATTGGATTAAATCGAAGTCGAAATTTTAATGTCGAGGGTTGAAAACTTATTCAAAGGGATATCAGTTGGTTTGGTGTATGTTTTTGTTGTTGTTCCTTTTTCATTCCTTTTTTCGGAAAGTCAACTACAACAACAACAACAATAGTACGGGGAAGAGAAAGAGGAAGATTAGGAGCATTGAGTCCTTCGAGTTCATGCTTTTGCTAGACTATGATTAATGTTTCTAACGCTGTTGCAGTCGTTATTGTGTGTTGTTGTTGTTGTTGCAAAGTAGCATTCTTCTAATGCAACCGAACGCGCAAACGTCAAACGTCATTATTGCACTTCGGGTGGATGTAATTTTATTCGATTTTGACGCAGTGGCGAAGGCTGTGAAACAATTTTAAGGGACACAACATGAAGTCTACGAAAATAAGTACAAAGATAAATGGATCAATTTTAAAAGTATTGCTTTTTAGGAATTTTTTATAACCGACAAAAACAAAATATTGACAACAATATTGTGTAAAATATTAAGAGTTATATTTATATGCGTGAAAATAATATTTTACTAAATATTGACGATAATACTGAAGAAAATATTCCCTGTAATATTGAACAACATACCGATAATAATACTGAACAAAATATTAATTCTAAACATGTAGAGACTTGAGATACCCTTTAAACACCCTTCAAACGAGGTCCCCGACTTCTACTCTCTCTCTCTCTCTCTCCCTCTCTCTGAATTTCTGTGGAAATGCAATTACTCGTTGCTGCAGCGGAAAGCAACGAACAAGAGTTCGTTGAACTTCGGATAAACTGCAGCAATAAAAGCGGCAGTGAAAATTTCATAGATGCACAAATTTTATAAGCAACACTTTTGGAGGGGCTGCTTTTGAATTGCAAAAGAACATTCGATAAAATAAACTCAAATAAAATAGAATAGAATAAAATAAAATACAATAGAATAAGGAAACATCAAAGTCAAACAAATAAATAAAAATAAAATAATATAAAAAATCTATTGGTGAATATTTTGTTTCAGTTTTCTTTATTATAGTACTTTATAGTTACTATCAACCTTTGAGAACTTCTGCTCGAGTACACAAAAATCCCAAAAAGGAACCCTTGTTTTTTGATTACGAGTACCGTAAAAAGAACACCGCAAACGAGACAGAAAAAGCCACAAACCTCTTAAAAGGCACAACAAGCAATTAAAAAAATGGACTGCGAAAAATACCCCGTCCAAAAAAAACCCAACAGCTGTTATCCTTTAAGGACCTAACATGAGGAAGAATAACAAGACAGAGGTTGAGGACACGGGTGTGGGCGAGAACGAGGATGAGGACGAGGGTAAAGAAGAAGGCGGCAGGGTTCATTGAACACACACGAGAACACAAACACAAGAAGAAGAATAAGAAGCAGCACGCAGTCGAAGCACTTGGAAAAGCGTGTGTTTGTGTCTGTTAACATTTACAACAAAAATACAAAATAATAATAATAATAATAGAACAACTGTTGTTGTTGTTGCTATTGTAAAAATGTAAAAAAGAAAATAAGACAGCCGAAAAAAACACCCACAATAACAACAAAGAATAATGATGGAAATGAAGAGAAGTAAAAACGGTAGAAAACGGTAATTGACACTTTTTCCAATTCTTGCTGACCTCATTTTACACGGTTTCGGAAGGGGGAAAAATTGCGGGGGCTGAGTTGGGATTGAAATGTATGTCAGAAATGGTGTCTACTCAGAACAACAACAACGACGAAATACCAACCTCAAAAAACATTAGGGGACATCAGAAAGAGGAAAAATGGAGAAGGAGGTTTTAAAAAGAAAGAAACATGACAAAATATTGAAGAAGTCATCGTTAAAAAGATTGGAGAGGGGGAAGAGATGGAAAAAGAGGGACACAAGATTGAAGAAGTCTTAAAAAACCATTCAATGAATGCAAAGTTATAAAAAAGCAGAGAAGAAATCAATGAAAGGAACTTGTATGGGGTCAAAAATGGAAACATAGAAAAGGACTCAATTTTTGGACTCTTTCAGTCCTTCCCAATCGTCGACTCCCCCCCCCCCCCCCACCACCCTCCCTTTTTAATTCAAATACTTCACCCTGAATTATTGAGTTTCTATTTTTGTAGACTCTTCCGTGTTCAGTTTAAATAAAAAAAACCAAACCAAAGATTTTTACTTGCATAAAATCCACTTTGTTGTTTAATTTCCAACTCAATAACCACCTTGCTCTGCCCACTCCTCCCTCCCCTCCATTCCGCTCTCGTCTTTCTCTCCCTCTCTCCCTCTCCTCGATCCGCAAGCTATGCTCTATCTGCCTGTTATGCTTGTTCTTCAGTTCAAGCTAATTACGGTGGATTGCTTGGAAAAATGAAAACATCTGCGTTTGTTGCGTAGTGTAAACAATAAAACTCTCAACAAATAAGTTCGTCATAAAGGGGAGGGTGTAAGGAGTGGGGGGAAGTATGAATTGGATGAATTGACTAGATTTTGTTTTTCTCCACTCCCAAATTACTTTTTTTTCTATTTCTCTCCGTTTCATTTAATTTCCTTCTAATGGTCAGTGAGAATGACCTCGGTCTGTTGTTCTTAATATTGTTGTTGTTGTTGTTGTTATTGCTGATGGTCTACTTTATCCCTAAACTCGTCTCGATTGGTTGTTCTTCTGATGGGGCATATTCTATACTCTGTCGTTATATTAAAGAGCTCTTTTAGGAATTTTCTTTCATCAGCACATTTCATCATGTACATGATTTATTAGACCTCATTTAGGTAACCAAAACTAATAGGAAAAGAAGGTCATCTTAGAGAATAGAGAAACGAGAGAGAGCGAGATAAGGATGTCAACGTGATTATCTCCGATACGTCATCTCTAACCACAACATATTAAATTATTTTAATTTAATTTCGCTAGAAGAACGTTAAGAAAGAATATCCTGGTTATTAGAAAAATTTCCCTGAAAATTTTACTCTTGGGATTGGAATTTTCCTCTTGGCATATTTTCAAGATATTTTAAGATGCATTTATGAAATTTTGTACATTAAGGAAAATTGCCCACAAGGGACATTTTTTAATTCTAATAATTTTGAATTTATAATAATTCGAATAAATGAAAAAACAACAAAAAATTGGTGATTCTTTCCAATCCAAGTTTTTGCGTTTGCGTTTGCCCATTTTTTAGTACATATTCAGAATTACTATTATTCTTCTTTTTCATATTTCCCTCTAACTCTAACCCTGTTATAGTGCACTTAGTGCTTAGCAACAACAACTAAGTCTGTATTTCACTTTATTTAATATTTTGTATACACGTATTTATGGTAAAAACACGTTGGGTTGGGCTTTCGGGTGACGGAAAACGAGATACACAGCTTAAAACCCGAATACAGAAAAGAATCGAATCCAAAACTTACCAAAAACAAGCCGAACAAATAATATTCGTGTGTATGTATGTATGTACCATAGAAATATTGGGCTGCCCGGGTGGGGGAGGGCGGGCAGGCGAAAAGGGAGAGAAAAGTGGCTGAGTTCAGTGGGTGGCTATGTGGCTGAATCGCTGAGAGGGTGAGTGCTTGTTAAAGGGCGTTAGTGGATGTATTGATTTTCTGCGGTTGCTGTTGTTGTTGGTATTCTTATTTTGGGGCTTTGTTGTTGTTGTTTTTGGGTGTTTCTTCCGTTTCCTATGAGATGAGGAAAAAGCCGTTTTCTTCTAAATGTTTCTAAAGGACGAGGTTAGAATAAATTCTGTAAATACGATAGATTCTCCAGACTAGAATTTTTAGCCCTAAACTGTATAAAAAATGTACGATTTCTTTACACCATACTATATACACATTAATATATATACTTTGTTAATAATTTTGTTCAAATAATTGTTTAAATATTTATTATAACATAATAATGTAATAATTTTCCGAATTATTTAATTTGAAGATATTAAAATCCATCTTTTGAATTAAGGATTTCTTTAGAATTCTCCAAAATTAAAGAACAAATATTTTGTAATTCTTCTGATTTAATTATGGTTATCTCAGATCATATAATTTGTTATACATTAATTCAGGTAAAGACCTGATTAATTCATCTGAATAAAGATAGATATTCATTCAGATTCTTAGAAGTTGTCGTAAAGACACATTATACAATATAAATGTTTATAATGTATATATATATAAGTGTTTAATAATATCGTTGATCAAAACGATAGGTCCTCGAAAGATCCCTGTTATAGAACATATGCTCTAAAAATTACGACCACGATTAAATTCTAGGAAATCCTTGTCTTTTTTTAAAAAAGAAATGTAGGATTCTCTGTCAGATAAACAGAATCTCGAACAGAATCTCAAACAGAATCTCAGACAGAATTTCAGAGAAAATCTCACACAGAATTTCAGAGAAAATCTCAGACAAAATCTCTGAAGGGAATAAAATTAGACGGAAGAATTAAATCTGGAAATTTATAGTCTAGGAATGTACAAACTTCTTACCTTTGCAGGAAAAACGATTAAAAGTGAGAGAATACTTATAATATAATCTCTGTTGAAAGACAAGAGAAGAACAGACATTATAAAGAGGTAAAGTAAAAGTGGACATTTTGAACCTCTGCAGATTTTATTTACAAATAACAGTCTCCAAAATTTTAACCTCTGCAGAACTACACAAAAATTATATAATCTGGTTTATTAAGTATATATGCAATATATAAACATATGTCCTTAATTATTTATTATTATATATATATATCTTTAAATATTTACATATGTATATTATTTGATAGCAATGATCTTTTATTCATGATAGGCTGATATACTGTTATATTGATAATAATATGTATATTGAGTAATGAATGAAAATATTTCTTTCATATTTTAAAAATAGTTTTAGTTTTTATTTCACGAGTTTTAAGGAGAGTATAATTTTTAACCATACTATTTTTCTATACTTACTTCTGATAATCTTGTGCACCGTGGGACCAAAAAAAATTATTATTATCAAATCTTTAAATTTTGAAATAAATGATATTTAATAATAGAATAGTAAAATCTTCTTGTTGTTGTTCTCGTTGTCTTCTTTATAATCGAAGTTGATTTTATGTTTAAAGAGGAGTTTAATTTTATAAACAGAGACTCCAATTTATGAGTATATAGTGTATATGTATTTATATATACATATATTTAAACATATCATATAGCGTATATATAGTAAATCTGCCAAAAATTGGCAAGTAGTTTTTTATTATTATTATTATTATTATTAATAATAATAAAATTGTTAAGAAAATTTGACTAGAAATTATTAATATTTGAACACAATTTTTTCCGCTACTTTTTCAAATGAAAAATTCTTTTCTTGCTCTGTCTCTATCTCTCTCTCTCTCGTTCTTTCTTTCTTTCTTTGTGTCGCTGTTCTTCTTTATTTAATTCAACTTTTTACCGTTATAAAAATACTTTGCAAAAGTTGTTCGAACAAAAAATGTCAATTCTTTTTAATTCACTATTTTTTTAATTGCATAAAAACCGAATAAAGTTTGAGAACAACTGAGATGTTGGATGAGATTTGAACTTTAAAATAAAAACTGAATTTAAACGGTGCAGAGGAAAATAATGAATGTTCTCGAAAACGAACGAAAGCAACGAACGGACGAACAAACAATCCTTTTGGTTTGCCGAGTAGATACGATATGCTCGGGTCGGCGGTCGTTCGGGCGGTTGAAGGTGCCCGCAAGTCCTTTCGCTGCGTTGCGTTGCGCTGCGTTGCGCTGCGTTGTCCTGGAGAAGAGAAAACAACCACCGAAAAAGAAAGACGACGACTCCGACGACGATAGGAGCGACGAAGAGAGGGTCGAGAGCGAGGTGGACGATGATGGCAGAGACAACGAGCAGGGCGACGACCGGGAGGACTTCGACACCAAAAATCAATGAAAGCCCGATGAGGTTGAGAGCGAGATAGCGATAGCAACGGAGAGAGTCCCGCGATTCATGAGCGCAAGTCAGCTGCTTGGCTGTGAAAATCTCCGCTGCGTTTGTGTGAGCGAGTGAGTGAGCAGGACACACGTCAGGACACTCTTCCGTTGAGCACGGCGTGTGGTAAAAAAGGACACCGCGGAAGTGGCACAGGTTGAACTACGGACTGCGCAACATGCACCGGGAAAAATTGCACTCAAAACGTAGAGATGCCGCAGAAAGGAAACAAAAAGCGATTTCTAGTTTCAAAGACCTCCAGAAAAAATTATAATAACTCTTAAATCATAACTGTATTTAGTAATAGGAAATACTCATTAATATGTATTATTTATGGGATTTGATTTTTTTTACAGTGTATGCAGCCAGCTAATCTTATTGCATTATATCTACACTCAATTATGAAAAATTTATGCTGAATCCACCCCGCTGCTCAAAACAAAAGTCCAATTTAAACAGTTCAACGCGCGACGACGCGTTGCCAGCGACGACGTCGTTTTTTTTTTGGTGTCGATTTTTCAGCTGCTGCAGCGCTGCTCTGCTAAAATACGCGACGACGACGATGACAACGATTTTATTTCTGCTCTGTGCAGTCACAATCAGCAATCGTAAGCAGCGCGCTGCTGCTGAGCAACGTTGGCTTCGTCGTTTTTCACGAAGCCGGCTGCCGGTTTTGTTGCCGGAATCTCTTTTGCAGAACGTCGCTTGTACGCATCGCTGCCGGTGTGGGCGCAGCGGCAGAGACAACGCCAGAGAGGTTTTGTAACATTCATGCGTAGTACAGTGGATAAGACTCAAGAAATCATTACAATGGGCGGAAAAAATTTTGAAAATATTAAAAATCACAAATCAATTAAATTAGGTAAGAAATAAATATCTAAAAATTTAAAAAAATAATCGTATATTTTACATGTTTTTAAATTGTTTTCTTAAAAAAACTCCGACCGATTTTTTTACTTTGATTTTCCTGTGAAAAGAAAAAATACAGGATAAAAAACCTCCACCAATCAGCAGAGCCTTCAATTAACAGCTTTAATAAAAAAAATCATGTCCTTTCATATACCTGAAGCGTGACAATTAAAATAAGTTTTTTTCAATATATAGTATTTGTTCTGTTGGGTTTATTTTAAATCTGAAAATTTTTCACAGCTTTTGCATAGCAAACAAAAAAATGAAGTCGTATCAAATCAGCTGTGAAATGAAGAGCGAAAAGAAGAAGCAGCAGCGGCAGCAGAGAAAAAAAATTAACATCAAAAGAAAACTAAGAAGAAGTAGCAAGGAAAATAGACCTCAGAAGTATTTTAGAGAAATTGTTGTTGTTGCTGTTGTGCTTTTTCTATATGTTGTTATTATGAATGTTCTTGTTTTTTGTGTTGTTGTTGTTTTATACATTTTTTGTTATACACACGCTTTGTTTTTGTTATTGTAACATTTTCTATCGCTGAAAAAAAGGGGAGGATGTCGAATCTACACGATGTTCTACTTTTGAAGAGTGCTGTAATAAAAAAAATTGGAAAAAAAGAATATAAAAAGAAAAACACGAACATGAACACGTTCACGCACACAAAAACATGTTCACAACAAATACACGCACACGCAAACCACACGCACTCCCACAAACACACACGCACTTTGATGCACGTCAATGAGAGCAGCCATTTTAAGTATTTCCAGCCAGTCGACCATCCAGTCAACCAGCCAGGATGTGGCGAGAGCCCAAAAAAAGAAAAAAAACTACTCCGAATAATAATAAAAAGAATTCTTTTGTTCGTGTTTCAGTTTGGGCTTTTTTGGTTTTTGTTTTCGGTTTTTATTTTTGTTTCTGTTTGTGTTTCTGTTTCCTAGAACGTGATGAGTTTTTAAAGCTTTCGTTGCACTTTTTTTAATATTTTTTTTCGTTTAAAGGAAGATCGTAAAATGCCTTTAAAAGGAAAAGAAAAAGCTCATCAATTTAGGGGAAAATGTCCCTCGCTGTTTATTATTTTATTTCTTTTTTGTTTACTTCTTTGAACGCTATTCTGATTCTTATTTGTGTCACGTTTTAACTTGTTTCATTTTATGTTTGTTTGGTATTTTCTTGAAGAACTGCCTCCGGGTTTGACCCACTTTAAAAGTTGTATAAAGTGGCTAAAATCTGTTTAAAGTTAAAGCTTTAAAGCTTTATTCTATCAAAAATGCATTCTTCAACTCAATTCAGCACGCCGATAGTTCTTTAATTTATTAAAAAATTTTCTTAAAAAAAATGAAATGAGAAATTCTTCAAAGAAGCTGAATGTTTGCTGAATGAGTCCAGAATCATGAGCGATGAATCTATGTCGAAGATTTGATTGAGCTTATATAAGATACGAGCTTAATAAGTGAGACAACTAGTGCTGAATAACAGAAGGGGTGTGAATTATAAATCGTACATGATATACATTTAATATGGTGTCTTTTTTGAAGTTCTTTCTTAATGAACTTTGAACATCTACATATATACAAGTCAGTTATTCAGTCATACATCAGTTATTCAGCACTCATTTTACTTTATGCATATACTTATAAGAAAAATTCTTAAAAAATTCTTTCCTTAATTTTTTAATGACATTTGATTTTATTTTCTCTCTTTCCTGATCTTTTATTATCAACTCAAACACCTTCTTCACACAATTTAGCATTCCTTCATTTATTCAGCACTCATTCAGCACACATGAACCGTTTTAAAATAACACTTATACTTATCTTACATAAGGACCCACTTTCGTAGTGGGTAGCTTGATTAGGAAACACTTCGCATACACATTTTTTACCTGTATCAAGTCCTCTAAACTCCTTCCGGCTCTCTTCCCTACCTCCTTCCTATCGGTTTCGGTTTAATGTGTATTTCCTTCATTAAAAATGTTTTTATGAACTCTTTGTAGGTACCCAAAGTGATTTTAAACTGTAAAATTACACAGTTAATAAAAGACTTCAATAAAAGAGAGAGAGAGAGAAGAAATTACAAAGAAAGTAAGAGTGTGAGGAAGGAGATCGGAGACAGAACAAGGACACAGAACCATTCGAGGTCAGTGAACTTTGGAATTACGAGTAATTCTCTGATCGCAATAGAAGTTCAACAAAGACAACAACAACAGCGATAGCGATTAACACTTTAATCCTTATCATAAAAGTGTCAATGAATGCATACGCGGCTCATTCCAATAAATTTGTATCAATTGTTAATTTGTTAGCGTTGTGTTATGTGTGTACTCAGTCGATCGCTGATCGTCGATCGTATTTAACACGATCTACAGGACAAAAGACACGATAACGATCTGGCAGGCACCCTCATTAGTACAAATGTCCTTAAGCAGGGGCGACTTACGAGTAACTGCCATCGATTTTTGTCATTTGTTTGAAGATTTAAAGAGAGAGGGAGAGGGAAATACATGTGTGTGCGTGTGTATATATGTATATCTAAATTGGAAAGCGAACTCTTTGCGAAATTTCGACTTTAAATAACAACTGTAAATTGATCATGATATCTGCAGATATCTTTAAAATGTCACATGACGCATTTAATAGGGTGTTCCTTTTATAAAGTTTTTCATGCTCGAAAGTAGTGCAAAAAATACACTAACATCAACAAAAACTATCGAACTAATACAATAGGAAAAGATTTGGAATTGTAGACCCATCAATAACGAGAATAGTAACAACAACAACAAAATGTACATGTGCCAAAATTGAATAGTAAAAGAAGGAAGGGGAAGTAAAAGTGGCGGTGAAAGTGAAAGTGAAGGGGAATAAGAGTGAGAATGGAAACGGGGAAAACGAAAAACTGCGAATATTTTTTAATAATGTTGAAGATCGATGCAAAAAAAACTGATTGCATAAGAACTGACTTTTATGTTTACCAGGTCATTGAACCACATGTGTCACTCAGAAATCATTCAGAACCCAACTAGAGAGCATGGCACTATCGAAAAAGCGAAACATGATGAGAGGGAAGGAAGAATGGAGAGAGTTGGGTGCCTTAAATGTTCAAAGAAGCTAACTGTTTAGTAGCAATAACTAAAAACCTATTTTAACCATGAAAGTGCTTCTCCAGTAAAAAATCTCAGTTCAAACAAAACAGCTACGTGCTTAGTGAGTGAGAATACTCACTGCTGAGTGAGTACTGAAAGAGTGCTGAATGAATCCTGAATCATAAGAGATAAATGTGTGTCGAAGAACTGAAGTGTATACGACAGGTGTAAAGAGTTAATCAAGACTTGAAAAGGTACTTCCTTAAAGCTATAAACTCGTGCTGAATATGTGCTGAATGAGTCTTTAATCATGAATGGTGAATGTGGGTCGAAAATTTCATTAAACGTATATAAGATATGTGCTGAATGGGTGAGAAATTCAAGCTGAATATGTGCTGAATGAGTTTTGAATTAGAATTGCTTAATCTGTGCCGAATATTTGATTAAACGTATACAAGATTCGTATTTAATGTGTAAGATGACTCGTGCTGAATGTGTGCTGAATAAGACCTTTATCATGAATGATGAAGGTGGGACGAATATTTGATTGGACGTATTTAAAATACGTGCTGAATGAGTGAGAAATTTGAGCTGAATATGTGTTGAATGAGTACTGAATCACGATTGATTTATCTGAGTAGACGATTTGATTAGGCGTATACAAGATGCGTATTTGTTGAATAAGACAACTTGTGCTGAATGAGTATTGCATACATAAGTATGAAATAAGGCCGAAAATAGGGCTTAGGGTATTACTATGAAAATACTTTTTCTAGTTCATTATTTTTCTTTATTTTTAAAGAAATCTTTTTTTTTTACTTATAGTCGTAATAGTCATATAGTCGTGTTTATGTTCTTATATGATTATGTTCTTATCTTATGACATACGTTCCTGTGACATACGTTGGTTATGTCATTAAGTTATTATGTTATTAAGTTGTATATGCTGTATACTTAATCAACTAACAGCTGACTAAAACTATGATTTTGAGAACAGCAACAACAGGATGCTTTGAATAAAACTGTGGTTTCTGTATGCAAGTAACTCATTTCCATAATTTCATGCTTTTCTTTAGCATATTTATGACCATAAACTGGCTGATGATGGCAAATAGGGACGTATGAAAAAACCGCCATATGTCTTAATTTTCTGGTACATCATAAAAAAGGGGAGAACAGCTGTTGTTGTTGTCACATATTTGTCATTTTATCATTCTATACACTATATGTTCATTTCCAATGTGTGTGTGTGTGTCTGTGTGTCTGTGTGTGTCTGTGTGTGTCCTGGTCTGATTTGAACCGGGTTGAGGTTCCAATAGAAATTCTAAACTACATACATCTGTACATAACTTACACAATGTACATGAGTTACACAAGTTACATGAGTTACATAAATTTTTTGTAACATTGAAAAATTGTTGAGTTATGAACGTGCTGCAATCAAAATACAATGCAAAATATTCACATTTCACTATGAAACCCTTAGATCCTTGCTGCTTCTTATTCTTTTACTTAGAAATGTCAGAGATGCATACATATAAAAACGCATACATACTCACATACTATACACACATGAGGTAGCTTACTTCAGTGCTTCCCTGCAGGTTATAATTAAAGTTCAACATCATCACAACCATCACCAAGATCAACAAACAGTCAACAACATCGTAATCATCATTATAATCATCATTACCAAGCATTATAATCACCATCACATCATCCTCATCATTTTCAGTATCCTAATCATAATCATCTTCATTATCATTATCCTAATGATAATCATCATCTTCATTATCATTGTCTTAATCATCACCATCATATTTACAATAATCATATACATACATACATCATCATTTTAATCAACGTCACATTCATCCTGATCACCATTATAATGCTCATCGTCATTATACACTCATCATATTCATCATCATAATCATATCCATCATCATCATCATTATAATAATAATTATCATCATCACTTTAAGCAACGTCTTCATAACTCACGCTTAATTTGTTAGCCACCAGAAAAGCCTTGAAGCGTTGTTTTGGCGGCGGTGGAAAGTGAAAAAGGAGCCGATCAGAAACCCATGCATTACTTTCTTAAACATGCATCACTGGAATGGCTGTTGGTTTGAATTACTTTTTTTTGTTTCTTTGCAGCCTGGGGAAATATTTTTTTGGAAAAATCAATGAAGACTACTTTTGTATTTCTTCCTAAATGCGAAGAACTTCGTTTGTTTCTATCTCTCCCTTTCTCTCTCTATCTCTAAGTCTCTCCCTCTTTCTAACAGTCTCTATGTTATTTTTATGTATTTCTTATTATTATTCTTATTATTGTTATTATTATTGTTATATGACTATTATTTCGATATAACTATATTTTTATTAATTTATTATTTTTTTTTTTTTTGTATTTTTCTAAAATTTTATGCCATGTTACATTGAATTTATATTCATACGAACGGCTCCCGCACCAAAAGCTAGAGGATACTCAGAGACAACAACGAGTAAAAATAACTATTTACTAAATAGAGAAGAAGAATAAGATGAGGATGAAAAAGAAGAAGTAGTCGTTAGTTCCATGAAGTGATCCTAATGAAGGTCGTAATGAAATTGTGCAGAGTCTTGTCAAATGTCAAATTAAAGCCACGCCTTAAAAAACCCATACATTCAATTATGTCTTATACACAATTATTATATTATATCATATTATATCAATATATTATACATATATTATCCTTATACATTATATTGTACAATATCATCATTATTATTCTGATTTATATTCGTTTATATTTAAGTATTACACATTTGTTGTTCTTTATTGTTAACTGTAATTAACTGTAACTCAATTAAATTAAATTTACTTCAATGAAATACTTCAAAAGAGGCTTTTTAAAGAGTATTTCTTTAAAGTAAAAATATATATCGACACTATATACTCAAAAAATTATACACAGTAAGTAATTACAACCTCTGCATGTTACACTTATCATGTAAATATCATGTATAAATCTGTAATATACGAGTAAATATATAAGTGCATGTATGTATATAAGCGGCCGAAAGCATCATATAAGCACATCATGTATACAGAAGTGCACTCATATTTTACATATGTATATACTATATACTCGTATATCTTTATTCTATAAACAGATAGAGTTTTGTCAACATATACTTGGTTACACAAAGGAATGTTATTATAATCTTATACATATTTGTATACATCATGTTTCATATATTGTATCGTTTATATGTACACATATTATATACAAATGAGGATATTTGTATATATACTCCTAGATACATACTATATACAACATTTACTGAAGCACATATGTTTGTAGTTAACAAACTTATTTACTTTTACTTAAAGAGTTGTTGATTTTTCCTCTCGTTGTTTCTGTCGTTTTGCTGTTTATGCATGTTATGTTGTTGTCGCTGTTGTTCTTGCAGTTGTTGTTGTTCTTTTTGAAGATATTTTTGTTGCTTTTGTAGTTGTTGTTCTTGCAACAATTGTTGTTGTTGCGGTCGTTAATGTGACCCTTTTGTTTGCTCTTACAACGTTGCAGCTCCTGCAGCTCGTTATAATTTAATTTCATCATTTTTTATCCTTTGCCTGTCTTGTTTATTCTTTTTCTTCGTCTTCTGCTGCTTCTTCTTATTCTTCTCCATTGTTGTTGTTGTTGTTGACTTTTCCTGCTGTCAAAGAAAATTTAAGAAAAACGTCCTGTCACCTGGTTTTTATGTAACCCAAACAGCGCACGTCGAGGATATTGAACTCTGGCTTGCTCAAGTGAAGTTGTTGTTGTTCTTGTTATTGCCGTTCTCTTCGCTGTTGTTGTTGTCGTTCTCTATGCTGTTGTTGTTGTTGTTTTCTTGTTCGCGTGTTGATGTTTGTTGTTGTGTGGTTGTGGTTGTACGTATACAAGCATGCGTGTGCGTGTGTGTGTGTGTATCTCTTTTGTATGTATGCATGCAGTTCCGTATTGTTAAGTGTAGTTGTTGTTGTTTTTTTTATTGTGTTTCAGCCGAATATCCTTCGCAGCCGCAACTCATTTCAAAAGTCGACACGAATTCGTCGCAGCAACGCGTTATCGTATTTGTCTCTATCGCTCTCGCTCTCTCTTCTATAAACTATGGTACCCCAGGACGTGTTCTTGTAATGTTACACAATCTGTTGGTGTTGTTGTTGCTGTTGTTGTTTTATTCTGCTTCCCTGCTGCTTGTGAAGCCCCTTTCCAGCTCAACCCATCTCGCACTCAGCTGAAGTCAGTTCATCTCAGTTCAACTCTGCTGAAATTTTCTCCCATGTAACGTGTGTCCTGGGAAAACGTGAACAGCGGAGGGTGTTTTTGCTGTTGTTTTTTTTTTTGTAATGCGTTAATTGAGAGGAAAACATTTTAATGTAAACACGTGAGGAAGAGAGGAGGAGGGGAAGAGAAAGAAAGAGAGAGAGTGACAGAGAAAGAGAGACCACGTACTGTAAGGAAAGAAAACTCCGGACGAGATGCAGAGCGTGTCTTTGCTTTTGTTTTTGCCGACAGCCGGCTTTTCCAGATGCAGATTCTTTAGCGCTCTTCCTCTCTCAATCTATCTCATGTTCCTCTCACGAACATTCGTTTACTCTCTCTCTCTCTCTCTGTTTTATTCCGGTTGATGCGTATAATCAGCTCTCTCTCATTTCAATGAAAGCTTTTGTCAGAGATGCCAACTTCACATTTTTCGTAGTTCTATTCAAGAATACAAATGTTGCATATTTTCTTTAATGTAGTGTTTACTGGAATCCAAAACTTGGCAACACTGCAACCTGTTTTCTGGTTTTTGTGCTCCTGGTTTTGCTGTTCGCTCTGTCTTCGATTGCACACAGTTTTTTGGCATTTTTTGTCTCCATTTCATTTCACAGCTTGTGCACTTTGCTTTGTTGTTGTTGTTGTGTCCACTTTCATGGTTGTTGTGGTTGCCGTTTTCGTTGTTGTTTTTGTAGTTTCCATTTTCATTGTCCTTGTTGTTGTTTTTCAAGCTTTCCTTGTCATTCTATTGGACCAGCACCATTTTCAACGACAGAGAAGAGCTCGACAGAGTCGGTCACACCCAAAAAGTTCACATAACGGTAAAAAAAGAAGAAAGTTTGCTCCTTCAATTTTTTGAAAACATTATTCTGTATTCTTATGGTTTTATATACATACATAGCGTTGCATGTATTGGATTTGATCCAAATGATTTATTAAAATATTGGGTTGAGTTCGATTGAGAGTTAAGCAAAACTAACCTAGCGCATCTCTGGATTTCTATAGAATAACTGTACGTGTATATATGCTATACACACCTATGTACCATATACGCTGTGTCTATACATATGAACGCTTTCGTATCGGTATAGATAAATATGACCTGATTTTCTTTCCAAGAACGACAAACCGATTATTATTATGTATCTGAAATTATAATCGAATGGGTGTGACTGCTTGCCACGCCCTTGCTTTGCGTTGCGTTGCGTTTATCATTTCTTGATTTGATTTTTACGCTTGAATAAATGCATGGATCTGTATTTCGTGAACAAACACAATACTATAGAGTTTAATATTTAATAAGTAAGATTTAAATAGTGGAATATTAGTGGAATTTGGATTTCTTCATTCCTTTTATTTAATTTATAGTATATATAGTATAAAGGAAATAGGATGGAAAAGAGGTTTGTGTTCTTTCGTCTTTCATTTTTTAGTTTCCTTATTTTTGTATAGACACTAAAAGCATTTTCGAGTATTTTTACTTCAAATGCTCACAGGTTTTCCTTATTTAATATATTATCTTATCTCTCCTTATTTTATCTCTCCTTCCCACGGACATCTTTCCTTTCTTTTCCTCCTTCAACCTCCTTCCTACACCAAATAAATATTAACTTTACTTAAAAGAAACCATTTCGACTTTAAACGTGTTTATAGTATCTAGGAAAGCTTAGATACAATTAATAAGCCAATAATAATAATAATATTAATAATCCTATAAATAATAATATAAATAACGATTATAATATAAATAATAATACAAAAAACAATAATAATAGAAAAAGAAAAGAATAAAAACGGATCACAAAATATAAAAATAGAAAGAAAAGAAGAAAAAATAAATAAAAATAATAAGAAAAACGGAAACTAATCCATAATAAAAGGTACCGCAGTTGAGTCAACGAGGATAAACAACCAGAAAGAAACACACACCCATTCACACCCACATTCCAACACACACACACACACACACACACACATTCCATTTACAAGCATTCAGTACTCAGAAGTATCTACTTAATACGAATTACTTAAAATGCTTTCATGAGCGCCTGAGTGTATGCAAAATATTGAGATACTTAAACCACATTACGTGATTCAAGTGTTTTACCGTACATACCCAAGGAATGTATGTGTGTATATATGTATATATTTATGTGTATGGATGTGTGTGTGTGAATGAATGTGCTTGAAAAACACACCCAAAGATAAATTTGCTCGAAGTACAAACATTAAGAAAATTGCATCGGGCGAAAAGATGCATTGGATGATAAGAGAAAAGAGAAAAAAGAGAAAAAGTGGAAGGATGAGATAGGATGTGGATAGGAGAGGTGAGGGATCGGTAGAAGAGTAGGGAAAAGTGTAGAAGGTGTAAAGAGAGAAGGAACCAAAGAAGCAAGGATAGAAACAGAAGCATTTTGCTGCTTGGATGCATTTAGTTTTATTAAGGATTTATGGATGTGTAAGAGTACTGGTGTGTGTACTTTCAATGTGCTCTTTTAACCTTCTATTTATGTGTTCATGTATATATATTTGCTTTAAATATATTTATTCCATGAAATGCTCGAGTATCATCACATTTATTTTTAGATTTATTTAAATCTGTAGAGTTTTTTACGATATCCTTGCGAATACACGTTTTTTTCCTGGCATGCTTTATCATCACATGTTTTAAGCACTGTATTTATACACTTGTCATGTCCTCATATCCTCACCACCTCACCCCTCTCCATCTCACCCCCTTCCACCTTACTTATTTCCACCGTACTTTCTACGCTCACCACGCCTCTTCCGCCACCTCCGCCTCTTTTATTCCTACATCGTTTTTTTACTTTCCTTTCATTGTTCTTTCTATTCCTGTTCTACTCCCCCTTATATCACTCTTTTCCTTCCCTTCATTTCTCACTCCATTCCAAAGAATCTGAATTTTCGCGGAAATCTCGAAACACAAAACCGGCAACAATCAAGGAAGAAGCTTAAAATAACCATCAGCGTTTTTTTTTTGGGAAAAATCAATAGAAGACCTGCGCACAATCAGCTGCTGTTGCCATTTCGAGGAAGGATGGAGAAGAGGTGGAGGTGAAGCGAATGGAGCATCATTTTAGGGGATGAGTTTCAAACGGTTTTTTGGGGAAAATGCAAAAGGAAATGCAAAACATTTCTTGAGAACGCAAACGAAAGGAGCAACCGGAAAACTGCTGCGTTACTCTGTGTTTTCTTTATGATTATTATTGGATTTGCTCTCCATCTTATTCCCCTCTTGTGCGACCTCCTCCTCCTCCTGTTTCTCCCATTATTCTTCTCCTTCTTGTTCTTCTTCTTTTCTTTTTTTTCCCGTCAGCAGAAACAGAGTAGCGCAGTAACAGCAACAGCAGCAGCAGCAGTAGAAGCATCAGTAAAAGCAGCCGTAGTGAATTCAGAGGCAGCAAGGATTTAGTAAAATCTAAAGAAATGTTATTAATTAGCATTTAATGGGACCTTCATGGAGTCTGTCCACCGCGGAACAGCGGAAGAGAAGGGGAAGGAAGGAACGCAATTTATGTCGTCTTTCTTGATTTGAGAAGGAAATAAAAATTCTAGAAAAAGAGACGGAAAAAACAAGAGATTTAAATTGTAATTTTATTCATTCACCAAATTGAATTATTTTAATTGCAGAGACTACAACAACAACAAGAATGACGTAGATTAGATTCAGACTTTGGTTTTATTATTATTATAGGGCAGAATACAAAAATTAATCATTATTAAAAATTAGTCAAAGAAGAAGCAACGAGATTTTTTTAAATATTTAGAAATTCTTTATGAATATATAATTTTTTATATAAAACTGATATTTTTTGCTTTTACATTAACTTTTACATTAACTTGCAATTTTGATATCAAACTGTTTAATTATTAAGGACTTTATTAGGTGATTGTGAAGGGTTCTACATCAGGTGAAAGTACTCGTAGCTTCTTAAATAATTAATTACTGTTGTTGTTGTTGTTGTTTACTTAGCGTACTCCACGTTGTCAAGTGCACATTAGCTCTGAAGTGCTCTGTAACTGACTCTAAATAATTCAAGAATATTTTTCATCCCTGTAAATTGCAAATCTCATGCTTTTGGTGGGTTAACACACACTTTCATACACTAGACTTTAATAATTCAAATCTTCAGACCTCCGCAAACACAATCAAACTCTGTGCTGTACAATTTGAATAACATCAAACATCAAAGCCCGAAACTTACAACTTAAAACTCACCAACGTCATGTCATAGATGACGTAACTGACATGTAAATTTAATAGACGGAAGAATACAAAATGTGGATAAGAAGAATTTTATACAATATTTAAACAGTTAGTTGATTTCTGTTATGCAAATTGAAGGAGTTCTCGCTATATAACGCTTTGATTTCAATAGTTTTCAGGAAAAACTCATGAGTTTTCAAGAAGAAGAAGAAAGATGAGATAATGAGCACTCGATTTATGGATCTTTACAATACTCTTTATGCTCACTTTTTATCGAACATTATTTCACTAACTTTTTCGAACATCCTTAGAGAATTAATTCGATAAGTTTTTGGACAATTCGACAATTTATTCAACTTTAAATCCTTTATTTTAGAATTTACTCAATAGTTCATCCGATTAATTATTCGATAATTTTCTGTATCATTTATTGGACCATTTGTCCAATCATTTATGCGATCATTTATTTGATATATTAATTGCTTCGATTATTTATTCGACCAATTATTCGATAATTTATTGGACCGTATGTTTGATAACTTATATGATTTTTCAATCATTTATTTTAGAATTCATTCGATAGTTCATTCTATAGTTTATTCGATGTCTTATTCGATGATTTATTCATCCATTTGTTCAATCATTTATACGATTTATAAGAGCATATATACGATAATTTATACTATAATTTTTTCGATAATCGATATCGATTTAATTTATTTATTTGATTATTTATTCGATCATTTACTCATTTATTTGTTCATTCATCGCCACTAGAATTCTTCCAAGGTACATTTTAATAGACTTGAATTGGGAAGCAGGTAAAATGAGGAGGTAAACGAGGAGGTAGAAGAAGAAGTAAAAGGAGAAAGAAGGACAGTTCATGAATTAAAAGTTTAAAGAGTACATTTCAAGTGCCTAAATAATTATTTGCAACTTCATATTTTTACCTTTTTAATTTTTAACCCAGCCTTCCCTCCACCCCCCTTTTGTGCTCTTCCCCTCCCTTTTCGATCCCTTTCCGCATCCTCATTTTAAAAATTGCAACCCTAAACTTAGCTTTTGTTAAATTAAAAACCTGCATCATTGAATCGTGTGTCCTGCTCACTCAAACCCCAACACTTCAACCCAGGCCCCTAACTCCAGACCCCCCCTCTCTTTTCAACTCTTCCACATGGGGAAAGCCCCACATCCTTTCAATCATATTTTCTCCGCATCCACAAACACACTACGCCTGTTGATGTACAGGGTTTGGTGCTGTTGTTGTTGTTGCTGTGTTACTTTTTTAAGCTGTCCATTTCGATTGTTGGTCTTCTTTTTGTTGTTGTTGCCAAGGTGTATGCAAATTTTGTACAAACTGCAGCGAGTCGTGTGATTTTTTTTGTGCTTCTCGTTGTCGTTATCCCTGTTTTTGTTGCTTTTTTGTACGAACAGCAAAATAAACAAACGGTACCTTTGCATGGTGAGTGTTTTTTCCGCAGCAGAGAGATTAAAAGGTGGACAAAACAGGCTGGACAGATGCGGCGACTGTGGTGAATGAGGTCGTGGATGGTGGAGGTGGCGGTGTGGTGGCCAGCTTGAAATCGCCATCAGGTTGCCTGAAGTGGGTGGTTAAGTGCACTCAGTGCGCTTTAATTAAGTTTTGGGGCTGCAGCTGAAGCCGCCCAAAATGAAACAAAAAAAAAACAAAGGGGGCTGCAGATGCAGAAGGATGCGAATGAAAGGATGTGCCGTTGCGTCAAAGGATGTGCAGAGAACAGATACGGGTTTGTAAATTCGTGTATTTTTTTTCTATTCTATTTCTATGTATTTTTGTGTGTTTTCCTCAACATGGTGGTGGTGATGTTTGTTGTTGTTGTAGTTGCTTTGTGTTCAAAAAACATCAGCTCTTGAAATACGAGAAATTCAATTGTAATGGACAAGGACATAATTTTTAGCGTACGAATAACAATTGTCTTCAAGTACAACAACAACCAATCAACAAACCAGCAGCCGCAGAAGAACTACAACAACAACAACAACAAGACGACCACAAAATCATTAAACTGCAGAATGTCACATCAGTGCTGTTGTGGTTGTTGTTGCTGTTACTGTTATTGTACTCTTATTGTTGTTGTTGTTATTGTAGTTGTCGGTAACTGACCAAACGAGATGAATCAGCCATTTTGTCATGCATCGTTGCCAGATTTCAACGATGCTTTTGCTCCAATATTCGGCGATTCACAGACGAGATCCACGAGTCTCGAAAAGACTTAAAAATATGGGAAAATAGACAAAAAAAGACATGAAAATGTCGATATATTTAGACATATCACTTTATCACCGATTTCATTGACTTATACATATATGTATATAGAATCACATCTCTGACTTAATCCCTCGATATCTCAAAGGCAATAAATCAACTTTTGATCCTTATGATCCTTATAATTCATTCTCTTCCCTCATCTAATCCTCAGCATTCATCATCTGCATCATCCGATTCTTGACATTCATCATCTCCTTCATCCGATCCTCGTCATTCATCTTTTCCATGAACCGATCCTCGTCAGTTATCATCTATTGTTTTCATCTGCTCCTCTTCATTCATTATTTCTGGTACTCGCCATTGATTATTTCCATCATCGGATGCTCATTATTCATCTCCTTTATTATCCAATTCTTATCATTCATCATCTTCACAATCCGAACCTCACCATTCATCCTTCTTCCTCAATGATTCTTCTACTTTATTTGAATGCATACGATATACGAAAACCTAATAAAACCGGTAAATATACTTAAATTACGGCCAAATTGACCACGTTGGTGTGCGATCAAGTGACCGGTACCCCAGTGTACCGGCATCGCTCAGAATACCGGTGCCGATAAGTAAAGTAAGTGTTCTAGAGTATATATGTAGGTATACACAAAGTATAGAAGTGTATATACAAGGGTAAGTATTACACCTGTATGTAATATTGTAGGCTAAAGCAATGTTCTGCCCCCACCCCCTCTGCCCCACCCCCTACCCCTCCACTTCCTTTCTCTTTTCTACCATCTGAATGACCGGAGTTGATTTGAGCCTGAAGAAAGTAGCGTTTGCCATCAGCAGACATCCGGTCCGTCGGCTGTTTTTTTGATGCCTATAAAATTTCTAGCCTATGTTATTATTATGTTGTTGTTGTTGTGGCTGGAGGTGGTGGTGGTAATGGTGATGGTGCTGTTCTTACTAGTGTTATTTTTGTTGTTATTGCCAGTTATTGTTGTATTTGCAGTTGTTCTGGTGGTTATTCTTTTTATACCACCCTTTGTTGTTGTTGTTATGTATCCTGATTGTTTGTTCTTCCTATCGTTATTTCGATGTTGCTATTTGAATGTTGTTTTTGTTATTACTTTTTGCTCCTGTTGTATTTCCAGTTCTATTTTTTTGTGGGGGGGAGGAGGGGGTGGCTCAATATAAGTTAGCGGAAATAAAAGCACGTAATGTAATTCTTCATTTACACTTTGTGCCTCTGTACTCTTAGCTTTAGATGTATGTGTACTATGTTAATGTATGTATGTGTGCATATGTATAAATATGTGTAACTGTGTGTGTATTTGTGTGTGTTTCTGTATCGTCTCATTCAATGTGAAATGCCGGAAAAACTATTTTTCACTGAAGTGTAGCATAATTTCACCGGCCTCCCTTTCTTCTTCATTTTCATCTTCTTCTTTCTTCTGAAAAGCAAACCAAAGCATACAATGAGTAGGCGAATAAAGTACGAGGGGAGGGGAGGGTAGAATAAGAAGAAGAACGACTACTACAAACACATGCTGTTGTATAGAGTATAGAATAATAAATCGAGAGGGTAAAATAGACGACTTTTTTATAAAAAAAAAAGAAAAAGCTGAGGGTTGAGCGATAGTTGATACTCACTCGTACTCACTCAAGATACTTAAGAAAATGAAAATGTTAATAAATCACAATTACTCGTTACAATTCGCAATGAGATTTCAAATTGATACATTTTAAAGCCTCAAATGGATTTAAATCCTCTAGAAAATGGATATTTTTCTCTTCATAGATATTCATCCTCATCAGCATGATCATCTAAAAGTCGAGTTATAAATATTTAAATATGGTTTTCTATTTTAAATATGTTTTAAATCGAGAATTCAAGGTTTAAAGATCGTTACTTCGATTGTTCCAAAGTCTTAAGTAATCACTGGGGTTTTATATTAATAAAGAGCTTAAGTAATCGAGGGTTTTTAATATAATAAAGAGCTTAAGTAATAAAGGGTTATCTTAAGAACTAAAGGGACTCTATTAACTAATAAAGCGTTTCCTTAGGGTGGTGAGTTTTGGCGAACTTAATCCAAGATCAACCGAGTTGATCAACTAGTTTTAAAAACTATTTTCGTGTATTTTCAATCTGCAGGATTTCCCTTTAGAAAAACGTCCATCAATTCAATCAAATCAATCAATTTTAGTTGTGAAACTTTTAAGCAAAACTGAATTATAGTTGATTATTGAGTAATACACTATTAAATCGTGATTTAATAAACATTAAATATATATTCATTAAATAAATACAGGAACTAATCATAAATATTTTTAATCAATCAATATAATTACTAAAAATATCCATTTTTAAATAAACCAGATCATTTTTCGCGAACAGAGGAGATATTGAAACGGAGTTTCGATAAGAAGATTCATAAAACATATTTATGGATGCAATTTTATTTGAACAGATTGTTGTCTAAATGAGTGGGTGTATTTGAGTATGTATGTATGTACTTTTAACATATTTTAGTATATACATATCTTTATTTTGATATCGATAGAATGTCATAAAAAGTAAGCATACGATTTAAATGAAAGGATTCAGTTTAAAGGAATAAGAAAACGATAAAAAAAGGATCTACAATTTATATGTATAATATATCGTTTATATAATATAATATATAATACAAGAATATTTTATGTCTAGTATCTAAGGATATATACTAGATACAAATTGCGGTTAATAGTCAAGGTACCTAAATATCAAAGCATCATCAGATGGAGGTTGAAAGAAGCTTTTAACTTCGAATAACATAAGTGAGAGGGACAGAGAGAGTGAGTGAGAGGGACAGGACAAGAGAGTGACTGCAAAATGTGTGTGTGTTTGTGTTAAAAGGATATACGAACCGGCAATAATGCAATAATGGTCAGTAACCGAAGAAAATCACTGAGAAATAAGTGCCTCAACAATACACAAGTGGGACGACTAAATATATTATGTACTCATACGTATACATATGTATATAACCAAATTTATGCATGTATTTATATATAACCAAATTTGGTTTTGTATGTACCACAGTCAAAGTGAATATATAGTGAGTTAAGGTTTTCCTCTCTTTTCTTTGTAAACTACTAGTTGGTGTATATATACATATGTACATATGTATGTATATGAATGTATATAGATGATATCTATAGTTTTTTCTTATAAACTTAGTTTGTTATTTTTTCTTGTATTCTGTATATGACTTAGAGAAAGACAGAGACAGCGAAAGAGTGTTAAGATTACTACTCTTGCCGGAAGCTGCCATATTTCAATACGGCAACCACACGGTCGATGACAACAGCGATAGTTGCAGCAGCAGCGGCAGAGTCAGCTGTCGGTTTTTATATACAGCTTGTATACTCACAGAGCCGATATCAAGGGTGTGGTACGGTTGCCAAGGATATGCAGCCAGAGTGCGCGCACTAGAAGTCTGCTCTCAGTCTCTCTCTTTTACTCTCTCTCTCTCTCTTTCTCTCTCTCTCTGTCTCTTTCTCTGTCTATATCGAACTATATATGCATTTCTTTATCAGTTTCATTAATTTACAATGCTAACAGTTGCTCTCTTTTTATATCTCTTACTCACTTTACATCTCGCCCTCTCTCTCTATCTTTCTAACCTCTTCTATCTCTCTCATTCTCTCTCTCTCCCTCTCTCTCTCTCCATTTCTAGAGTAGATAACTTTTCCTGCTTTGTTTCCCTCTTCTCCTTTGAGCTCAGTAGCTTTTTAGTTTTTCTTCCTCTCTCCCGCACCGCTCCCACCCCCCCTTCCTTGCGTATCCAACCACTATTAATGCAATAGTTAAGTTTCTTTTCTTATTTTTCGTTTCTGTTTTTAAAAGGATTTCTTATTTATTGCTTCCTGCTTTAGTTTAAAAAAATACTCATTTATCACAGAGAGTCGAATTTTAAGCTATAATTTTTCGTTGAAGTGAATTGAAACAGAATCGAAAAGAAAGAAGGAAGAAAATTAAGCGATGAAACTTAATTTATTATTCATTTTAAGTGTTCACCTCCTTCAGAGAGTTAAAAGCATTACTTGAATTCAAGTTTATTTTAATTTAGTGAATAATTTCTAATTCATCCAACATCCTCATCTTCTTTTCCTTCTTCTTGATGAAATTCCTTTTAGTTTCCTTTTTTGGTTGGGTATTCTTTTCTACTTTTTATTCCTTTCTTTCTTTTGTGATTAACTCGTTGAACTTGCATATATAAATTCATTTCTAAGAATTTAAGCCCATTAATTGACAAATTGTTCCCAAAATTTTACCCCATGCTTGCTTTCTATAAAAATCTTAAATCTGCAGGTTGGCTACTTACGAGTTTGATATACTTGGGCTAGCTCAACCGAGACAGCTACCAGTTGAGGTCTCTTCCTCTTTACACCTCTGACCTGATAGTTCATGGTTCTTCAGATAAAAATTTTGATATAGTATACTCAGAGCTTCATCTCTCTGGAGGTTTCTCTAAGCTTTATAATAATATAATAATAACAACCTGTTCATATATTGAGGTTGACCCAAAATATTTAGTAGGATGGACTGTAGAATGGGCCTGGCTTGACCTTGATGTTAGGGGACCACCAAGTTAATTATGAGTTTGTTTATCTTCGGCGAGGAAGCGATGATCTTCAATGTCGATGATCTTCCATGATCTAAAAACGCTCACAAATATATCACGACAACATCATCAGATCACCCTAACATCACCCAGATCAACATTGGCTCCAAAATCATGCAATCATAACCACTATGACCACTATGGCCGAAGAATGGATCCGTGAGGTTATATTAGCCTTTTAAGCACTATTATTTTTAATATATAATTTCAGTGCTTCTGTATTATATCTATAAAAGGACAACAGCAGTATGTTGAAAACTGATAGATTATAATTCCAGTTTAAATTACAACCTGTAGTTATATCATCCTTATAATAAAAATGATTTTTCTAAAGTGTACTATTGTGTGTTCTTTAATTTTGAACACTTATAATTTTAAATCTTAATATATTCTTCTTGGAGTTTAGAATTCAGATTAGTTTAAGTTTTTTTTAATACTTTCTATAATATAAACTTACCTTTAATTATCCTGTAATACATAAAGTTGTGGTTTATTTTAGAAGATTTCTTTTGTAGAAGATTCAATCAATTGATCACTCATAAAATCACTTTTCTTCTTCTTCTTTGAGCTGTTTGTGTTTATTTTTAAAAATTTTTAGTTTTTTCCTTGGTTGGTTTTTTTGCTTCAAACCTTTACTAATGATAATAATCTGCTTATAATTTGTTTAAATTTGGCCTATTTTTGTTGTTGTTGATATTGATATTTTGTTGTTTGCTTATTTATTTTTAAACAATTAAAAATATTTTCTTATTTTTTTTCTTACTTCGTCGTATTTTAAAATCGTTGGAAGTCCTTTTTAATTATTATAAAAGTCTTAATTTTGGTGTATTAATTTACTTGTTTTGTTGTTGTTTGTTGTTTTTCTCTTTCTGTTTTCGTTTTTGTTCTTATTTTTAGTGTTTTGTATATTATAAAAACCGTAGACAAAATTGTGGTGATGATTTTTCTGGTTCACTTTAAAATCAGTAAATTTTTACCTCTTCTAGTACAATATTTCTAACTTAGGTCAAAAAAGATCCTTTCTTTAGTTGCTTCGTGCTTAGAAAGGTCTATTAAAATTCACAAAATTGCTTTTATTGCGTTGATTATTACTTCCGTTTCCGATTTGAACGGTTGACTTCAAACAAAGCGTCTCTGTTGTCTCTATCGTGATCGTCTTCTTTTGTCTCTTGGCTCTTTCAAATGCAGTAATGTATCTGGCGTTGTTGTTCTTGTTGTTGTAAAGTTTTTGTTGTTGTTATTCACTCAAGAATATCGCTCATCATTCAATGATTTCTCCATTCGTTCACATACACACTCAGAATTTGATGTGCACTCGAATTTTCAGTTTATTCACTCGAATAAGTTTTGCGTCGGCTTTGAGAGGTTTTTGTTTATATACGGTTCTTCATTGTTGTTGTACAGTATTTGTTGAAAATATCAATCCAAATGAGTTTAATAAAAAGTTTATTCTTCACTGATTGTTGAGTGGAAAACTTTTAAAGTTTGAAAACTTTTCAAAACAAATGTGAAGAATATAAAACACAATTCTGGTTTCCTTTCAGATGATATTTGAGAGTAGTACTCAAGTAGTGTGAATCCTTGAAGAACATCAGCTGAAAAATAGAATGAGAGTTTAATAAAGTAACACAGAAGAGAGACAGAGAGAGAACTACGATTTTCTATTTTATTAAAGATGACCCGATGTCTTCCCGATGACCACAATGTCCACAACGATAGACCTTTTTTACTTTCGCTTCGTCTTCAATCACGAAAGCGACTTTCAATCCTTACAGAAATGATGCTTCTTCCACTTCAACAACGTCAGACTAGACGCCTTTTATTCCGATTACAAGGACGGACCCCATAAAAACCGTCCTGAACTATGATAGAATCGAGCTCAAGAGAATGAAGAAGGCTTCTTGTATACGGACAACGCGAGACCCTTAGTCTTCCATCCCGACACCAAACGACAGATCCTATGGTTTCCTCACCCATTGCCATAGCGATGAATCCAACAGAAAGGAAATCTGTTTCATTCCCGAAGCGTCAGACTCAACGTCCTCGATCCCGATCACAACGACAGACCCCTTTAAGCAGCCTCGTCTTCAGCGATAGCGTCGAACTCAACGGAAAACATTTATTTTCCATTCCCACAACTCCAGACTTGACTCTTTCATCCCGCCCTAGTGACAGACCCTACGGAAAGATTTCTTCATCAATTAGGATTGCGTCGAACCCAAAGATCCACACGAAAAAGCTCAAGGGAAAGCTTTTACATCAATGACAATAGCTCCCAACACAATCGAATGCGTCGTCTTTCACTTCGAAAACGTCAGACCCGATTCCATTCATTCCACGCCCAATATAAAAAATGGACCAATATAAATTGGTCATGGAACAATATTCATCCAAGAAATCATACTCTCTGTGAATATATCGGAGCTTATAACTAACTCCCGATTCGAAATCTCCTTAAAAGATTTTAACAGAATCTGGTCAGTGGATGGTTGTAAATTATCAAAGGTCAAAGGTGTCAAAGGTCAGAAAAGGCTCACCAGTCAGGTTCTTTGGATTAGAATACTGACTATCAGTGTTGACAATATCGATACTGATATTGATATTAAAATATTAGATATTGAATATAGGATATATTGTAAAATATGATATTAATACAATGTATAATATAGATAAATGTATGTAGTATATATGTACATATGTACATATATGTACGAATATTTGTACTAGTACATACATAGATTTCGTCTTTGTAGCTCACTCCGACCAGTTTAAGGAGTATCCTGTTTTAGGGACATGGTGAAAAAGTGTGCAAACCACGCCCATTTTCAGTAAACTACTAAAAAGTGATAATAGAAGTATACTATATATTTTCTTTTGTTACTTTTTGTCATCTTTAATTCATAATAGGACAGATAATGTACAGATGAGCAGATCACGCCCATAATTTTTCAGAATTAGTTAATCACTATACAGAATTACAGGAATTAATTCCTTTGTATTAAAAGTTTAAAAATAATGAACTTTATGTGTTATATAGTGTGGACCATCGGCTGGTTTCTTTTTGAATTATTCAATTCAATTTCAATTAATTTCTTATTAATTATTAATAGTTTTTATAATGAATATACAATAAATCTTAGTTTAAATCTCTTTAGTTGCCTTACCTTTTATATAATCGGAACCGGAACTTACTATCGCTTCCTTGCTGCTCCACTTCCGCTGTATGAGTTGTTGAGAAAATACTGACGTGTTGTTTTTTTAAAAGTTTATTTTTATTTTACTTAAATGTTCGCACAAAACCAAGTCCTTTGTTGTAGTTGTTCTTTTTTATCTTGAGTGTTCGTGGTGCACTTTTCTTTTTTTATTTTTTTTTTTTTTCTTTTTTTGAGACTTAACAGATTTGACAGATTTCGCAAACCGAAATCGAATGCTGCTGCCAGTGCCAGTGCTAATGCTAGTGTTGTTCTTGTTGTTGTTGGGCGAACAACAATTGATTGATTGATAAAATTACAATTTATAATGTACTATTATTTATGTTTTTTTTACTTCTTTACTTGTAGTTTTATGTGTGTCTACGAAACAAGGAGAAATCATACAGCGACGCAAATAAATTATATGAGTAGAATAACAAAACGCGCTTTAAAAAAGAATCGCGTTTGGCTGGATCTGAGGACCGCTTGACTCGTACTGAGCCATGGGCACAACCAGCAAAATGTTGACACTTCAACGGCAGCGGTTTTTCCAGGGTACCTACATATTAAGCGAGGCACCAAGGCACCGAGGCATCGAGGATTACATACAAAACGCAGCAGAGGCAGATGAAAAACAGCACCGGCAACAACAACAACAGCACGAGCAAAAGCATCAGCAGCAGCAACAACAGAACCCACATATGTATGTACCCATGTACCTATGAATGCAAAATTGTATGTATAACGGAACTTACATTGTGTGGGTATATAGTACATAATGTGAATATGGAAAAAAGCTCTTTTAATGTTGAGGTGCTGCAGGATTTTAAGTCTACAAAAACATGTGAAAAGAGAGAGAGAGAGAGAGAGAGAGTGGAAAAATTGTGTAAGCTTCAAGAAAGCGAGAGAGTGGCATAAAAACAGAGAGTGAGCGAGAGAGAGAAGGAGGAACAGGGAGAGAAAAAGAAAAAGTGAGAAATAAAAGCGAATTTCAGTATTTATACCCCCAAAAACAGTTTAAAATCATTTAAAAATTATTTGAAAATCTTTCAGATCCTTTAAAAAAGTAATGGATCAATTTTGGGAGCTTATAGTTTATATCCTCTTAGATCCTGCTCCACAAATTGCAGAATAGAATAGAATAAAATCTACATTTATTCATCTTTTAGTATGTTTAACTTATTCTGTACATTTAGGATATCTGAATGATAAGAATAAAATAACCTAAAAGCCATCCTGAGGTACTCCATAGATATTTGTCATCAATATTAAAAATTAACTAATTATTTCCATTTTGCCACATATTAAACCCGAAAATGCTTTATTTCTCGATATCATTCCTTCTTTCTTTCTCTCTCTCTCTCTCTATATCTCTGTCTTTCTCTCTCGTTTATCTCTCTCCCTCTCTTTTTTTTATCCTTCTTTTTCAAGCTCTTTTTACCACAGAACCAGAGAATCCCGCACATCCTCCGCTGAGTAGATACGCATTTCTGGAGACTTTGTAGACAATTCGTCCTCATCTCAAGGGAGTTGCCGGAAAAACGGCGAAATGAGGACAGAAAAATCTGTATATGGATTATCTTTTTCCCTGTTTTTGATACTTCAATGTGTGTGTGTGTGTTTTCACAGTTCGCATGTAGAGGAAAACTGTTCATCAGGAAAAAAGCTGCAGCTGAACGCAGTCGGCAGAACAGGCAGCACAGCGAAAGACAATTAAACTGTGCCAATTTCCCAGAAGCAGAAGCAAACGAAGAAGAAGAAGAAGCATTAACAGCCTTAAATATTTACAATTTGTATATAAAAAGCTGAGCGGCGAAGCACATCCTAGTTGCCGTTAGGATGACATACTTATGTACATATGCATGTACATATAATCAGCACCGCGAAGAGTGGGCGTGAAAATCACATCTCACTCTCTGTGTGTGTGTGGGAAAGTGTGTTTGCATACGTTTTTATGAGTGTGTTAGAGTCCCTGTCTTGTGTGTATGAATGCTGTTTTCTGGTCTAAATTATCACAAAAGCATATCATCAAACACAAGAATGATTTTTGACAGGACAAAGAAAATCAGCAGCAGCGGAAGAGGAAGGAAAAGTAGAAAAATAATAATAAGAAGAAGATAGCAATGAAGAAGAAGAAAACGAGGTGGAAAAAGCAGCAGCAGCATAACAAGCAGCTGTAGCGGCGGATAGAACAGAAAAGAGTATTAGAAAGAATCAAAATGAAAGAATAGAAGAAACGCGAAGAAATACAAAGAGTGGAGAGGGGAAGAGAAGAGATGAGAAGAGGAGAGATGAGAAAATATAATATGAGAAGAAGAGAGATGAGCAGAAAGGAGAACTGAAGTGAACAGAATGAATGAAGAAAAGATTAAAGTTAATGCAATAATAAACTCTGCTCGGATGCCCAAAATGCTCGGATGCTACGTTTTCTTATATTATTACATTTTGCCGCAGATTGAGTGTACAGCATGTAGTTTTTGTTGTTGTTGTTATTATTGTTGTTGCTACTATTGTCATTGTTCTATGCATCGCCTGAGAGAAGCGATTCAAAGAAGAAGAAGAAGATAGAAAATGTTGTGTAGTGGTTACGTTATAAGTATGTGTGTATGTCTGTAGGACTGGAATTTTTTACTCTTCTTCTTCTTCTGAAGAAGCCATCATCACTAAGCTCAATTCAATTAAATATAATAAATCAATGAAACATGGTCATTGTTGAGAAGAAAAAAACCATATCGTAATCAATTTCAATTTGGACTTTATTCATTTACAGTTTTTTTTCTGTTTTTATTCAAATTCCGCTTTCGAAATCACATAAAAATTAAAGGAAAACAGAAATAGAAAAAAACTGCTCTCAACTTTGACCTGCAATCAATCACAATCAGTCCCTCAGTCGCAGTCGCAGTCACAGTCACAGTTTGGCACCCACTCATTCTCCAATCCGACTCGTAAATCCAACGGGACTCGTTCTCTCCGAACCTTAACCTCATTAAACTCATCGTTATTCCACTCATTCTTAGTATGCATCTCATCCTCTTCTTTCACTCTTTCCAATTCTGACACGTATCCACTCCCACTCAGTGACACTCTGAACAGAACTCATTTGAACTCGCTCGCACTCACTCTGCGCTCGCTCACCCTCCATCGCACTCACTCACATGGACCCCTACTCACTCATACTCACTCACATTGATGCCCACTCACTAATACGCACTCCTACTCACTCAAACTCTCTCCTTTCTCCGTCTCCATCCACTCACTCACACTCACTTCCATCCACCCACACTCACTCACACTCATTCATCTTCTCTTCACTCATTCTACAAAAGTTTCTCTCAACAAATAAACGAATTAAATCAATTTTCGTTTAGCAAGCATCTCGTTGAAAGACTTCGTTGGCAGACTGGTTGTTGGTAGGAGCAGAGAGGGACTTTGAAGGATGAGTTGGGGTGTGGGCGGGAGGGAGGGTTGGGAGAGTACAATACAATGTTTGGCTAAAATCATCGGAGCTTCAAGTTTCAACTCAAACCAAAGAACGTGCGATGCAGCAGCATGGAAAAACCATTGTTTTTCATTTAAAACATACACAAACACACACAAAAAACACATACGCATGCTTTGTACTGACACGCACACATACACATACACTAACTCACTCACTCACCTACTCACTCATACGTACGTCGCTGGAGATACACTCATAAAATACCCGGCCGCCAGCCAGATACGGAGGTGGGTTGATATGCTGCTTCTTCTTATTGAAGTTTTTTCTTTAAACATTAAAATTTCTATCGTTTACAGGGTGACGAGTAAAAGAAAATGCTTCTTATAGTTATATTTACATAAGTACCAGCTATGTTTTGTTAAAGGTGCAAAAAAACGTACGAAAAGTGTTCTGGGGAAAAAGTATCCTTCGTAATTTTCAACTTTCTCAGGAACTACAAACCGGATATCCTTCCGGTTTGAAGCATTTTCTCTTGAATTGATTGGTGAATTTTGTGGACTGAAAAATCCGTATACTTATTACCGTAATTCTTAAAAACAATTGCGAACAAACATTTTTTTAAAAAGTTTCTTTTTAGTATATAAATTTTCAGTTTAGCATTTATTTTCTCAAAAACTGTTTGACCGAGGAACCTAATTTAAAAAGGGAGCCAAGGAGCCAATATTTTGCTTTCAAAAACAGTAAGGATTGAGATTTATTTCCCTATTTTAAGTTGGATTTTTGGAGAATCTCCCATCCCGGCTAAACGGAGGGGACTTGAACCCCTTCCCCTAAGAGTTTGTCTTGTCACGACCCAACCTATACGTCCCAGATTATTTCCCTTCTTTTTCGGGTACACCCTGTATAGAATAGAAGGAAAACGAATGAAAATAAGTTATAAATTTACGCCGTTTTACGACATTTAAGCAGAAGCTCAAAAGTGACAATAAAAAATTACAAAGAAGAAGAAAATGAAGACGAAAAACCAAAGGAAACGTTGAATTCTAAATGCTTAAATATTGAAATGGTAAAGTAAAGTAAAGCAAAGTAAAAAAGGAAAACATCCCAAAAATATGCAACATTTTTTAGTTGCTATTCAAAGCTATGCAAAGCGTTCCAACTGTGATTTGAATCTCTGATTTGAAGATCTTCTCTTCTATGAAAGCAAAAAAGGAAAAAAAAGAAATTGCTTAAAAGTTAAAACAAAAAATAAAATAAATTTAATCAGTTTTTATTATTTTCTCGATTGGATCATAAAGAAAAGTGTAATAAAAGCATCTTCTGCTTCATGAATCCCCACAATTTTTATCCCTGCGATGGAGGAAAAACAGGAGGATTTTTTGTTGTATTTTTCAGTGTTACCAACACAAAACAACAAACAGAAAAGTATTTAAATTAGTAAAACTGACGTTTAAAAGGTTGAGATAGCAACCTCATCTTATTTCTATATTAACAACCCCCCCCCCCCCCTCCTTTCTTCGCTCTCTCTCTCCACCCACCCCCATTTTTTTCCAGACTCTCACTCTCTCTCCATTACTATCTTCCTTTCCTTATATATCAATCTACTTTAATGCAACTACTCGTAAATGTTAAAAAAGCACGAATTTTACAAAAAAAGAGGGCGGATTTTATAAAAACAACAATAACAATAAAAACAACAACATCACCCAAAACTCTGTGCGACGATTTTACAAACGAATGGGTACAACAGTAACAACTACAACAACATCTCCATCACAATACACCGTTTTGCGGGATCTAAACGATGCATGGAAACGAAAGCAGTTCTGTCGCAGCGAAAGAAGCAGTTCTGCAGCAGAGCACCAGCAGCAACACCAGCAGCAGCAGCAGATCTTTAAAAACTTCCAGCTACACCCCGTGCCAAAAAAAAAGCCGCACTAGTAGCATTTCATTACTCATGCAAAATATAATTAAAAAAGAAAAGCTAACTGCAAGTTTTTATTCTTTTTATATTATTTGATCCCTATAGCTTCTACCAAAAAAATCCTTAAGAAAAGAGAAAAGGGTTGGCCGGCAGCTCGATTTCCACTAAAGATTTGGAAAAACCCAAGATCTAATTTTTTTTTTGTTTCTGTTATTTTTTTTATTTTTATTATGTTCAAATATTTTTAGAATTCAAGAATTTTCTGTATACTCTTTTTTTTTTTGCTTTAAATTTTTTTTCAATATTTCGTTGATCCTCCTTTGGCCTTCAAAACAGCTTTCACTCTTCTGGGCATTGAATCATAGAGATTTTGGACCTGGTTCTTGGTTTTTTCGTCGTACCACACTTTATTTATAAAAATTTGTAACTCCTGGATGGATTTTGGAGACATCTATTATTGAATTTTTCGCTGCATAATTCCCCACAAATTTTCAATGATATTAATTAAGGTACCGGGCCGATGTCCAGGCCAGGACATCGATAATAACCCCAGATTTTCTTTTAATTGTGTTACCTGCGAATGCACAATGACCATTAGAATGCATTTTTAGGTAAAACTTAAAGGTTTACTTACAGAGCGAGCTCGGTGGCACGGTGCCCTATCGTCTTGAAAAAGTGTGTTTTCAACATGGCAGCTCAGCCCCTCGATTGTTGAACCACGCCCTTTTTGATAAAATTTTTATACTTTCCTGCATTCGCGGAACCTCCAGCAATAAAATTTGCCCAACTCCATAATATGTTATGCATCCCCATACCAAAATATAAGGTGAATGCTTGACTGTTCAAAGAATGCATTCATCGGAATATCGTTACTTCGATCCCCTTCGAACTGTGGCTTTTCCATCGGGCCCAATCAAATTGAACTTCGATTCATCAGAAAATATGACATTTCACCAATCAAAAGCCGTCCATTCTTTATGCTCCTTGGCCCATTCGGCTTTTTGGCTGGTCGGCGAGCTGGAAGACACATATTTGTTAGGCGTCTGGAGACAGTTCTTCTGCTGATTTGCATTCCAAGCTTTTCCTGAAGGTCTCTCCTTAGTTCCCTAGCAGTCTGGAACCGATTTCGAAGGCACATTCGTTCCAACGATCGATCTTCCCGCGGTGTAGTGAATCTTGGTCTCCCACTTCGGGTTTTCCTCTGTATGCTTCCGGTTACTTGAACTTTTTTTTTAAAAACGTCGCACTGTGCATTCGTTACACCCAATTATTTGAGAAATTTTTCTATTGGAATAGGTTTCTCCTCTCAGTGCTACAAAACGGCCTTTTTCTTCTTCACTTAATACCGTATTTAAAACTTCTAAAAAACTACTTCGGATGGACCTGATCTGATTTCTCAAATGTTAGTGGACAATTGTTGACAGAGTGTCATTTTGTAGCAAAAAATATATGTATAAACAGGTAAAAAGAAAATTTGTTATCAGTCGAAACCCTTTCCTAACATTTTTTACCTGCAAATCGGAAAATTTGCAATTTTTTCACGAGCGGCTTTTTTTTTGTTTCAAACGTGGGAGTTAGGCTACAAATAAGGGTGTGCCAAAGAAAATAAAAATGGGAAATAAAATTAGTAACAATATTAAATAAATTATTCTAAATAAAATTATCTAAGCATTTATTTATAATTATGTATGTATGTATATGAATTAAATAAAAACTAAAATGAAACACGTAAAACAAAACCATGCCTCCCGAACTCTAGAAGTCTTCGTGTTACTCGAATTTATTCACATTTAATGCCAAAAAAAAAGACTACAGTGCAACATTAGAAGAAAACCAACAACAATCTAATTGAATGAAGAAGAAGCACAGCAGCACAGCAGCAGCACCGGAGCAGCAGCATGTCGAATGTCGTACATGTTTAATTTTCATGTTAAAAAAATGCACAAATGTTCCAAAATCATTGGTGTGGAATCTGATCTGAATCTGCTGATTATGAGCTCCCAGCTGATTGTGTCATTTGAATACCTAAATACACGGTAACTGTAAATATATCAAGAAAAAAAATTAGCTGTTTAAATGTAAATCAGAGACAACAAAAGAGACGAAATGGCGACCATTTTTGAAGGAATTTTTATTTTTCTTGACGATTTACCACATGAGTTGTGACTAGAAATAAGTCAATAACACCGAAAACATCATAAAAGATGACCAAAAGACGTTTTCACTACATAGTAATATAAAAGATTTTTCTAACAGACGCCAGATTTTAGAGGAAATTAAAGTACCTTATCGCATAATGTATCAGTTACAATCATGTCAATGCTATTGATTAAAGAAATGCATTCTATTCTATACGAAAGAAACATGTAATTTACAGTTTTTACATTTTCGAAACGCTTATCTGCTGAAATATGAATAAATTTTGAAGCGTGTCGCAATTATTTTCAATTTCATTCACACCAAGATTATAATTGTTATGCGTGTGCGTGCGTGGAACGATTAAACTCGCTCGTTCGCTCTCTCTGTCCGGAAAACCTTTTTTGCCCCGTAAATCTTTTTCCCTCAATAAAACTTGCTCCACTGTCACTATGAAGCAGCAGCACCTGAGCCCTGGGTTCAGTGAAAATTAAAGGGAACAGGAATGGTAACCGTATAAAACAGTAGCTCATGCGTATGCGATTCGCTAATCAGCTGATTAAAATGACAGCAAACACAGAAGCGTTGTTCTAAGTTGCGACCCTTTCGAAGGATGTGCGTGGAAAAGCATTCGTGGACAACAACAAAAGACGAGAAGAAAGGAAATCCAGCTGAGAACACGTGCGCCTGCGTACCCGGAACCACGGGAGGGTTGAGGCAACAACAATGACGTTAACAAACACCCAAGAATGGGCAACTTGAAATTTTTAAAAAATTTTTAATGCGAAAGTTAATGTCAACAAGGAAAGAAAACAAAACGGCAAAAAAACACGGAAACAGGCAACGAAGTCCTGGCGAAAGTATTGTAAAATATGAGTTGGGAAAATCTTTCATTTAAGGAGGGGAAGAGTTCAATATTAGCTGCTGGCTGACGGAGCGACCTGACCGGGACCCGGCCCAATTCGACCCTTCTTTTAGATGCCGTGGAAAACTTGATCGTGATTAAGCAAACGCATTACGCGGCAACATGACAGACAAACGACAGCCAAGCGACAGACGAACGACAGACAGCGACGACGAGGAGGACGTTGAAGATGACGGCGCCGCGCCTGTCAAAAGCAAAATGAATAACAACAAAAGAGAGCTACCAACTTCTGGAAAAATCGGAATACTGAAACGTCACGAATGCGGTTGGAAAAGTTAAGCTTTTCTTTGTGCACTGAAAGAAATCAAAGAAAGAAATCAGAAAAAATTAAGAATCAATCAATGTCGAGATTAAAACAATATACATATGTACATATATTTTCGTATTTCCAACCTCTTCCTAAAGAAGAAAACAATGTATATAGGATGGGCCATCGGCTGGTTTCTTTTTGAGTTATTTAATTCAATTTCAATTATTTAGTTAATATTATGGTTTAATAAATTATTCAATTCAAAATAATTCATAAATTGTTGTTATTATGTATTTATATCTCAGTGTATCTGAGTTAAGTCTCGAAAAAGGTTTCGAATTGCTTCTGGGCTGCATAAATATTCATGACTTCTGTGCTCAGCCGTGCGTTCGCGTGGCGCATGCGTTTATCCAACGCAAACATTGAGTAGATAAGATTGCAAACCGCACAAAAAACAAAAAAGAACACTAGACAGAAGGGATTACAAAGGATGCAGTTTGTTTATGCAGTTGCTCTGTTGCTCCCTCGCTCCCCGCTCCGGATCCGTTCTTAATTCAATTAACATGCGTTCAGTTTGTAACGCAATGCATTCTTTTTAAGGATGTCTTTTATTTTTGTAATTTTTGGACGACCGGTTTTTCCAAAAGGATTATTCAAATATATTGCGGCATCATTTTTCAACACCTTTCAAAATGGCAACAACAACGTCAGCATCAGCAGCAATACAACAATGAAACAACAGCAACATCTACGAATACTATACAACTGAGAATTTAAACCCATAGAATGTGCATAAAAAATTGAGAGCAAAGGGTTTGAGAGGTTCTCAAATTAGGAACTCATGCATCTTAAATTGGGTCAGTTGTGTGTTTTAATCCTTCATACAATTAATAGTAATAATACGAAGATAAATTAATTTATAATAAAAGTGAATGACTTTTCAAAATGGTTGCGTCTTAGCTTGTAGAGGACATGATTGATGGATGAGGTAGAGAAGTAGAACGAGGTAAAAAAAGAACCATGGACGGAAGGAAGTTGTAAGGCAGAGAGGGAAGAAAATAAGGAAGGAGAAAAGACAGGAAGATAGACAGGAAAGTAGGCAATTCGATAGGATGGAAGGAAGCCTGAAAAGAATGACGGTTGTAAGGATATCCACCACTTAAATAGCCATTATAATTAATTTCTTTCATGCAATAAACGGGTTATTTTTTCAATAAAGTGCACTCACGAAACGGCGAACTAATAAAAACCCAGGTGTTCACTGTTCAGAAGTGTTCACGCTTGACATTGTGGAAATAATTATGGAAACTTCATTAGCTTACCTCAAGAAGGAATCTTTTCAATATAAAAACCATATTCATTCATTTAAAGATAACTTATATAAATGAAATTATTAAAATCAATAAAAGACTAAGAACAACATGTGAGGTTGTCATTAGAGCTATCCCACAAGGTACTGTGGGCGTTAGCAGCACACCCTTTAATCACATACTAATCCTTTCCCACTCCATACATCACCAGCCTCTCGAACTCCACAGATGGGTTTGGTTCCGGTACGTCATATGGAAGATAAGCAGATGCGATAAGAAATTAATCTTTGCCATTCGCAATTCTCACGACCTCAGGTCCAGAGTACAAAGATGGAACATAGGTGTTGCTTGGACCCCATGTCTCACCAGAATGTAGGTTCTTTTCCTGCCCTCAACTACCGGAAAGATGATCTACTAAACTTCTCTTACATGTAAAACCCTTAATACTGTCGCGAAGTATCCAGGGCTCCTATACTAAAGCTATGTCTAGCTCATCCTCCTCAAAGTGTCGCAGCATCACACCTGACGCCGCTCTACTGTGGTGAATGTTTAACTGACACACCCACTAATGGCCTCTTCCTTGGGGCACCAGACCGTTAGCGCTACACCGAAATCCTTTCCACCGACGGACTTCTCTGCGCGAGTAACCCTCCAATTTGGAGATGTCCTTCCCGCATCAATTCTGTCGCTGGATCCTCTTCAGGATGATAACCTTGATCTGAGCCCCATAGACTAAAATTACCATCCTCCGTTCATGCTTCAAAGCGGAGCTTCTCAGGAATTGCAAACCACCATTCTTTGGACTGCTGATCCTTGCACCTAATGGCGATAAATCCACTGACCAAATAGGCGTTCCGAGCGAAGCCAACGTCCCCGCCAATTTCAAGGGAGTCAAAGGGATTACTCGTCCTTTAAGTTATCCTGGTAAATAGAAACAGACTAAAACATTTTATACATACATATTATATGAATAGTGTTAATAATTATTGTACATTTACTATACACAAGTGAAGTCATAAATACCAATTCTAAAAAAGTAAAATTTCATAATTCGAAATGCACCGAAAAAAATCCGTTTAAGATTAATAATATTCTTTTTCGTTTATTGTTAACATTATTATTACTAAGCTATGTTACTAAGCTATGTTACTGAGGGAGCTATGCTACCCACCACCGGGCTGGCGTCTGTAGTGACTTCTTTGACTGCTTTTAGCAGCGTGACGGTGTTCACCGCTGGTGGCGGCGAACTGCTGGGAACGTGGAAGAAGTATAACATGAAACCGGCTGCAAGCAGGAAGTGTGCCGCCAATATGCCAATAATAAGGAACAATGAAAACCTCGAATTGCGCAGCGCAGGAGTCAGCACAATTATAAGCACACAGCCGGACAGAAAAGCAGCTGTGACGACGAGCAACCATTGCAATAAGGAAATCTACAAGCAATGAAAGAAGATAAGTACGAGACTTCAAACTCCAGATCAACAAGCTTTACCTGAATCACCCATAGAATAGAGACTGGAATGTATATGAATAACGAGTAACCATAGATGCACACTAGCGACAACAACGTCGGCGTGTAATTCGCCTGAAAATTCAAGAAGAAAACTCTTATTCTCATTTAAAGTGAGCTTCAAATTGTATTAATTACACTTTCGGTCTCGAGGCCCTCCTCCACCGGCTTCAAGCTGTATTTGAACAGACCCCAGAGCGCGGCGGGCACGCAGAAGGCATAAATAAAGATGCAAGTGGCTGCATAGGAGACCAACTGGAAGTTGTAATGCCAATGATAGCTATCACTGGCGTGCTGCAAGTAGTTGGCAATGTTGCCGCTGATGGCAATCGAGAAGATCTGTAATGGAAAAAGCATTTATAGCATGTTGTATGGTGCTATTCAAACTATCTAAATCGAATTCAGTTCTAGTCTACCTACCAACGTTACAGATATCCAGAAGGGACCGTACAAATCAGGATTCAAACCGATGGTCGACTTCAAGTAGTTGCTGCCTGCTCGCTTGGGAATCATAGAATTCGCAATGCGTTCCAAGACCATGTAAGTGTCAACATTGAAAAACTGCTGATAATATTCGAGGGAAAGAAATGAAGTGCCTTTTGAGGCCGCTGTATCGCCGTCAAAGCTTCCCCCACTATCTCCTGCTCCAGCGCGGACGCCTCCACCGCCGTCATTTCGTACACCAGCACCTTGCATGGAGCCACTCAGTGCAGCGCTGCTCATATCATACATGAGTTCAGAGAGAGGATCGCCTCGAATTCGTCCACCAAGATTAGTGCTGGAATGCGTTGGTGAGTTGACATTAATCTGCGCCGGCGGCGGGCTGCTGGCTCCATCTCCACTTTCAGGGTAGGTGTACTCCTTGAACTGCAGCAAATCCTCTTCGTTATTCATATCAAATTCAATTGAATTTTAAAGTCAACTACAATAAAATTATCTTGTTTCTGTTTCAATTGACATCAATTAGTTCAAATACAATTAATTCTTCGCTTTTCTACGTAGTTTTGTTTGATCTTTTTAATTTTCTGTATTACTTTAGTATATATTATTAAAAATATATCAGCTGTTCGTAACTGTCAAATCGTTTTGCTTTGTTGCTCCTAATTTGTTGTTGTTCTTGTAGACGTCAATTCTTAACCAGTGTTGCCATCAGTTCAATTTTAAAATAAATAATAAACCAGAAAAATAAAATTTAAAATCACTGAAATTGTTTCAATAAAGCTGTTTGCTGTAAAACTGTATATTGTACAACTGTATACAGTAATAATGTATATTATAAAACTGTATATTATTTGTTGTATAATTTTAATAAATTTTGTATTGTATAAAAGCAACAGTTTAAGAATATAGTTTGTTGTCTGAGTTCACTGACGATTATTATTTTAAGCTAAAAAACGAAGTCGAAATCCACAATCCAGGGATGTTATCCACTTTCGGAGTTCGGTTTGTGTTCGTGGTTGCAAATTTCCGAAGTTTCCGAAAAGTGTCAAAAAAATCCGCATTTCCTCAAATCGTGGAGCGCTGAACTTTCGCAAGGGGAAACGCGAAAAATGTTTACTCAAAAGCACTGGAAAATCATTTTTAATTTTAATTTAAATTCATTTAAAGAATAATAATAATAATAATAAAATAACAAAAATTAAAAATAAACTAAACTACAACTATTTTAAATTTAAGTTTATATTAGAATTACACTATTAAATTTAATTAAATTGCTAAATTAAATAATAATAATAAAAGACTTTCAAAGGATTTCTCGTATTATTCGATAGAACGCCGCAGGAGCAGCAATTTGATTATGATCGGATGACGACACGATTTCATAGTTAATTAAATATTATATCGAAGTAGTAACAGAAAATTTGTGAGTCTAACTAAACAAACTAAAAGTCATTAAGCTAAACTTCAACGTTTTTCACTCTACACAAAACGAGATGAGTTTATTAAAATATTCTATTGTTTAAAGATTTATTATCTATATACAGTACAACCTCCCTAATCCGGACACTCGCTAATTCGGACTATCCAGTAATCCGGACATTTAAATTTTTCGGACAGTTTAGAAATTTTTCCTCTATAGTCCGGACAAGTGTTCTTTTTCCTCAGTAAAATTTCTTCTTTATTTTACCGCTAGACAAAATAAGCATTGTGTGTGAGGAAGAATTAAAGAATTTGTAAAATATTTTAGTTTACTTGAGTTTGCGTGGAGTTAAGCCTAAATATGGCTCCCGTAAATAAACGACAACATAAAACATTAACGTTCGCAGAAAAGTGCAAAATATTGGATACAATTGATAGTGGAAAATCAATCAGACAAGTGGCAATAATTGCTAACCAAAATATTGAAGAACTTGATAGTTCTTTGGAGGAGTCTGAAAATGCGCAAAACAAAGTCTCACATAAAGAGGCAAGTGAACTGTTTTCAAAAGCTATTTTATGGGCTGAACAAACTATAGCGACAGATAAGGATATTTTATTTTTAAAAGAATTTAAAAATAAAGCTGACAAATTACATAAAGATACATGTATTCAAACAAAAATAAATTCTTATTTTTCAAAATTTATTTTCGGTCACTTTTAGTATGTTCCTTTATGTTTCTGTAAATTAATTAAATACAAATGAATTCTTATGAGTACTTATGTTTCTTTTCAGAAATAAAAATAAATAATATATATGTACAAATATGTATTGCGTTTAAAATTTAATTTTAACTCTAGTCCGGACGATCCACTAAATCGGACAGATGCTGAAACTATATCTGTCCGGATTAGGGAGGTTGTACTGTACATATGTATATAAAAATGAAAGGCCTGACTCACTTCCCATCAACGCACAGGCTAAACCCTTGGACCTAGAGCGGTGAAATTTTGCACATAGGTTTCTTTTATGATTTATACGTCGAATAAGAAAGGATTTTTCGAAATGACACTTCTAAGGACTTCAAAAAGGACATACACAGAATTTTTTCTTTGCACAGGCTATACCCTTGGATCTACAAAGGTGAAATTTTGCACGAATGTTTCTTTTATGATGTATAGTAGGGAGAAGAAAGGATTTTTCGGAAATTTTACTTCTAAGGACTTCAAAAAGGACAAACACATATCTCTTTTGTTAGCCATCAAATATGGATTTTCTTTTTTTACGAAAACATCCCGCGTATAAAACCAGCTTCTAAGCACTGAACACAACTCTAAAAGATATTACAGTAAACGATGACATGATGGGACTCACTGTACTATTAGCTGGAGACTTTCGCCAGACTCTGTCCATAGTGCCGAGAGGAACTCGGGCTGACGAAGTTAAGGCATTTATTAAGCATCAAATCTTTGGCCCTTAATACAAAAACTCCACCTTAAGAAAAACATGCGGGTGCATTTAAAGGGAGATGTTTTCGCTGACCAATTCTCCAAACTACTCCTGCAAATAGGAAACGGAATCCGATAGGAATCCGAAAACTGATGGCAAACTTAAAATTCAACCAAATCTTGCCTCAGTTGTGTCGACCGTTGACGAGCTAATAGAACGAATATATCCGGATATCCAAAACCTACACCATAAAATAACGTGCGATTCCTACACCTAAGAACGATCAGGCATCAACCATTAATGACACATGTCTGAAGTCATTTGAAGAAACATAATATCTGTACAAATCGGTGGACACAGTATTTATTGCACATAGATAACGCTATACACTATCCTGTGGAGTTCATAAATACACTTAACCCACCTGGTTTACCGTCTCACAAACTTAACTGAAAATAGCAGGATTTGATCTTAGGCAAGACTGCTTTTCACATGCCAGCAACTGATGGCAAAAACTATAATTTAGTGTATAAAGAGATACATTAATTAAAACTAAACAGCAAGAAGATTAAACAAACCATTTCTAATATTTTACAATAAAAAATAATAAAAATATAAACACATAAAAAACATAAATAAAAACATACCAAATACAATGTAGTATTATAAAATAGAAGAAGATTTAAAACAATTTTTTCAGACACATCATTAAAAATATTCAATACCACATATAAGAAACAAACTCACTATATTTATAAGTAAAACAATTTTTTTTAATTTTCTAAAAAATTTGAGACATTTTATTTACGATATTAAAGTAGTAGTTACAATTACTCGCGTTACATACAATTACTTGTGGTTTTTTATTCTTTCTTTTACTTGTTTCTTTTAATCTGTATAAAAGCCGCAAGCCAGTACTTAATGATTTCTTTTTATATAATGATTTTAGATAGACTTAGATTTCATTATAAGTATAGATATATGAATATACGATATATGATACCTGCTAGAACTTATATAGTAGATATACGCAGAGAACGAAATCTAAATATATTAAGAGTGTATTATAAGTGTGTGTAGTAATAAATGGTGATTAGTTTTTAGTGTAAATGTAAACGCATATTTATGTATAATTCATGTATATACGTTATAGATTTAGTGATGAATTTATATAGCTTTCTATAGTATATAAAGTTACGACTATAACAATGACTAAAGATCCGAGTAAATGATATACAATTCATATGATCGCGTAAATATATGTATGTATTACAGTTACGATGTATTTTTAATGTAATCTCTTTTATTAGGAATGAAGATTTTATTTAATAGGAAGCTGACGATTGATATACTTATGTATGTAATCGCACCATGTGTAATTATGAATGCAATGAATGTATGCAATGTATGTATGCAATGTATACTGCAGTAGATAGTGTTGTTTATAATTATATACTATTAAAACCCGTTTTATTAACTCAACTTAACATTTTATTAACAGAACACCGTTTTTTAATGCTTATTTAATTGCGATAGAATTTTGTTTTAACCAAAACATGTTTACTTTAACGTTTCTTTTAACCTCTGAAGACGATCTTTATAAATGTTGAAGTAAGTTTCTTGGTGTTGGCTATAAAGTTGGTATATAAATTTATTATTTTTATTTATTTCAGTGTTGAATTTTCTTTCACCTTTCTATCCTCTTTTCCCTTCTTTCTTTATTTTCCCCTCTTTAAAAATGTTCATGGAACTATTTTTGAAGAATACTTTTGTTATTTTCAGGCATAAAAAAGTATCTCAACAAGAAAAAATATTATTATTTAAAAAAACTAAATCTATCTAACGATCATCGGGTTTTTATAAAAAAGATTTTTCTTGTGTTTTGGGTTTTTTGTTGTTGTTGTTGTTGGTTTTCTTGAATTACATATTATGATTTCACTATAAAAGCTCTGTGTTTCGATTGACGGCTAAATTTTTGAAAACTTTCCAATATAAATGGAAAAACTTATTTTATATCCTTTTTTATTTCACTTTTTTGGTTAGTTTTTTATTTTGAAAAATCACTAGCACTGTTTTATTATTTTATTAAGTTTTCTTTTACGCAATCTATTAAAATTAAATGGTTTCATATTTGAATGAATACCTTTCTTCTGTGCGCTTTTCTAGCGAATCTACGAACTGAAAGGAACATCAGAAAAATTAGCAAATAAAATAATAAGCAATAATAATAATAAACTTAATATAAAAACATAAAAGACAATGATAATAAATTAAAATAAATTTAATTAAATTAGGAAAGGAACAAAATAATATATGTTTTTTGTATTTCTATATTGATATATTTTTAACGACAAACTAAAGTTAAAAAATACTAAATAAATAAAAGTAATCGTTTTTTTGTGGTTACTTCCAATGAGTATTTATTAAAGCTCCAGAAAAAATGTTACAACTTTTATATACATAAATATATAAACAAATATATAAAGCTACATAATTATATAAAAATTAAAAAACAAAATTTTAAAAATATATACAAATTAGTATAAAAAATTAATTTTATTAAAAATCTTTGGTTACTTAAATAATAATTTAAGAAAACTTAAAACATTGCAAATTACAATTTATAAAAAGAGTACATTATTAATTAAATTAAATTTTTTCTTTTTTAGTGAAATTTAATGGTTTTTATAATAGTAATTTTGAATAAAAAATTAAATAATTCTTTGACATTTTTTGGAATTAAGATGTTTAATTAACGGGTTTTAACAGAAATTAAAGCGCAAATCAGAAAAAAGATGGTTTTAAATAATATTATTTAACATTCAACAATTTTAAAATAAATAAAATAATATACACAAATTTTAAACTTTTATTTATAATTACATTTTTAATATAAAAATTAAATCAAGCTTTTAATGTTTGCATTGTTTTTAAAATTGTATGCTGCCTATTTTTGGGCATAAAAAACAATCCAATCAACCTGATAAAATGCACCATTTTTATAGTAATGCTATCAATTGAGCAGCTCATTGCTTTACTATTCATTGTCATTGCAAAGTTTTCTTTACGGAGCCAGATTAACACAAGTGACACATTTTTAAGCCTAACCTTGGGCGTTGATAATTTAGTGAATTTTAGTAACTTTTTGCCACACTTAAGAAGATATTTCCATTCGATTCCCATAAACGATTCTTTTTCTTTACATCGTCAAAAACTCTTTGCGCTTTTATATTTCATTGCATACTTTGAGGCGTTACAAAGCTTAATAATTATACTAATACTACCATTGATATAATAATATGCTATATACAAGATCATTGTCACTGTTTTACATGCACAAACACTCACACACACACACACACACATCTCTCGTCTGTAGTTGACTTGATAGAAAAATCTTAGCATACTTTTTGGCTTTCCGCCTCTTCTATTTACAACATCTCTACCTCTCCAGTGGCTCGACCTCGCCACTTCGCTCACTTCATGCGCTGATGGTCGGGCGTGCTTTTCAGAATGTCCGGCTGATGACCGCCGTGCGACGAGCTTATGGTGCCGCCATGGCTGCCACCACCGCCACTGCCGCCGCTGTAATGCGACGAATTCAACGTGTGCGAGTGCGTCGAGTTGAGCGTATGAGTCGCGTGCGAATTCAACGTGTTGTGCGCTGTCGCATTGGTCGACATGCCCAGTGTTCCGGTGCCGATACCATCGCGCCCCATGGTTCCAGGCCGAGAGCGCAACGACCGATGCGAGCCGTTGCGCGTCAAACTGTTCATCTGCGGAGTGCCCGGCACCGTGTGGCCCAGAGCGTTCATGTAGTCGGCTATGAGCAGCGTGATCTCCAGTATCTTCGGCTTGCTCATGGCGAACAGCAACTTCTGCTCCTGCGCCCCCGCACCCAGCAGCGTTGATTCGTCATTCGTCACTACCAACATAAAGTCGTCCTGACAACCACCGAAGGTCATCACCGAAGTGTACGGATAGCGCGCCATCGGCGCCATGGAAGACAGCTCTAACACATTGAGAGCATCTTCGGAGACGGCCAACCAGGCCATGGCTTGATCCGAATGTCGAGGCTTGGCTTGGAAGAGCGCCGCGCCAAAGAACGGCCACTTGCGACAGCACGTGAGATAAATACGCACGCAGTCCAACGTCGAACGGCCTTTGAGCAGCATCCACTTGGAGATGAGCAGCTCCTGAATATCCTTCAGCTGATCCGGCGAGAGAGCGTCGCGATAACGATACGGATAGAACTTGTCCAGAGCCTGCAAGCCGACCTTCATGTTGCCCGAGCCGCGCGACTTCTCATGCGAATAATCGCCCATGTCGATCTGAGCCATCAACGAGGCCAGTTCGAGAGCCAGGTCGCGCGACAAGGGGAACCGCCCCTGCACGATCTGGTGGTTCGTCTGATAGCACAACAAAAGTCGTTCTTTGTCCGTCTCGAATTTAACGGTGTGCTTCCAGTAGAGGCGGTTCTTGTAGGTCAGTTGAATGACCCGCGAGTTCTCAAACTTGCCAGAGCCCTTCTCACGCAGCGCCGTCTCCCACTTCGAGATGACGTCGCACAATTTGGCCAAAGGATCCAAGTAGTGCTCGAGGTCCTTTTCGATGGGGTCGTCACTGAAGAGGCAAAAGCCGTTGATAGAGTCACGAGTCCCGATCTCCAAAGCCAAAGTCGACTGAAACTCTTCGATGGTGGATGAGCCGTCAAAAGAGATGACCTGAATAGAGCAGAGCGAAGAGAAAGAAAAGAATCAAATGAATGCCAGCCAAGAGTCTAACCAAACATAGAAGCACGTTTCCTACCTGGTAGGTGATGTTCATCATGTGCACCGGGATTGCGTGTGGTAACGAGTGATGATATGGATTCTTCATTAGAATGGATAAGACCTCCATGCGCGAAGGTTTTGTCTCCCGACCACCGTTCTTCAGCGTGCGCTCCAGAGCGCGTTCACAGTAGGCGGCATACTTGCCGGTCTCGGTCTTGGAATCGGCATTTCGCGCCAGATGCAGCTTCAGATACCACAGCAAGCGACTGGACTTTGGCACAAACAGGGATACAGCCAGCGAGAGCAGTTGCCAGCCCTGTACGAAGGAGTAGGCAGGCGGATTGGACTTGCAGTCGATGATGGGTGGAAGAGCAGGAGCCTGAGGAGAGTGAAGAAATAGAAATGGGCCCATGAGTATTACTAAGAACGTATTTGTTCGAAGTACTCGTATATTCATTAAATAATTAAACTTTTAAACAATCTTAAATGACTAAAAGAAGCATGCATTTTTTGTTTTTCAGTTTAGTCTCTCACTCTATCATTCGCTCTCTCTCTCTCTCTCCCCCATACCTGAATCGATGTGGGAGAACTGCCATTGGCCTGGGCGGTTCCACCTTGTTGGGTATCACAGGTAAAAAGACTCTGCGTAGCGCACAATAGCAGTTGCTGTAAAATTCATTCATAGAGGGCGGGGAGAAAAAATGGCAAAATTTAAGCAACGGTTTCTCTTCAAGAAAAAGTTGGGTCTAACATAAGCTGACCATTTACAAGTTGATTACTATTTACAGATATGGCTTTTCAGTGTTTTTCTTAGTGTATTTTATAAGGATTCGTTGAATTAGAAATTCTGTGAAATCTTCTACAAAAGTTTATTAAAATGGGAGTTGAATTTAAAATTTCCTTATAGTATTATTCGATGAATAAAAGCTTTTATGCTTTAAATGGAATCGTGAATCCCATTTAGATTAACTTTAATATTTAGTGTTGGCATCAACTTTTCAGAGCTTAGTTAATTCGAATTAAAATAACAATTGAAGCTTATGGATAATTTACTCCAACTTAATTGAATATTTGAATTAATTATTTGATTTAAATTAAATAATGAATTAATTTGAGTATTTCTTTTAAAATTAAAATTAAGCTTTAAAGCTGTTAAACAACTTCTACGTAATCCTTGGTAAATACAACTTTTTATAAAATAGTGTAAAAGAATTATGTTCTCAATGATTTTATAATTTTTTAATTTGAAGTATTTATTTATTTTATTTATTATAATTTATATATATTTTTTGCATACAGAGAAAACAAATGCATAAAGCCAAATGAACATATACTACAAAATTTAAGCTACGATTCCAGACATGTTCAAGAAAAGCTTTTGCTAAAATAATAAAAATTTCAAAAGAAAGAAACTCAAACTTAACGCAAGATTTTCAGTGTACACTAAACTCATATTCCAACTCAAAGCCAAACTCAATTTTAACTAGAATTTAATTTTAATAAGATAAGCAGATAGATAAATTTATTCACTAAAGAAGAAGTAGGAGAATATTAAAGAAGAAGTATTTTCAGTTGAATGAAATTTACAGCAAATACTTATGAATGCTATTCGTATATAGTTTTATAGTAATACATACATACATATACATACATAGAATAGATATTTTATATTGTACATAAATATACTGCAGTTGTTGTAGACACATACGAAAATATGAATACATGTATATATATATTGCAATATTACATTACATATACAGAGTATATACAGTTTGTTAACAGAGAACAAAGCAAAGTAAACGGCCAGATAAAAAAATTAAAATTCATTCGATCTCTTTAAAGATATTCACTTAATATTACATCAAGACTAATAAGAAAAATGACATACATTTTTATACTCTTCTTAAATAGGCATATATTATGTATGTACCAGTATATGGACTGTACATATGTACGTACATATGTATACGGAAACATTTAAAGGTTTTTGATACATTATAAAGCTATGTATGGGCAAAAAGCGTTTCATGATGAAGCTTGTTTTATATTTTAATTCTAGATTCTAAACAACAAATGTTTAATATGTAACCATGCTTAATTAAATAAATCGACAACAAAGGAATAAAGTGATGTGAGTAGAAGCTATTTATTTAAAGTAGAAGGTAATTTAGACAGTTGGTTATATTAAGGTAGAATATATTTCACTCATATACTCGCATATCTTTACTTTGTAAGTTGCTTCTTGATTTAAATATTAATTAATTTTTAGTATCAATTCATAGTGGTTTTTTAAATAATTCCTTAACGTTCGTAAGCGTTTAAAAGCAAGTGCCTTAAGCAGTGTCATAATTTAATGCACTTTCGTATTTTCACAGTGTATCAAGAAAAAGAAGCTAAAAAAGTCAAAAGTCAAAGAAAGGAATAAATTTGAAATACTTAAACGAACAAACAAATCCAGAAAATTATAGTAGTTGAATTTCCTGAAAAAAACTCGGAATTATTATCAGATGTCAGAAATAACAACGAATCACACGCTCTTGGTGCACAAATTTCAGGACAAGAACATTTGAATTTTGGGTATTATCTAAACTAAATGTAAATCATCTAAAAACCGGCCTCAAAGTAGATCTCCATAGTTGGGTCTAAAAACAAATCATGACTAAAAAAAGTGATTCCAAGACAACAGATTGATATCCAGATATTAATCTAAGTTTACCTTAGATGAGGTCAAGTGGTAACCGAGTCCTAGTAACTTAAGCCAAAGAAAGGTTGTTGTGTTACCACAGGATCAATAGATTCCCCCGTTGATCACTCATCTTTATCGGAGTACTAAACCTTTCAGAACGCACGAGAAAACTGTGTGCGAGACTGCAGAGACTGGGAAGACCCATGAATCCTAGCATTTGTAATCTTTTTCTAACCGGACATTCGCAGAGGAAATGACTTTATTTCGATTCATGGGAGAAATAGGAGAGGTTGATAGTGGTCCAAAAAACGATTATATGGCACCTCACCAGATAGGAGATTTTTCTCGAGACAGGGTAATATCTCGATGACACTACTTCTGCAGAAGTAGACCTCAAAAATGTGCATTACTGAGATGATCCCCTGAGTTGGGAGATTATATACTGCGTTAATCATTTGAAGGATAAAAAATGTGAAAACTGATTTTACATTTTCAAAGCATGAAGCGTACAGATTTGAATGATGATGGGAAAGTAAAAGTAAATCATTATTTCTTAAATATAAAACGAAAACAAACCAATAAATAAACTGACACTATAACTAAAAACAACTAAATCTATAAACGAAACACAGAAGAAGCTCTTTGCAACTAAAAAAACTTACGCGCGTTTGTTTGCCCAGTTTCTTGTTTACCTGGACGCCGACACTTAATTTCTGGCCCGTATGTCGGGAGGTCTGCTTGACCAAAATGCAAATCATTTCCGTTTGCAGCTCGGGCATATCCAGACTGTGTTGCAGAGCATTTTGAGCGAGTACGACATGATAATCGATGCCGGGTTGATTCACAGCGACAGACATGAATAGCTGGCAGCTCTGAATAAATTAAAGAAGGAAGAACTTCAGCAAGTTAAGAGAGAAAGAAAGAGAAACAGCAAAATCATCACACCTTAAAAAGTTTGATAGCTTCTGGCTGCATCCCTTCTGAGTGAAGAGAAGAGAGTGGAGAGGTGATAGAGTCCTTGGTGTGGAGCAATATCGGATGTCGCCAGAGTACGCAGTCTAAATTAAACATACGGAGAGACGGAACGTGATGGATATCAGGAAAAATGAATTTTTAACACAACCACCTTCCCTTTGAACTTGGGCGCAGTTGACTTACTTGGATCTCCGTCGGTTTCCATGAGCTTCTGCACCAGCTGTTCATATTGAGTGCCTGCATTTGGTCCCCCACCCGAGACCACTGTCAAATGGTACAGCCAGTTGTCGCGTTCCTGCTTACAGGGCAGTATTAAATAGGTAGGGCCCTGATGTGCCGGATATATAGCGACTGTAAGACGTGCCTGACTTTGCGATGGATCTTCTCGTTCCTCCGAATCAGAATCCGAGACGTGTTCGACTTCTTCGACGCGAGCATCACGCATATTAATTTGACCCAAAGGATTCTAAACGATGGTAGAAAAATAATTAATTAACAAAAAACACCTTCGGCAAAGGAAATGATTGAAATGCGTACCGTTTCACCGGGCGCTTTGAAGTAGAGGAACATTTTGCCCAGTAGCACGCACCAGCTTTTCTTGGCGTGACCGTTCTTGACCTTGGTAACCCAGCCCTGTACCGTAGGCTTCTGGTCATCGCGACTGAGCAATAGTTTAGTAGCATTCCGACGTTGTACATTCTGCAGCACGCGTATCCAATCATCCATGGTGGCATTAGAGTCCGCCGTAAGGTAGTAGACTTTTTTTCCCGTGTCGATTTCGAAGGTGGAAGCGCCCTCAGCACGATTGATGCGGCACACCTCATCAAGTAGTATCTGACCTTGCGGTTTGCGATTGATATCGTGCTGGCTCTTCCAGTAGTTCAAAGTTCCATTCTTAAGCACGAACCATCGCTTACGCCAAGTCTTCAATTTACCACCCAACTTGGCCAAGTGACCCACCTGTGCAAAGATGAAGAAGTGTTGTTAAAACAGTAAAAAATTAGAACTTATTCTTATTTCTTAGTTCTCCAAATTTACCTTTTCTAAAGACTCAATTTTACGACTTGGCGAATCAACAAACGACTGGCGCATCAGCAGTGACGGCATCGAGGCATCCATGCAGGTCGTCTCTGATACCGCATCGGGCGGTATAGCGTAATCATCCGAAAGGCCTGATTCAAATGAAAGGTCTGAAATTACTGATCCACATGCGTGGGGGATACGTAGATGATTGTTGTTTGAGGGGGCTTTGTTGTTGCTGTTCATGTGGGCGTTGGTTGTGGTGATGGGGAAGGTGGTGATGATGTTGGAGTGATGGTGATCATGAGAGTGCGATTCTGGTTGTTGTTTTCGTTTAAGTGGTAGTGTTGGTAAAATAATAATAAAAATGAAGGAAATGCAAGGAAGTTCATGTTAGAGAAATGAAAAAAATTAGTTTATTAGTTTGCACGAGTTGTTAAAGGAATTGGGGAAGATCTCAGAAATGGAGTGTTAGTGGAGTTGGTGCTACTTTCTATTGTGTTAGAGAAACTACATATCATGCAAATACAGCCGATAGGAGTACTACGGGTTCCTACGAGTACCTTTCCGGATAAGATAAGAGAGAGTTTATTGAAAAAACCACAATCAACTACGTAAGAATCTTTCTCTTTGAGTTTAAGAGACAGGCCCAGGGCGAGGACAAAGGTTCTCTGATTGCTCATACATACCACGGGGTTTATTATTCTTTGGACTTTCAGAGCCGCTTCTTTTCGCTGGACTTAAACTGGAAGAAGTTTTCAGACTTTTCGAAGGACTCGATGCCGAACCCGATGTTGATGTGTCCGTGTTATCTGTACTTGTAGAATTGTGCGAATTGTGGGTGAGCATAACAGCGTGTTCCTCACCATCACTGGAGTCATCACTGGAGTCACCGGTGAATGGCATGGATCGAATTTGCGAAGCACGCTAAAAAAAGTAGAAGAGAGACCAATGAAAACTTAAAAAACTGGACCACAGAAAAGAAAGCAAAGGGAAACCCACCCCTTTTACAGTTGCATAGACGGGCACCGACATATCACAGAATCCACCGCTTGCTGTTTGCTGAGCACGCGTCGGCAGTTGAGGCGTACCTGGAGCACCTCCCGCACCAGTGCCAACTACTCGTTCCATGGTGCCATTGGCGCTGTGAGGCGTCGAACGTCCATGCGCACCATTAGCTAGCGTATTTGTAGCGCTTGTACTGCCCACCGAAGCAGCACCACTCGAAGATTCTTGAACCTCTTGAGGATGCGGATGAGGAAGAGGATGAGCTGAGTGCGGCCCACTAGCTGTGCTCTCGCCACCACCAGGCGCGACCAGTCCATCATTGGCCACCTGATATATTTTCGCTTCCCAGCTGGGAAAGCGATGTAGAGGTGGTGTAGGTGGACGTGGCACACCCAGTTCACTGGTTGTCGTCGTTGTGCTCGAATTGCCGCCGCTGCCCACCAACACCGAGCTATTCTTCAGCCAGTTCGGCAGCTTCTCCCGTGATGGCGTGTAGATCTCCGCATAATCGTGTCCCGTATCGGTGTCCGAGCTGTCGGGACGAGTGGAAGTCGTGCCCTGCGATATACTAGAGAGCGGCACTAACGCGAGGCCATCGACAGCCGCGACCAGACTTCGTTCGAGCTCGTTGGGTTCCATTGAGAGATTGCGTCGGTGCTGATGATGTGGGTATGAGGATGTGAGAGGTCGATTAATAATCTCTTGTGGATCTAGACTCTCGCTGCGGCGTCGTCCTTCGGAGTTCTCCGCAAAGTCCTGCACATCCAGGCTCAAACTGGTGCGCACCGGATGCGGTCCAACGATACTGTGTCGATTCGGTTGATTGGCGATGTGATTCTTGAGCAGCTCCAACTGCTGGTTGCATTTAAGGTTCTGCTCACGCAGCACCTGGTTCTGTTCTTCGAGTTCTCGTAGCTTGTTGGTGACCCACTCTTTGATTTTGGCCGCCTTCGCTTCGACTTGGCGAGCGTCGTGAAGACGGAGTTGACGCTGTTCCTCGACTTGGATCTCAAGAGAGGTTATAGTGTGTTCCGTATCTGGTGTGGGAAGACTTGTGGTGACTTGCTGTTGGACAGCAGCAGCAGCAGTGACGGCGGCGAGAGCTGCGGCAGCTGCGGTGTGTTGTTGTTGTTGTTGCGATTTCGGTTGTGACTGCGCCTGTGATTGTGGTTGGCTGTGATGGATCGGTGAGTTGGAAGCTGCTGGTGGTTTTGGCCATTCACTCAACCTTTGTTCCATAGCCCGAACCTGAAAGAAAAACATCGAAAAAGATTCGTTAGATGAGATCAGAAGCTCGTTGAATAAAAGTGTGGAGAAATTGAAAAGTAATTCGAAAAAGTGTTCACATTTTAGTTCTATATTTAGAACTAAATATTTAAATATTTAGAACTTTATTTAAAGTTAAAGCTTTAATTACGGGCATATGTTAAAAAGTGAAAATTGACTTGTTACAGGTTTTCCTCGTTTATAAATTCTACATACACACAAAGAAACTCATTAATTGTTTGCAATCCTTCCATGCATCGCATTGCATGTTGTAGCTTTGCGGCTTTAACCCTTTCCCCCGAACACTTCCGTACAGAATCTCTGACTTTTAATTAAATTTTACACTTTACACATGGTTCCACGCCTGCGAAATCGGCAGCAGCTTGTGTGTTTATAAATTTTGTTAATCTGATGGAAACGATACACAGACGAAAACAACAAATACTTTGTTTCGGTCCCATTCTTCTCTTTCCTGTTGTTCTAACTCGCATACAACACTTTATTGGAGATTCTTTTCCTCCCCTACCACTTCCTCCCTTCCCCGCCACTGCCTCTGTGGCATTCTTCTCCTTTCCATGAGCTTTAATAAATTTTAACTAAAGCTTAATCGTTGTTTTTGTGCATCGACAGCTGTATGTTTAACACATTAAAGAATATATTGTGCATGTTCAGAGGGAATTTCTACAAGTGTTGTTAACAACATTGTTTAATACACCACACACACACACACATACTACATATTTTCCACTGATTCTTGAACACCTCAAACAACGTATTAAGTTTTCATGTTTTTTGCAAACTTCTACGCGAAAAAGTTTGAGTTTAAGTTTCGAGTTTCCTTTAGTTGGGTTCACGTTCACGTTTGCCTTCGAGTTCGCGTTCATTTTCCCGTTCATGTGTGGTGGACGTTTAAGAGAACGTGGTGGTGTTGTCGTCGTTACTGTTATTGTGTGTGTAGCCTGTCTCATATCCTGATGTCTATCTGGGCCCTCTTCTATCTATCTATCGTTTGTGTTCCATTACATGCTGACTACAGACATTTTACAAAACTATTCCCCGTTCCGATTGCTTTCTTTACTCTTTCTTTACTCTTCTGATTCTCTCACGACACCGCTTAATTGATGCTGGTTTTAACAGTTCAATAGTTTGTATTTTTAATTCAAGTTCCAAAAGCTTTTTCTTGCAAGACTCTCTACGCTGAGTGTCACTCGAGAATTTGATGCTTTTTAGTTTTCTGCTTTAATTAATGCACCTGCACGTGTTAAGTTTCCTTTTAGGAAGTGCAAAGATGAAAGGAGCAACTTTGAACTTTGTCGCTCAGTTAGAACAAATAAACATCCTGAGTGAACGAACATTTAAGGAGTAGAAGGACATAAGAAGGGATGCGAAGAAGTAAATAAATGGGTTTGCTGTTTGAGAGGTGCAAGTTTATGAGTCCTTCTTAAGTCAGGTTCTTTAGTGTTAAGTTTTCTTTAAGGAGTTGGAATGATTAAGAAGGAGGAACCTCGGTTGCCTAACTTTCGAAACATTGATTAGTATGTGAAGAGAAGAGCGACAATGAGAAGTAGTAATTAAGGTGTGGTTTTTGAGATACATATACAAGGTTATGAGTCCCTTAGTTTTTAGTGCTTTTCCCTTCTTCGTTATCACTTCTTCTTGTGCTTTATACATATCTTAACACTTTTTAATTATGTCTTTATTTTAAAAAGAATACAGAAACTCCACTATGTTTCTATAAATTTGCATAAATCTTATATCCTTCTTACTTTCTTAGGAAGAAAAGAAAAGCACTTTTTCTTTGCCTGTCTGATTTAAAACGCTTTTAATTCCGTTGAGACGAAGTTTTACGCTCGCCAATCACAATCACAATCACATAAACTTTGTCCTCTGTTGATGGTGAATCTGGCAACCTTCCATGGCAACAAACGATAAATTGCAAAAGTGCTAAAACTTTGTGCATTTTTTTAAATTCAAATTTATATCCGTATTCGCACCTTTTTGTGTCGCATCAGGCGATATTCGTTCGCATCTAATTAAAGAAGCCAGTAAAATAGGAAGCAAATGCAAAGGAAAACACATTTATTCCTACATATATGCACATACATACGCACATGCACACACCCATACACACATTTATATGAAAAAACTTTCATATCGACTCCAAAACGGAAGTGGAAAAGGATTTCTTTTATACGTATGCATACAAAAAATATAAATATTGTTGTAGTTGTTGTTTTTTTTTTGTTTATTGTTGTAGATTTTATTGGTTTCTTTTGTTGTTTTATAGTTGCTCTTTTTATTTGGTCGCTTTTCACTTTGGGATGAACGTCCTTTCGTCGCCGCCACTCAGACGAGTAGCGTGTCGCTTACGGTGCATTTTTATTGCATACTTTTAGGTGTAGCTACATTTATTTTCTTGATTCCTGTGCATAGGAATTTTTTGGATGAGAGTTTTTTGTTTGTGTTTTCATCGTATTTCTTTGTTATTTACAT
>OX451345.1:30614015-30677867 GCA_949629155.1 Myopa testacea | reverse complement strand
AAATGATCTACTTAATTTGGATAAATGGTGCACTATGGTTGTAATCGGTCCATAACAAACAAATACTTTACTGGGGGTTGACGCATTTAAGGATCTAATAATCTGTTATGGATTCATTGATTGAAAATTTACTTTGAATTTGGTTTATTTTCAAGAAATATCGTGTAGAAATAAATTCAAATGGAAACTAAAGCATTATCAAAAACCATTTTCGCCTACATATGTACATTAGACATCAAATTACATTACATATGTAATTTGAAAGCAAATACAATAAACTTTAAAATGTATAATGAAACTTTTTATTTTGAAAAGCTTTGGATAACTATTAGTAAGATTTGTAGAAATTTCAAGGGTGCTTCGAAACTTTTGGCCGGTAGTGTATGTACAACCTAAAGCAAGGTGCTCTTTCAAATAATGACATATTTGAAATGTGTATTCGTCCTTCTCTCAGCTGCTCGAACACTCTCCTTCGAATTTCTGCTCGTTCAAATAATTTTAACATCCTTGCAAAAACCATCCTTTGACAGCAGGATCAGATGAGGCAGTCTCGCAAGGAATTTTAATGTTCACTACACTGAAACTTTCAGCTGCGACCAACACAAAAGACAAAAAAGAAAAAAAATAGAAGAGAAAATAAAGAATATAAAATAAAGAATAGAAAGAAAATAAGCATAAAAATAGCAGCTTTCTGAACAAGGACATGCAGACAGAAGAAGAAATATAGAGAAACATAGAGACTCCTCGAAATACATACTTCTGTAAAGATATAGTGAAGCTTTCTAACAACAAAAATTAAACTGATGATAACATTATTATTATTAGTTTTCTTTCACCACAAACAATTTAGTGCCCGGGTGCTACGAGTAGAAGAAGAATTCTTTAAAATACTTCCGATGGTAGAAAGTAAAGAATAAGGGAAGTAGTCTTGTGGAAAACTTTTTGTTTTGAGTTTGACAAAACAGATCTTTAATAGAGACGGCACAATATCTGATAAATTTAAGAATTTTTTATAATTTAACAGTTTGTTATTAACTTGAGCATTTATTATAAATTTGCGCCTAAACTAAATTTACTACAGACATACTTTAAGATAAGTTTGTTTATGAGTTAAATGAATGAATGAATTTGTCATAAATTTATGTAGTTTTATATAGATTTAGGAGACTTTTTAAATTTATTAACAATCGTCACAAAATGAAGCCATGTCACAAAGTACATTCTTGGTATAAACCACAGAACTACTCTATCTGTATACATCACAGAATCAACTTGTTAATTACAGCAAAAATAAAGACTTACTTATGTATGTATTTTTATATATTTATTTACTGTTGTGTATCTTTTTTAAAATTATTTCTCTCTTTTGGTCTTTATTCCTCTAGCCAAGTTTAGTAGATACCAACTTTTGCATCCTTTAAAAACTTGCTCTTTCCTTCATTTCCCTTTCCTACTTTTGCCAACGCCTTTTATTGCGCTTTTAATACCATTTAATACGCGACAATGTCGCGCGTTTGTTTTGAGCGTCCTTTAATTACGCTTGAATAGACTTTTAATGTATAAGTTTGTATAATTTTACTTTTGCAGTCTGCTGTAATTTTACTCAACCATGCAGACGAGACATTTTATTATGATGTGGACCACCTTCGTGGCTCCATCTGCATAGTTGGCAGGCAATAGAATAGAAATAGAAATATAAAGAGAAAGACAGACAGAGAGAGAAAGAAGGAAAGAGATAGCGATACAGCTGCGGGATGAGTACACCCAACGAACACAGCTTAAGTGGTATTTCCATAGAAAGGTTAATAAACTTTGAAGTATGGAAATTAAAACAAATAAGAACTCAGAAGCAGAAGAAGCAGAGACATTTAAATTTAACGGAACACGTGCGGAAAAGTTTTCACGAAAGTTTTGTCATTGGTGAATCTTTCTGTAGTCCACGGTTTTTATTCGCATAACTTTTGCCAACTTTAGTAGATACCAACTTTTGTGCAACTGTAAAGTTCTAATGTTCATTATTCTCCCATTATTTGTATACATACATACATATGTGTATAGTATAGTGTGAATGTTTAAATCTGTTAAAGCGAGTCCCAGGTTGGATGGTGGATGTTTTTAATGAATGAAATAAATGGGACCTGAATGAGTAAGAACCTCCTAATATCGTAAAAATTATAAAGTGGAGTAAAGAGGACAAAGGACAGGAGAATAGAGGAGACAGAAGAGATTCATTATATTAGAAGAAAACATTCTGAGCAATAAACATAAAAATATTTATTTCATTGTCATTCAATAGCTATAACAACAACAACACAACATTCAATAGCATAAATAACAACGAAGAAATCCAGGAAAAGGATAAGGAAGCAAAGTACTTCAAAGGACATGAGATTCGTTATTACAAGAATAGAAACAAACTAGAAAAAAATAAAATAGAATAAAAATAAATTTTAATTATTCAATTTAATATAATTTTTATTTAATTTTTTATTTTGCTTTCCCAGTTTGCAAGCTTTAAATTATATTTTTAAAAATTCCTTTTTCTTTTTTATTTTTTCTTTTTCTTCTCCAGTTTCCATTTATTTCCGCCATTATTTTGTAAGCACTGAAGCATCCTTGTCTGGTAGACGTCATGTCTTTTAATTTTTTTTTTATTTCTATCTGTCATTCTTTAGAATTCCACGTCATGATTTTCATGAGTAGATGAGTGGGTGTGGTAGAGACAACGTTACAAAGGCTTATGATGGTGTCGTTTCTGTTGATATGTTCGTGTTGAGTACCCTTTTTTTCCATCTTCAAGTATTTATTATTAAGTACCTCTTGGAGTGAGTGTGCGTCTTTGTGTCCGTGTGTATGTATGTCTAAAGTGCTAATAAATAACGCAGCTTTGACAAATGAAACCTGTTCAATTTAATATTCTTTAACTCTCTCTCCGATATCATAAAATAACAAGGATTTAGATTAAGATTTAGATTTCAATTTGAAGATCTAAAGGGATAATTTACCATATAATAGCTTATATATGAAGTCCACACTTCAGCTGCTATATCGACAAACTTAAATCAATGCACAAGCACTTCTTACTTTTCTGTACACAAATAATATTAATCATTCTCGTGTAGATTTTTTTCTGGTCACTAAAATCTCTTCGATTGTGAATTATATCGAAGAAGACCAGGCGAAAAGAATCCTAATCCTCAATGTAGATATCATGAAAATAAAAATGTACAATAAAATGGATTGAAAGAGGATTGAGCGTGGATTGAAAAAAGATTGATAGAAGTTGAGAAGAAAATTAGAAGAAGAAAGCGTTATAATGAGGTTATTTTATCTGGTTATGTTCTCTGTTTTATTGTGTTTTTCCCTCCAATCTAATCCATTCCGTTGATTGATTAATTTTTTTCTTCTACTCAAATTAATGACGAGTGCAATCATTGATTGTCACATTAAATTCATTTCATTAACTCATGCTTTGAATTTAATTCCATTCATTTCTTCAACATGCAACCAAGTACTTTTGTTCATCATCGTATTCTTTTTTTGGTTATTCAAAGAAACTTTTTCATTCTTCACTCTGAATAATGTACGATGATGTTAGACTTTGATTTAAGTTGTCTCGTCCTTAATATTAACCTCAACCTGAAAGATTTTCTATATGTATGTATATAAGTATGTCTAGTTATATTGTACAACAGCAACTTAAGTGAACATTATAAATATTTTAGGTAACCTCAGAATATCTACAGCAGCACCTTCAGCCTCAACCCCTCGCTGCAGTCACACAACATTACGTTCCTCTACTGTTAAATATTACATACATTTAGCTGGTTATTTATGGCTCCCCTTTTTTAATACTTGAGCTTTGTTTTTTTTTTTCTTTTTTTGGCTCCTCTTAATGGCACGCGTTCATTCATGTCGCCAGTGTGAGGGGTTCATGGGTCTGTTTTCTTCGAGTCTCTATCCAAACCAAACCAACTTACAAACACACAAATACGCAGTCACACATATACACGCACACAGAGGCGACCGGACTTATACACGTACTGTATACACACTCTACATGGAGTTATTTTTATTTTGCTTTCTTTTACTTGTTTTGTTGCTTTGTGGTTTTTTCTCATTATATTTTCGGTAAAATCGCTTTTCTTTTCTAAACTAAAAATTGTCATCATTAGTCATCGTATACATTTTTATGTACGAGTATGTGTGTGTCAGTTTATGTTTAAAAGGATTTCCGCGTGTGCGTGTGTGTGCCCTCTTATGAGTTGTTTTCATTTCAATTTCATTCATTTGTTGTCTACACTTCAGGAATACAAATCCATTGACTTCTTTTAACCACCTACTTAGGAAGCCATATCAAATAAAATATATGTGTATATTTATACATTTATAATTACATATATAGAATATATTGTTTATTAACCATACCAAAAAACCTGTATGAGGAAGAAGATATAGTATATAATAGGGATATATAAACATAAACAAATTAACGAACTTGCTGCGATTGATTTTTATATTGAGAGCGTAGAGTAGTTTAGAACATAGAATAGAGTAGAGTAGAATATAGCTTACATTTGAGTACTGTAGAAGAACAGAGTAGACAGTACATTGCACAGCAGAGTAGACAATAGAGACAGTAGACAGTAGGGTCAGTAGACAGTACAGAAAACTGACAGCAGACAGTAGAGACAGAAGATACATACGTATAGTACAGAGTAGAGTAGACAGTAGAGTCCGTAGGACAGGCAGAACAACAATAACAGGAAACAGGATGGACATTAGAGATAAGACAATCGACAGTAGACAGTAGATATAGTAGACATTACAGACAATAGAAAGTAGAGACTGTAGACAGTAGAGACACTACGATAGTAGAGATATATGTAATATAAGAGAGTAAATAGAAGAGGCAAAAGAGTTGCGATTCTGTGGACCCGTATTAAGTACATATGATGTTATGAAATGTATTGCTTTAAAAAATACGACAAGAAGAGTAGAGTATAATAATGAGTATACAATAATGAAGAAGAGTATATAATAATGTCATTAAATATATATGATACATTCATAGTCATTCTTTCAAAATCTAGTCCACTTTAAATACCTAATACAGTATACTCGCAGAAAGATGAACGAATAAAAATCTTCTTTCAACTTCTTGAAAGGTAGAGTTTTTACTCAAGCAGATTTTAAAGTACAAAAACCATAAATTCAATGAAACAGTATAGGTTTATAAACTGTCTTCAATTTATTGAGGTGTTTTCCCCAAAGAAATTATAAATTATGTTAAAATCATTGACTTAGAAAGAAAGAAAAACATGTTTATTAGCGTAAGTTTTTCTGCAGTGGTTGCTAACAGCTGAATCTCATCTGTCTCGATATCATCCATCCATCACCCGAATTGAATGACGCTTTTTCTTTGTAGACCAAATGCAACATCTTGGCCATGGCTTTAATCATATCTCCTAATACAGGAACGTAACGATCAGGAAACTTAACAAACCATCGATGCAAACCATTTCGGACCTACGGAAGGTCTGGTTATATTATATTTTTCTGTTCCTACAACGGTTGTTTTCAATATTCTCTTCTTTAATCCACATGATTGCGAATATTCTTCTTATTCTACTCCAACACCATTAAAGTAACATTTTTAAATACATATATTATATTTGTGTGTATACAAAAAGTAAAGAGGGTTCATCTTATCATTTATCTAATATTTTTCCTCGTCAATCTTTTAAAGATGGACCGTAAAGTAAAGTAAATATATGGCGTTAATCTTTATAAGTAGTTCTTTTTATAAAGATACTGTCAGAATAAATAAAATTTTAAAAACAATGTTACCTACATTTTGCGCAAGTTATTCCAACGTTTTGTGATATTCTTTCAAACATAATTGATCCGCATAAATAACGTAAAGAGTTCCAAGATTGATTAATCTTTATGTCGTTACCGAAATATTTTCAACACATTTTATGATTCACTTTGGAAATCTATCCAATATACTCGTATTTAAGGGTTTATGTGAAACACTATATTTTTATTCAAAAGCATAAGTAATTCTTTTAAGGGTAAAATTGTAGATACCAGATAATATAACCTAACCTAGTCGTATTATACAATCTAAAACAGAATCAAGAATAATAATAATGACTACATTAATTACGATAATGGTAATATAATAAATACGAACATCTTAGAAAGGGCTAAAATCGAAAAAATGCATTCGAACCAAACAAAAGGTGAGTATATAAAAAACCCCCCTACATCACTCACCCTACTCCTCGCCCCTGCTTACTTAAGTGACATAAAAATTATAATGATTGAGTAGTTGTTGTTTTTTTTTAACCCTCCCGTATAAAACACAAAGGACAAACGAAGCAACACGAAAAAAAAGAGAAAAAATAAGGGATGTGCATAAAAATCTGTGCAAAATTTTGCTGACTGGCAGAAGAAAAAAAAAACAACAAAAGCAAGAGAGTGGACGATAGGAGGACACTACAAGCAAGTTAAGCGAAAATCTTCAAAAAATCCAATTCTTCCAATTGGGAAAAAAAACAAAAAGGTGGAATGGAAAAAAAAAATCATTTGTGCTTTCAAACCTTTGAAGCAAAACCAACAACAGCGACAACAACTCATGTTCAGTCATAGTCTAAGTCCACTTTAAAGAGGGGTTGAGGGTTGTTTCTGGGAAATGTTTATGACACAATATCTATAATCGTACATATATCGTTATATACAATATACACGTATGCGATACTCTATATAGTTGTATGTAATCATTTACAAACTCTATTTTTGCGTATCACTTGCAATCGTTCTCAGTCATTGTATAGATGTATATACTCGTGCCTATTATATATGCAGATGTAGTAAATATTGTTGATCTCTACGAAGGGTTTACATAAGCTGCCGGGCCTAACTAACAAAATTATTACAGCTCAGTTCAGCAGCTGTTCCTTTTGCTTTCAAGGGCGGGTTGAAAGTAACACGAAATCGTGTCACACGGTGTCGTGTCACACGGTTTCTAGAAGAGAATGCAATCAATTGGAACAATTTTTTTCTTGATCTAGGGTGCAGTTTCTGTTCGTCTCTTTTATTCTGTTCCTATGCTGTTCTGTCCTGGGACGAAAACGTATTCGCGAAAAACTAATAAAAGAGAACTGATTAACTGATTAACCGTTCCACTAAAATTATAGAAAACTTGGAGGCTTGGGAACTTATACTATACTTCAACTTAACCTAAAAATAGTATGCAGATCATTCACATATGGAGAATGTGGATTACGAATGTGAATGAACTCATTACGAGAGCGAGTAGTAACCATCTCAAGCTCTTTGGAGGGGAGAAGTACTTCATAGAAATGGAAAAGAAGAGCCGGAGATCCATAAGACCAAAACAAATCCATCCAATATCACTTCTGCCAAAGATCTACTTCTCGACAGCTCGACTCGGGAATAGGGTGGGATTAGTTTGCAACCAATTCACCATCAGTGAGCTCCATGTAGCTCGGAGACTACGGTCTAGCTAAGGGTTTAGATCTAAGAGTAAGGATCTAGAGGAGGTTAAGAGTAGAGGTAGGGGTAAGATTTAAAATATTGAAGTGTTGAGATCACGACTTTAAGATGTATAAGTGTCTACATACGGATATATCAGGTAACAAGTGTCTGTATCCTTTTTTTGGCTGTAAAAGTTTTACAATAACAAAATCTAATTAAAATATATACTATTATATAATAATTCAACAGTTAAGACATTCTCAGTATTTATATAAGGTATTTATATACATGTACATATATTCAGTAAATATACATATAAAGAGAATTTTAAATACATAATCATCGATATTCTATTGAAGGTTAATTTTACAGTCTTTAGAATTAAAAAATGTTCTTAAGAAACATGTTCTTAGAGTTAAAATTTTTTGAGATTTAAAAGAGATTACAAACCAATTTAATTTTAATTTAATTACTATTTGTTTTAGTGTTAAATATTAGTGTTTAATAATATTATTTAATTTGTAATTTACTAAATAATTATTTATAAATTAATACTTTTTATGATATTATTTATTATATTATATATCAAAACTTGTTCAATGAAAATGTAACTTATTACATTAACAAAGTACTTATTTGTTAAAATAGAAAATTTCTGTTAATTAAAAACATGAATTTTATAGGAAATTGTTTTTGCTAATCTTATTCACATTTTTCGCCCCTTAAATATTTGTAAACGCTTTCTGCGTAACAAGTTTCTTCTTGTTTGGTTTATAGTTCAATTAATTTTCATTTCTATTTTATATTTTTAGAAAATTTGTACACTTTTGTATATTCTGGAGTTTTTTTTTTAATATTTTCTCTTTAAAAGTGATAAAAATAACGCAGCGATTAACTTTTCACAAACGAACACTTCGAGCTCCGCGCAAGAACTGAATGAAGTTCTTTTGGGAAAATATTTGCTGCACTCACAACAAAACGACAACAAAAACAAACACGCACAACAAATATACAGCAACAAAGCGCCATCGAAGTACGTGAGTAAAATTTCCCAAGAAGGAAATTTTCATGTTGTTGTTATAACTCTCAATGAGAATAATATTTTAGGAAATTGAAAAGGGTGAATGGAAAAGAGAGAGAGAGAGATTGGGACGTAAAAAGGTAATATTGAGAGCGTTATTATATTCATTTTCTTATAAGAAAATTTTGTATGCTTTTCTTTTAAAGAAGATCATCAAAAACCCGATTTATTTTTATCCTTTAATAAATGATGACTTCAAAAAATGCACTTTAAAAATAGATTAATTTTGGATTTTCATCAATCTATCACTTTACCGCTATTCTATGGTGTGTGTGTGTGTTTTAAGATTTTCTTTATATGTTCAACCTTCAAATGAGGTATATTATAAAATTTGAAATACAAATAATAATTCTATAATAATAAATAATTTAAAAAACAAAACCATAAAATCTACGATTAAAGAAAAAAAACATTCGAACATTTTTGAAATATTTCCGATTGAATTGTGTTTGTGTTGAATAAATATGTGCTGGTGTTATTGTTGTTGTTATTGTTGCTGTCATGTCAGTGACGCACACGATAAGCTTACCAAACAATAACAACAACAACAAAGTTCAATCGTCTGATTTGAACAAACAATGATTTATCCACTTTTCCGTATAAGCTATCGTTTCGTGTGAGTGTTTGAACGTGTTTCTGTATGTGTGTGTATTCATGCGTTTGTGTGTATTTATGTAAATGATCCTTGTGAATGCGTGCTTCATGTTGGATTACAAGACTCTGTCAAAAACAGTGCCAACCAACATAAATCATGGTACACACCATGACACCACACAACAACAACAACAAGAACAAATATCAAAGATTCAACAAATTTTATAAATCCTGTATATATTAATAATATTTTTAAAAACGAACTAATAATATATAATAAATGACACGAAGAAATTTAAACAATGAACTAAAGCATTATTATATTCTAATCATTGTATAAAATTGAAGAATTCCGATTGAAGAGTTTCTAAAAAGATTCTGTCTTTAGTTTTCTGCTACAACAACAGAAATTGTTTCGACGATAGACAATAGAAAGGATATAAAGACAAACAGATAAGCACACAAACAGAGTATGAGACCGAGACAGAGAATGAGACTGAAACGAAGAATAAGACTAAAAAAGACAAGCAGATAGACGTAAAGACATGCAGACAGACAGACACACAGACATCGAGGCAGACAGTCTGCAGACTGGAAGGCAGCCAGTTTTTCCTCCCCTCCCTTTCAGCTGAAAGGAAAGAAATACAAAAGCTTTCTTTGATTTTTTGCTCTTCTCAAACCTTTGACTAGAAAGATTTTTAATATCCTTAAATTTTTGTTCTGCGTGGTTTTCTTCTTTCTTATAAAAAGAGAAAAAACATAATTAATATATGCATTAAATTTTGCCACATAAAAAGAGTTCTTTTTTCATAATATTCATTTAATAAACATGAAAAATTAAAGTAAGTAAGGTAAAAAATCAAAGAAAAGTCTTTAGAAAAACACAACTAAAACAACAAAGAATCTGACAGAAAAATAAAATCAAAACCAAAAAACTGTAAAAAAAAATATAAAAAAATATTTGGAATAAAGCTTCTAACATTACTACAAAAATTAAAATAGTAAAAACTTAAGTAATAATAAAATAAAAGTACCTCAAAATGTGAAGTTGCCTGACTTTTTAAGTGTTTTTTATAAAAAACTCCCGTTATGCCGGCAGTCTTCACCTCCCTTCCTTCCACCCTCCTCCCGTCATCCTTATCCCCCTTCACTCAATCGCTCACAACACAAATCAATAAAAACAATAATAATTTTCCTCAAAACAAAATATGTCGTTCTTGCTTTTATGTTGTGGATTGTTTTTCACTCTCTTTTTCTTCTTTTCTTTTTTTCCCCCCAAAGAAGTGAAAATTTTATAGAAAAAACCTTGAAATAACAATAAGCCAAGAAAAAAACACAACAACAACGATAGCGTCATGGACAGCGTCTGCTGGATACGCGATTCTGATGACGGATGTAACGCATCATTAATTAAACCAACGTGAAGAAGAAGAAGTAGAAGAAGACGACGAAGAAAAAGAATACGAAAAGTCAGAGGCAGAGGTAGATATAAAAAGAGGTAGTAGAAAGAAGAAAGGAAAGGAGAGAAGATGTCGATGAAGTAGAAAACAAAAATCGAAAGAAGATGTAAAAACCCAGAAGGAAGAAGAACAACAAACAGAGAAGAACAAAAACAAAAACAGGAAGAAAAGAAAAAAAAAAAAAAAGAAGAACAACCCACAAGTTGTTGTTTATAATTCGTGTTGTTGTTGCTTTTGATGATGACGTTTGTTTTGATGATGATCTCTTCTGATACTTGTTGTTGTTTTTTACAGGAGTTCTTTTTATTAATGCAATTCCTAATGTTGTTGTAGTTCTTAGCGCTTTTATTGTTTTTGCCATTTTAACAGATGTTCGCTGTTGTTGTTATTCTTATTGTTTTTCGTTTTTGTGGTTAAAAAACTGAGACAAATTTTTACAAACTTTGTTTTTATTAATTAAGAAGAATTTTTGTCATTAGCTTGTTAATTGAAAAGTTAAAAGATTATTTCTTTCACAATGAAAGCTATTCAAATACACAAAAACACACACTTAAATACAAAAACAATAAAAAACAAACTCACAAAATAACCCACTCATTCATTTACTAAAAGATTGAATGCTGTTTTGAATGACATTCAATTATGCAAAATAATGCAAGAAAATCAGAATTGCTCCTTTATTCCTAGAAATGAAAGAACAAAAGAAAAAGTAGAGTGAAAAGGAGAGAAAAAGCAATTATTAAAGAACTTAAAACGGAACAAACGAACAATTTTAATCAACGTGTTTTGTTCTCATTCGTAAGGAAAATTTCTCGAATTGTTTAAATGGTCGGGAGTTAATTGATTTCTGTTTGAAGTCTCTTTTGCAATCGTTTTTTCATTCATTTCCATTGATTACAATCTACAATCGTGATGTAAAAATTATTAAATGGCTTTTAAGTACAGTACAACCTCCCTAATCCGGACAGATATAGTTTCAGCATCTGTCCGGATTAGTGGATCGTCCGGACTAGAGTTAAAATTAAATTTTAAACGCAATACATATTTGTAAATATATATTATTTATTTTTATTACTGAAAAGAAACATAAGTATGTACTTAAATATAAGACAGATTCGAGTAAAACTCGGATAAAAGTCGGATAAAACCCTGGTAAAACTCGGGTAAAGCTCGGTTAAAACCTATCGTACATCTCAGATAATATTTGAATAAAACCCGGATAAGAAACGGATAAAACTTAGATAAGAATCCGATAAAACTTGGACAAAGCTCAGATAAGATAAAAAATATGAAATACACGCCCATTCTTGGAAGAGAACAAGGAGTATATGAGTATACAGTATTCAGTATATGAGATATACTCGTACAGTGCTGTATACAGTACTGATATGAGATCTGCCGGTATACAGATATTCAGTAATTACAGATATTCAAATTTATCGACGTTATCCTCTCTTCTCTCATCAATTAAAAAGTTTCTTCTTATCGAAACCTCTTAATGGGGTATTCAGCACAACAGTGGGGTTTATACTGACCCAATATGGGAATTTTCGTTTATTTCTAGAGAATTTTGTTGTACCTTATTCACTAAGAAAACCTCTATTAAGCTATTTAATGTGTAAACAAAGGTGCCTTAAGGTTTCTTATGATACATAGGCCCTAAACAAAACATGGACCAAATTTCATTCCGATATCTATTTCATTGACATTTCAGAACGTTATTGTAACCTAAAGAGATATACAGACAGAAAGACATCAAAGGTTTAGGATTAGGTTTGATTGGGAAAACCTGGTGGCCTATTTTGAGTATTCTCTAAGAAAGTATTTTCTTAGCCATTTCTATGAGATTAAAATTAGAAATTCTTGACTTCTATTCTTTCATCTCCGACTAACAGTTGCTGGCGATAAGTTTTCACATTCAAGAAGTTTATATTTGTCACTTCAAAGAGAAAATGTTTTGCTTCAATGTTTTTTTGGTGCTTGTTGTTGTTTTATGTTGCTGTTCTCAAAGCGCAGTTAAACGAAGTGTTGACAGCCGCGTTTTGAGTTTCCGGAAATCAATTTTTACAGCAGAATAAAATTTGTACTCATATTTTTATTCGATACTCGTAATGGAGAAATTTTGTGCTTTTAAAATCTAAAATTTAGATAGAAACATAAAAACGAAAAATACTGAAATAACTTTAGCTCAAAAAAAAAGTTTAACATAATAATAAAAATATTGTGTTATTATTATGGAAACAACCTATTTTACGATGTCTGATCTATAAGATTATATTATATAATCCATGTTATAATATTAGTTATGATATTTGCTATGATATTTGATATTCTGTTATGATCTAGTTATGATCTATATTATATTTATGATCTTTATGACGGTCTATGTTATGGTCTATGTTATGATATTTGGGTATTGTTGTTTTATTGTTGTTATTGCAAATCAATTATTTAATTTGCATATTTCTAAACGCTGAAAAATGTGAATATATTTATTATATTATATTCGTGATATATATACATACACCACCCATATTTTTTTGGCTCAGCGTTTCATTTACAACAGGATTTGAACTAACAACTTGACTATCCGATTTGCCAGTCAAGTTGTTAGTTCAAATCCTGTATATAATATAATAAATATATATTATTCACATTATATATTCACATTATGATATTTCTTATCATCTGTATTATGATCTATGTTATGACAATTGTTACGATATTTATTATGATCTCTGGCATGTAGTCTTTTATTAACATATCTGTTAAGTTGTCTGTATATCTTATATCTATACATATGTAATCCTTTTTACGTTTCTACTCTAATTCATTTCTACTTTATTATTGTTATTTTTTATGTACTCATTTATTATAAAATATAAAAAAAGCTGATATTTGTTGCATATTTTTGGCAGTGGTTTATTTTTGAAACTTAATCATATAAAAATTGGTTACTCAGAACACTAATGAATCTAATTATGTACATATACATATACTTCATAAAGATGGATATACTTCAGCGTATAACATAATTTTATTATCGATTGGTTTGATGTCATGTTAAAAATCAATGAACTCGAATGACCTCATTTTATTTATGTTCCAAAAAGCATGCCTGAAAGTATGCAACTCCACTTGAACTGTAAACTAAGACTTTCCTTCTTATTTCCCATACTAATCTATCGTTCTTTCTTTCTCTACTTTATTATATGGAGATTTATTAATAAATTTTATGCTAAGCTTCATGAAGTTTATTAAACCAACCTTTTTGCGATAGTTTTCCATTCATAAAATTTTCCACAAAAATGACAGCAACAGAAAATGTCAGTGACAGCAACAGCAACGGTGATGAATGGTGGATAAAGAAAAAATGAGCAAAACTGACTTCCAAAGAGAATCAGTAATGCGAAGACAGAGAAAAACAGGAACAGGAATGACAGAAGCAGCAGCAGGAACGGATTGAAAGTACTTTTAATATTTTTAAATACATTATTATTTCGAGATAATTCACAATAACACTGTACAATAAACTCAGTTGGAAGCAGGGAAACGGACAGAGCGAAAAAGCGAATTAAAGTAACGTTTTGTGTTGCAATTTCAGCCAAAAATTATGCAACATTATTTTTGTATGTAATTTCTAAACATAATTCTTGCGATTTTTCAAAGGATTTAGGATTTTTAGAATATTTATACTATTTTTTCGCTTTCTACACTGTCCTTTATTTCAATTTAAATAGATTTTATAGCAACTTTACTTAAACCATCATCAACGGCAACACTCGACACATTTTTAATTCATAATAAGTATTAAAATTTATACACAAGTCCTCTTTTCCTGTGATTGAATTTATTATTATTATATTTATACTTATATTTAAATATATTTAAATACTTTTTTGTAATTGAAATTTTATATTTTTATTAGGATAATTTTTTGTTGTTTTCGTTTGATTTGATTTCGTTTATACTTTGTGTATGATTTGTTTGCGTTTGTGTGTGCGTGTGTATATATTTTTGCACCATCTCAGAGCTCATGTCAGCTGTCGATGACATTTCGTAGTTTTGACAATTCTGCGCCGAGTTGTTGTTGCTGTTGTTGTTGTTCTACACGCTCCAACACCCTCTCAGCCATAATCGTAGTAGAAAAGCCGTCCGAATTCGTGACATGCGCAACGTGTGGAACGTATGTAATTTTTTTCCTCTACAATTTATTCATAACAAAAAAACCATTAGTAGAAAAGTTTTCTTCTTCTTTGCCGTCTTCGTTTCTCTTTTCATAAAACGATTACAATTAATTTTGTATATTTTTTTCTTTACTAAGATTTTGAAGGAACTTAAAAATTCGTTGTTACGTTGCTAAAACAGTTACAATTGCCTACAATTAGGCAACAGTTTTTAATAGTTGCACAGTCAGTTTTTATGAATAATTAATTCGTTTCTCTGAAGATTCTTAAATTTGCTTTAATTCACTTATTTTTAATATTGATTCTTTGCTTTTTATTATTTCTCCTTTTTTTAGTTATTCTTTATTGTAAAACGTCAGTGTTTTTGTCACAAATAATAAAAATTGGAAAATGTTTAGTGAGAAAATCGAGAAAACACCAGAAACATGTAGAAAACTAAATTTTTTTTGCTAACAAATAAAAAACGCGTCGCGTCGATCTTAATTTTTGCCTTCTACTTTATTAATCCACTTTCTGTTTCTTTCGATGTTTGTTACTCACTCACGCATGCTGTCAAAATAGACACACACGAATAGAGAACGAGGGAAAACGAGAGAGAGAATGAGAGAGAGATAAGGAGAAATTCTATAAGAGAGGGTTCAGTTAAATTCATAGTTTAATTCATGTTTCATCAGGCAATTGAAGCTTAAAAAGAGAGATAGAAAGAAAGACAAAGACAAAGACAGAGCTTTAAAGAATGCAAACACTTTTATAAACAACATTATTATCCAAGAATATTAAAACCAAAAATATTTCTCATACATACGACAAAATCACTATTAAAACAAAAGCCACTCTTGAGGGTAGCAAATTACAACAAACAAAATATGAATATATACATATGTACATACACATACAAACCCTTATGTACATGTGTGTGTACAATCAACCCTCTTTTTAATACGAATTTTATTTGAATGAATTTTTTATACTCCACGAAACGAGGGTGGAACGCAAAATATTTATCTGGTAACACTTTTTACTCATGACAGCTCCGTTGTAACTGTCGGCATTGCCAGCTGGCAGTTGAATTGCAGAGACAAATTTACTACCACAGGAACATTTGTCCTTTTCAAGGGAAATTTCGGGATGAGAAATTCTGGGAGAGAAACAAACGAAAGATTCGATTTTTGTAAGAGCAAAAATGAAATTATTGCCAGCCTAAAAAAAACATTAAGGACGTTGCTAGCTTCCGTCAAAGAAAGAAAATTCCGTTTTAGAAAATTCGACTTTTAAAAATAAAAAGAATATCTTAATTAAAATAATCATAATTTAAATTAAATTCACTTAAATTGAGACAAATTGAATTAAATTTAAATAAATTGAATTGAAATTAATTAAATTGATTTGATATTAAATAAATTTAATTAAATTGAATTAATTTGAAGTAAATTGAATTAAGTTGAAAAAAAGAATTAAATAATAACTACATTTTTATAGAATAATTATTCATTGAAGGATGCGAATAAATAATAATATTATGAAGCCAAATTCAATTTGTAAAATGTAACAAAATTCCACGAAATATATTTATGTACATATATTTATTAATTTTATTCTTCTTCGTAATTTGCTCCCTGGTTTTTTATTTTTTTTTTTTTTTCGTTTTTCGCATATTAAACATTCAGAACAACGGTTTGAATTCTTTAAACATCCCTGAGGGGGCGTTAAAAAAACAACAAATGCTGATGATTCATAGAAACACATCAGGCCGGGTGGGAAAAAGAAGGAGGGAGAGAAAAATGGAGATGGGGAGAGAGATAGAGGGAAGAGAGAGAGATGAACAGAATCAGGATGAGATGATGCAGTGTTGACTAAGCTGAAGCTTGTTAAGTTGAAATCCCACAATTTCGTGCTTAAAAACGCACGCTCAAACTTGAGAAATGAATTCTAAAGAAAAATAAGAACAGGAACAACAACAGACGCAACAGCAGGAACAACAGGAGCAGAAACAACAACAACAACAACAACGAAAACATCCCAAAACCATTGAGGCTGACCGGATTCAAACCAAATCTGCTCAACGAACCCAACAACCACCTAATAAACCACCCACTTAACCACCCATTCAACCGTTAATCCTTCCTTCCAGTCAAAAACCATCATTCACCCCATTGCATAGTCTTTCTACTCTCCATCCCGCGGAAGCTCCATCGATATATTGTACGCTCTCCATTATATTCTTTATGTTTATGAGTATATCCTGGTATTATAAAAACACCGAACAGGAAGACAGGACGAAAGGACGATGAGACGAGAGGACGATGGGATGAGACGGCGGCAAGACGACTGGACGATACGATGACTGAGCGACTGCATGACAGGATGACAAGACGACAGGAGAGGACGTCACGACGACAAGAGGACCGACGAAAATACAACAGGGACTGAATGTTTCAAGGATTTCTCACAGCGGCCAACCCTCGTTGATGTTGTGGAGAATTTCAGCCTCTTCTAATGAAACAAATAAATCGGATTTGAAATTCGAAATTGCGTAGTTCTCTGTTGTTTGTTTGTTTGTTTGTTTGTTGTAGCTGGGGCATCTTTTTTTGTATCCTTTTTTCACCCTTGTTTTCAGTTGTTACCCTTCAACGAATGTTGAACGATTGCTATTGATGATAATTAAAGAAAAAAGGGACTGAAAAACATTTAAAAGCAACATTGAAAGCATTTATTCTTCCCTCTTTTCTTCTTCTCCTTCTTCTTATTCATGCTCCTCTTCTTTTTCCTCATATTCTTCTTCTTTCCTTATTGTTTGTACTTCTCATTGGTTTTCAGTTTGGTTTTTCTTGTGTTTGATTTTTAATACTTTATACAAGAATTAATTAATTCCACCTCCACCCCGATAATCATCACTACCCCTGCTGCTACTATTTCCTCTCCCTTCCTTCCGCACCCCACAAAAAATAATGTCCTTTAATGTTGTGTTAATATCCTTGCTAAATGCTTAAAGCACGTTCGACAAATTTATCGTATCTCTAAAAAAAATGTTTCATTAGAAGTTCTGTTCTCTTCTAAAACAAATATTTAAAAAGAAGTAATTCAACATATTTACATTACATTTTTTTCTAAATTTAAATTTAAGTCACTACTTTTTTACATGGAATCAAGGAATATTAATACTCTGGATCTACGGGATTTTTTGTTTACTTACCTTATCTTCAGCTTCCTCGGCTCTCTCTTCCGCTTCGATGACTCGCTGTTCCAATTCCGAAAGCTGTAATGAGAAGCAAATGTTGTGGAAAAGATAAGCTTTTAGGTAAGGTTAGCTTTGGTTTGGTTCGATTATACTACATAATCAAGAGCAATAAATACATGTCTGTGTGAGTGATGGTGATGTGAAGTGATGGCGATAGTGTTAGTGATGCTAATAGTGATAGTGATGGTAGAGTGATATTGATGGGAATAATGATTATAATAATGATTAAGTGCTTTGTTATTTAGTCACTATAATTTTTTAAGTTTGTCTCCTTTCTTTTATTCATTTACTACATTCGGCGGCGATAAGAGTTCAACTTCATTTGGACTCAATATAAATCTACTTCTAAATCAATAGTAAAAGTATTTAAAATAAGAAAATAATTTGATCATTAGGCCATTAACTATTAAAAATATGATTACTTATTAGCAATAAAGCATTATTTGTCGTTCCTTTAAGACGTCTTCTGTTAACAAAATGCCAAACATGTTTGCAAATTTATACGTCACAACAATTCAAAGATAACTATTATTAGTTTTAACAATAACTTTAATAAAAAATTATTAATCAATTATTAAATATTTACTTTTTATTTATGAGAGTTTTTCTTTCAAAAAAATGTAATGGAATGCATTTAATTTTAAAATTAGAAAATTTTAATATTTACTTTATTTCTTCCTCACTTAAATTTCCGTGTTTTTCTGTACCATAAAAATTTACTTTAGTTAGTACACAAACCAATATCTTCATATAAGTAAGAATTTCACATTAAGTAGGAACATTCCCATAATAATGCTAGCACCCGCTAGATGGCGAAGGATAAAATCTTGGCTACTCAAAGGAGTATGACTAGCCGGAAATGAAAATTTTGAGACCGGAAATGAAAGTTTCGGTTCCGGTTTGTCACTGCATTTATTTTTATTTACCTTCACAGAATATAAATAGCAAACATTTTTTTTTTATGTGAGGTGTGGTGGCCGATTACGTTAAACTGCTGTCATTCTTTTATAACTAAAAATGATGCCGGTTCAAATCGCAAGAAAGAATAAAGTTAGTAAAGAACTCAGAAAAAGAGCATTCTTGTGAAAAATGTGAAAAACTTCTTTAGTTTCTTTCTAAAAAAAACATATTTTGGTAAAAATAATGTTTAGAAGTCGCAGAAAGTAGCATTTCTAGCAATAATAAAATTCATACACATTCCACTAAATCATATGTTTAACATTAAGTTTTACGAATTTTTCAGGAATACTTAATAATAAAAACTGAATAAATAAAACAAGAAATGATCAATACAATGAACAATAAAAACTCAGTATATTTAATATACTCTTTCATACACTTTCCACTTTTCCATTATATTGGTTTTAGTTTTTACTTGCATACAACAAAATTCATTCGTCATTCAAGCGCTGTGATTTTTAATTACATTTCATTTGTGATAATTTAAAACTCTTTCCAGAGCTTTAACCGTTAAATACGAGAAGAACCGCTTAAATAAATATTTGCATTTATATTAAATTCAATAGGAACATTTTTGTGATAGCTTTTCGTTTTATGCATGAAACTTTGTGCATGAATAAATATAATCTACATATATTAAACAGACAAGAAATTTATTTAACTTTTCAGTGATTGAGCATTTTTAAACATTTTTCAATAAATACAATTTGTATGGTAATAACTTTAATTTGCAATTTAATTAAATTGTTAATTTATATAATTTGGCTATTTATTTAAAATCAAGTATATTTTATGTGTATTTTAAGAATAGTATTATAATACTTAGTAGAAAGGATACAAAGCTTTAAGGATTAGTCCTTAGTTTTGATTAAAAAATGTCCTTATAAATGGACAAATGGGAAAAAGTGTGTGAGGAGGAGTCTATTAAGAGTTAGTAAGGAACTTAGTACAAAGAAACTAGTAAAGATACTCTGCAAGGATACTCTGTAAAGATTACGCAATAAAAAGTGTATCAACTCGATAATCAATGATTGAGAATCATAAAATCAAGACTATAGCCTATTTTAAGATTTAGATATCACAAATGTCATTAAATGGTAATAAAATATGCCATCAGACATCAGAGTAAATGTCACCTTTTCTAAGTGTCACATTATGTATTGTATATGGAAATATTCCGATATCCATAAATTTCGAATCCTTACTAATCCTTAATCATTTATCTTTCTTTTTGGCGTTGTTTTTATAACATATTTTTAGGTGCGCACGTTTTTAAATATGCTTCGAGTTCGTTTTAATATCGCGTGAGTGTTTTGTAAACAAGCGAGTGAGTTGCTTAAGTTAAGATTTTACTCCTAACTGCCTCTCATTCACCACACCCCCCGCCCCCCAGGAAGCTCCCTCGTCACACAGCCAAAGCTCCCCTAAGCAACCGCTTAATGCTTAAGTTTTCATGACTTAAATATGCCAACCATGAGCATGAGCCCAAATCAAGTGTTTAGATATAAGAAGAGAAAGGTGAGGGAGATAGATAAAAGGGGGGATAGTGCAGGAAGGAGGCTCAATGAGTGAGAGGAACAGAGAAGTAGTTAGACACACCAACAAATGATTGATTAGCGACTGAAGCAGACGAGGCTAAATTTTTATGATTGATGAGAGATACGCTGATGATTCGGAAACGATGAATGGCCCAAAGTGGGGGGCAAAGAATAGGGCAACGACTGGGGCGATGAATGGTGATGAACACACGTCATGTCATGATGCTAATGACAAAAGCACGTGCGGCTTCTCTTGCATTTTCTTGTTGTTGCCTTGCGTTTTTGCAATTCATTCACTAGGCTTTGAGTAGCTTACTTTAAATAATAAAAAACATGCTAAATAAATGATCAGATTAAAGAACTGAATAAACCTGTAAAGAAACAAAATTTTAGAAAAAAAAAACACTTAAAGAACAACACAAGTTTAACGAAGGAGAAATTTGTAGAAGAATATTCATAAATAGAAGTGGAAATTCTAAAAGAAAACTCAAAGAGAAACTCGAAAACTAGCTCCACAAAAATAAGTAAAATTTATATAAGAAAATAAGGTGAAGTTTCTTACAAAGAAGTTTCTTCTATCTTTTTCTCCGTGACTTCAGTCATTAACCTGATTTTTGTTCTGAAAACTTGACTTGTTACTCTTCTCGACATCAACACTCATCATTTATGTCAACCAACCAGTAAGAACACCTTCGAACACGTCCACCAACAAGCAAACAAAAAAAGGAAAAAAAGAGTCAAATACAACCTGTAGCTGGAGCTCGAGGTTCAACTCAGAAAATGAGATATGAGAGAAATGAAGAAATAAAAATAATAAAAACACTGAATTCGAAGAAAAGGTGTCAATTGAATTCTAGTTGTTGGCACCTTTTGTTGTTGTGTGCTTTGTTTGGGTTTTCTTTCTGGTTTCTTTTCTCATCGACTCGACTACAACGTGACATCGACCGCTTTATAGAATTTAATTGACACGTTCTACTTTTGTCACTATTGATTTTCCTTAGGAAAAGGTTAAAAAGGGTTAAAAAATGGCTTAAAATTGGGTTAAAAACGTGAAAGCCTCATTTTTTTATAAAATTTAGTGAACAAATATTTTAAAAAATTAGAAAGAATAAAATCTTGATGTATTATTATTGAATGCGATTACTACTTTTACTCGTTACTTTTTCTTAAAACATTTTATTAAAAGACCAATTTTTACTAGAGGAAATCTGTAAATTCTTGGATGAATTTATTTATGAATCATTAAATATTACACGTAAGAATTATTTTATTATTTATTATTAATTCTATGCTACTCGATACTCGTTAGTTATAAAACTGAAAACTACGACCACATATTTTATAATTTTTAAAGTTAAGTTATGAATCTATTGAAATATTAAATCATTCATCAAATCACCAATCATAAATCATCAATCATAAATCACCAATTTAAAGATATAAAAATAATATATGTTATAAGCTTCATAAAATTTAAATAGTAAATAATTCATTAAATCGTTCATTCGTCTACAGCAGAGATTCCCACCACCCCAAAATTAAAAAAATAAGTATTTCCGCATATTTTCTAAAGGAAAACTAACGAGTAAAAGAAAACCAGTAAGAAAGCTATATTCGCCCTGCCGAATCTTAGATACCCTACACCTAAAAGTTTTTAGGAATTTGTAGGAATTTTAGGAATTAAGGTTTTATACCAATGCATTTTTTTATAAATTGATTCTATATTTATATGTCTTATATTCGTTTTATTTGCTCGTTTATAAATCCGAACAAAGAATATTTATACAAAATTGCATATTAATTGATAAAATATAAAATTACAGACTTATATTTATAAAGATTTATGTAGGACGATTGTGTAGGACGATAAGATTATGTAGGATAATTGACCATATTACCCTTTCGTCCATGTAACCATGTAAAAGTATGCGCGCCACACCCATATTCTGCAACGCAAAATATAATAATGTCGCTCGATATTGAAATTTTATTGTCATATCTTAAAAACTAGAAGAAATATGTGGTTATAAGGAAAGCTATCTTATAATCACATTTAATGACAGACGGGTACAAATAGTAGGCGTGGTCGCTCAAATTTCAGCTTTATTTTCGTGGTAATAAATTTGTTTTCATGAGCTATGCTACATAAGCAGTGTAAAAGTGGGCGGACCGCGCCCAGTTTTGCTGTAATAATGTTTTATTATAGAAGATGTTGTTATGTAAAGTTTGATTCAGGAAGATTACATATTTAACAATATAACCATTTAAGACCCTCTTTTGCCTGTACAACCAAAAAGTGGGCGGATCACGCCCATATTTGGCACATAAACGGATGAAGTGAATCTATACCCAGAAATGAAATTTTGTTGTCATAACTGAAAAACAACGGCTGATATCATATTTTTACTAAAAAATAGGCGTGGTCGTGGACCGATTTTGCCCATTTTCAATACCAACCTGCACACCCTAAGAAAGAATATTTCTGTAAAATTTCATCACGATATCTTCACCGGTTCTCCTGTGATCGTGATTTCAACAGACAGACAGACAGACAGACAGACAGACAGACAGACAGACAGACAGACAGACAGACAGACAGACGGACGGACATGGCTAAATCGACTCAGGAGGTCACGCTGATCAAGAATATACACCCAACTCTCGTTTTACACGGTAGATACGTTCCAGCGAGGAGCCGTGCAAAAAAATTCGTGTAAAAAAATATACATACCTTATGGAAAAACAGGGGATTCGTTCCGCAAATAAAAAAAACCGTGTTGTTTCAAAAAATTGCTCAATTTTCTTTGGAAAATCGTGTAAAAAAGAAAACGAAGAGAACTTTTGGAAACTAAATTTATTCATATTTAAATATTTGCACATTTTTAAAAATACCATAAAAAAAGAATACAATTACGACACCAAAAACTAACACAGGCAATTACTTAAATTACACTCTTTATTATTTTTTTTTAGTTTAAATAGTCTTGATTTGAATCACTAGATATATTGAAAAGTTCAATTGACCTTGAATCGAGCCTTTTCAAAAAATTTGTAATAGGTTGCTGGCTTTTTAAGGTGCTTATACATTTCCTGATACCCGGCCATACACATCTGCGAATTACGTTGAAATGTGTGAGGATAGAGCGAGGCTAGGTTGGGATCATGGGTGTCAAAATGTTCTTCCATACTTGAGCCAAATTTCAAACCGTCGCGAATTAATTCAGTTGTTAATTATGGTATTTCGTCTTCGATTCCGTGGTTTCCACCCTCACCACGAACTGACTGCCTCGAAATGTCATTTAGATCATTGTCCTCTAAAGGCCTCTCAATTGATAATTTATCGATGTCCGACTGTTGCAAATTGCGAAAGGCTTTACCACCAGTTGAGTGGGACACTATGGAGTTTTCAGTTTTGATGCCATTCCGCGTAACTAACCACGTATAATCATTTGCTTCAGATTGCACAGAAAATGATTTATTCAAGGAAAATAAATAAAAAAAATACAGAAGCAACAAAATCGTGAAACTTGTGTCATTTACATACATTCAAACACGCAAGAGTGGAAGTTGTGTAGAGTTTCAAAAGGAAACCTATTTTGAAAATCGTGTAGAAAAAATGAAATCGTGTAAAAAAAGAGGATCGGTTCCAGTTTTTTGACCGTGTTGTTTCGAAATCGTGTAAAAAAAATGCGTGTAAAACGAGAGTTGAGTGTATATACTTTTCTATACCTATCGTCTCTAGTTCTATGCGTTACACATTTCGTAACAAAGTGTTAATCATTTCTATTAATACTTTCACTATTTTTATTTAATATAACATAATCATATTGAAAAATAAATAATTATAGATTGAAAATTTATGAACCTAAATAAGACGTAACTCGTTACTTTTAGTTGCAACTAGTTACCCAATCAGCTGATCAAATAAACAATTTAATTTCAATTTTTTTTTTTCTTTGTTTATCTTAATTTAAGTAATTTTTTACTTTCTCTTATTTAACTCTGAACAAATGACTGCGAAAACATTCCGAAAATCATCCTGAGTACAAACGTACATTAATTCCAATCTCTTGACTGTTTTTTTTTCGTTGAGTCTCTTTGAATCTCTCATGTTTTTCTCTTTGTTGTTAATTAAAAATCTGTTTTCATTATATTGAGTGAGACCAACCGAACACCATTCATTAGCTTTACTTTCATCTTAAGTTAATAGCTGTTGAATAATTTATCTCTCTCTTCCCCACTCTCGCGCTCCCCCTCTCTATCCTCCCTCTCTCTCCTTCCTCTCTATCTCTCTCTATTCATACGCATTTGAATTATAAACGTGAAATTTAAATCCATATCCTGTGAGTTTAACTCTTAACCTAACTTTCAGCGAGTACAGAACAGGAGAGGAGAGTAGAATAGAACAGATTAGAGTGAAGTAGAATCAAGCACGAACAGCTTTCATGTTCATATGCTAAAATATTTATATATGTATGTGGGTTATGAATAAAGGGTTCAATTGTGTCCGCTGGCGGGTTGACAAGCGTGTGTATTATTTACTTTAAGTACCTTTGAGAGAGACAACGAGTAGAAGATATGTAAGAACATTTTATGATTGCCACATTGTGTATAAAGGACAAAGTTTATGCTTCATTTAAACTTTCTGTTCATTTTCACTTTTGTTCAGGTTACTCAATTAAAGTAAAGTAACGAGTTGGTTGATTATTTATTCGTTTACATTAAAATGTAGCATTAAAATGCTGTAACTTTAATGAAACCTTTTAAAACTTTTACAAACAAAAGTAAAAAAGTAACGAGTAACACTGAAATGGATTGCGAGATCTCTGAATGATTAAAGTTATGTTTAAATTTACTTTAATTTAAAGGTTTTAAAAAAGGTTAAAATTGAAAATTCTTCTTTAGTTCTTTAAAAGCTTATAGAGATAAATTATATCCCTTTAAAAGAATCGTTTTTCACCCCTTTTAACCCACTTTGGAATAGCGTTAAAATGCATAAAATGTCTCTTCATTCATTCCTTCATTCACTTCGTTACTTTGTTAAATTAACTCTTTTGTTGTTGGTGTTGTTGAAGACATTCTCTCTTAGTTATGATTACAAAACAATGAAAAAAAGGAAAAGAAAAGGAAAGGAAAAAACCATGTACAAGTTCAAAGGATTTTAACGCTTGACACTCGTTGAATGCTTTGAAAAACAACAACAACAACCAAACCAGCAACAACGACAACAACAAGCATTCCTTTCATTTGGCATGCTTTATTTTACACTCGGCTCGGCTCGGCTCGGCTCGACTCAACCCAACTCCACCCTCGGGTCTAGTCAAAACTCATCCAAGCAGATGAAAAGAGCAGCACCAAGAAATCAATGTGTTCAAAAGTGATGTGCCTTAAATTAACCTCACTCACATCTCCCCGCAGAGAGCTAAGCATATGTTGCTACTGCTGTTGTTGTTGTTGTTGCTGTTGGTGTTGATGTTGCTTTTGCTGTTGTTGTTCTGATTACAGTTGCTTCTGACATGTTGCACATTATTATAATGAGTTCTGCTGCATATCATATGCTAAACAGTGCAAAAGCAGGAGAATTTCTTGACGGAGAAAGCTAACAAAAAACACATACAAGCATTCATCGGTTTTGCAGACATATACATACTTATCTCTGTATGTGTGTGTTTATCTTTATGTGAGTTTTCTAAAATGTGTTATGTGTTAACAATGTGTTAAATAAGTGATGACACAAGAAGAGGCTGTTAAATTTTAACGAGCAATAAGTGGACTTTGAATCACTTTTAATAACATAATTAATCAATTTAAGTAGTAAAACCAATAAACTAAAATATATAGAAATAGTGACAAATAATGAATACTTTTGTTAACAATTTTAACGAGTAACTAGTTGGTTAAATAATGGACGTAATTTTCAGATTATATAACTTTACGTAAGATAACCGGCCAAACCTAACCTGAGAGGGAGAGAAAAAGACAGAAACTAGCGAGTACGATCGTTGTAAATCCTAACGAGTAACACGTTCTCTTTGGCTAGTTATCTTAATTCCTTTCGTTTCGAAACGAACGAAATTTAAAGGTACTCGTTGCTTTAAAATGAACCTCTTTAAAAGCTCCCAAACTTAATAATCTCCATGTTTGTATCTCCACAACGCAAATAAACAAATAAATATTATAAATAAAGCACCATCATCATCACCACCAACAGCAACAACAATAAAACAACAACAACAACAACTTCAACAACAATTTTGCTTTACTCGCATACAATCAAATTAATTTATCTCTCATTTGCTTTAATTTCTCATCAATAACGAACGAACGAGTATCAGTTGCCGTTGCTGATGCGGTTTTTCTTGTATTTTTTTTTTTTTGTTCTTTTTATCTCTTTCATTTTACCTCAATTTATTCGCTTTCGTATTTCGTATTTATTTTGTTTTTATTATTCGCTAATTTAAAGTGGCAATAAATTTAAGTTCATGACAAATGCCAAACTTTATTCTTATTATTTATCATGCTCAGAACTGTTAAAGTAGCTTAACTTGTCGTTAGCTGAAGATTTAATTATAAAACCAATATAATTAATTACAATATTGGCTTACTCGTTAATAAATATATGTATATATATTTATATTTATATAAATATATGTATAATATATATACATATGTGATACTCAGAGTTAATTGAATAGCTAATCTAGTTTAACTTTTACTCATTTTATGTTACTCGTTACTTTAGAGACACTCATATTCGACGAATTCCTATACTTCACCTTAAATTTCGTATAAAATCCCTCATTTCTTTAATTATGATATCATAATCATTTGATGATCATTTTAGTGATTTAGCTGCACTCATATAATCAACAACAACTTAAAAGTAGCAACATAAAAACACAAGCAGAAGTAGTTACGTCCTTCGTAGCAGCTTAGTTATGGTCTCAGTACTACCAGCATAGTCTTTATTTTTTGTTTTTCTGGCTATTAACTTCATTTACGGCATAAATAAGCTACAATTGGCCACGATTATTGTTTAGTCTGCTTTGCTCCAGGTTTTTTTCGCTGTCATTTATTTAATGTTGTCGTCATTAAAGAAGGTGAGCAAAGGAATTACAAGTGTAACCTCCCTAAAACGAAGAAATCCAACAGCAACAACAACACGATAAGGAAAAACACACAGAAAGGAGAAGCACATTTTCCTTAATTACAGCAAAGTAACAGAATATAGTGGGTGGGTCAGGACAGCTGGCTCTAATGATGATCTCAGAACAGAAGATTGTTCTCAGATAATAAATGTTAAGTGGTAGCCGTATGTATCTGTAGGCACCTCTCAAGTATTTGAAAGTGATGGTGATGCCAAGTAAAAATTATCCTTTCAACATGTAGAAATGTTACTGTAAGTTATTAAGTAAGCGCTTACAAATTCTATGCACAAAGTGCTTAAATAGCTTCCGCTCTTATGACGAAGCTGAGTGTCGAAGTTCGTCTTCTAACGCTTCAACTTCCGCAACTCTTGAGTCGACCTGGTTTTGTTGGCATGCTTTTCTGCGTGGCTTAAAATTTCTCACATCAAAAGTAGACATCCACTCTAGTAGACTTTCACAAGTAGAGATTCACAAGTAACTGCGACTACTAACTGCCACTACTTACAAAGATATCCTTCGTACATCCTTCATCATCATGCAGGTTTTTTATTGCTGAGATTATTACTCTAGTTCTGAGGTAAGGATTAAGTTTTCCATCTTTCTCTATGCTTGTCCAGGATTATATGTATTCTCTTTCTCTCTCTCCATTTCTCAGTCTATCTCTTCTTATCTCTGTCAAGTCCTACTTTTTCTCAACATTATCTATGAATACATTTGGTTTGAAAATATAGAGCAAAAGATTGATGATGAAACTATCTAAGCTAAGTAACTCTACTCTTCCCCTCCCATCGCACAGATTATCCCTCACATCTTCATAACTTCCGTGTTTAAAATCTGTATTCTTCATACTTATTCATTCGGTAGCAATTTGTCAATAAAGTCATCTAACTTTAATTTTAAATGAATACAACAGTTGAAAAAACAATAAAATAGCTATACGACTACGAGTTATATAAGGTATTTATACGAGGTATATAGAGCTTGCAACAAACCATTCAACGAATTGTTCGTGTTTACTCGTTACTCGTTACTTTAATTTAAGATTAAATACTATGAATATGAGGTCAGCTTTAGAAAAAACTTAACCGAACCAAAATTCTTCGGAAGTTAAGGAAGAAACTAAGAATGATGAATAAGAAGAAAAGGTTATATTAATAATAAAGAAAACGGGGGAACGCAGGAAAGATGAGAAAATTGAGTTTCACAGAACTGCAACTTGAATACAATTTAAGAACAAATACGATGTATACGAGGTAAACGAACTTGAACTTAAATATGAAAATAAAGACAATGAATAAGAAAAAGACTGAAAATAGAAAGATTTAAGAAAGGTTTAAGAATAAAGAACCAACAAAGTTTGGATTTAGTTTAAGATGAAAAACGAGCTACTAAGAAAACGCTCAAGATTAAAGAAGGTGAAACAAAAGTTTCTTTAAAGAAGAAGAAAAATGAGAAGATGCAAAATTAGATGAAGAAAAAGACGAAGAGAAACCACGAAACCACAACTTAAACTCAAAGAGTTCAAAGAACAAAATAACCAAATAACAATCTTAGAAAAGCACGGCAAATATTGCACAACAACAACTATAACAGAATGTGAACGTAAATGATTTCCCGTTATTTTGTTTTCTCTTCAACGTAACCGGAAACACACGTAAACGTGTATATAATACAACAATCGAATAGTCGAGGGCACAGAAAAGAGGAAAGTCATAGAAAATAAAACGAAACCCATTCGGAGCAACGTTTTTGAATGCCAAATGGCACTTTTACTTTGGTCCCCTCCTTCCATCTCTTTTCCTCACTGTATCTCTCTCGTACTCGCTCTCCCTCTGTTCACCTTTCTTGCTTTCTAAAGAATCATTTCAGCATCGTACAGCACCAGCATCTTACATCCAAGCAGCATTTGATAAGCAGCAAAATCAACGTGTGTTACACGCAACTTATACTCCTAGAAGTTGGCGTTGTGTGTGTGTATGTGTGTGTTGGTTTGCATGCGTGTGTGGAACTGTGACCGCGTGCGACAAATATTTGCTCACGTTTACATTGATAACATCCATTCAGGATTAATGAAAGCGCACGAAATTGACAAATGAACTGATTTAAATTGCCAGCAAACACGACAACGAACCAAAGTAACGAATGACGAAAATCTTCGCAACACGCTGATTGACATTATCTCATTTATAGTTAGTTTATTTGTTATTTGTAAGAAACACGAAATCATATAATTTAAATTTGATATCACATTTAAATAAATAAACTAAAGAAAAATTCATATATTCAAAATGCCTTTAAAATCGTTTATTAGTGTTTACTCGTTTCTCGTTACTCGCAGCTTACTCACTCGTTTGTTATGCATTTTTTTAGAGTTTTCATAGATTATATTTACTCGATAAAGTTGTATATGTACTTGATAAAGTTTTATACTCGATATTTAAATGAGTGTTACTCGCTACTCTTTGAACAAGAGTATAAAAAATAAGGTAATCAAATTGAATAATTTTATTTTAACATTTTTAGTAAGTTTTGCAATTCTCGACATAATTAAAAGGGCGAAAATAAGCGGCTGGGGTAAAGGAAACCTTCTCAAAAGTTAATTAAACTCAGGGACTCGCTTGTTTACAGTTAAAACAATACACACGTCAAAAACGTACGGAATGGCGAAATTCCGACCCTACCAGAAGGAAGTCAACGACAGTCAATTTCCACAATTAATGGGTAATGTAAGGAAATAAAGTGGATGAGGTGCATGACAAGCGAAGAGAGAGAGAGAGAGAGAGAGAGAGAGAGAGAGAGAGAGTGAGAACGCGAGATGGTGTTGAGATAGTGTAGGTAAATGAAGAAAACTGAGTGAGGAGGAGACGAAGAAGGTCGGTAAACTGAACAAACGGAATTTGATAAACGTGGAATTTAAGTCTGTACAAATATTTGTCAAGAAGCAACACAACAAAAGCAATGAGTTACAATGAGATAATATTCACACAGTAAAAGAGAGGAGATGGAGGAGTGTGTAAAGGAAAGAAATCAAGAAGTCAAGAGTTTAGCCGATGAGAATAACAGATGAGAAAGACAGACACAGGAAGGTTTAAATAGTGAGTGTTAAGCAACACTTCCGCTATTTTATGACAATCAAACAACAGCGAGTAATATAAAAAAGAATTACAATCCCTAGTGTCACCATTTTTATGTAGGGTTTGAATAAAAATATTGGACGTATTAAATGCTACAAAGTAGCGAGAAATAATGACTGAGATCTGTTTAAGAATTAGGAAGCGACAAAAAAAAAACGAGTAACACAGGCAGTATATTACATTATATATATATGTATAATATTATACATATATACAATCACTTATTATGGATAAACTCACTCTTTGGATAAATTAAATTTACTCGTTATACTCCACTTTTAGACTCTTATGCCAGATATTTGAATCTGCAACATTAATAAAATGTGAAGTGAGAGGAAAACGTATTGCAAATGAAAAACAAATTAAAAGTATTTTGAATAATACAGCGTATAACAAAGCAGCGAGTAATTAAAACTGTACACATTATTTAATTATTACACGACAACAATTAATCAGTGTGGATACACTAACAAAAATACACCCAAAATAGTCCAGTGACAACAGAAACAACTACTTATTTTAATTACACATAAAAATTATCATTCGCGGCCGATTTTGTTGCTGTTCTATTGTAGTTGTTGTTCCACTTCAGGGATGTCATTTAAATATACACAGTTTTTTTGTTCATTCTTCCATAGATGTTCATTTAATATCCGATATTCAGTTACTAAATAACGTTGATGTCCTGCATAATCAGCATAATAGAAATATATATGTACATATATGCACGTATAACGTACATATTACAGTAAAAACCATGGCGCATTAGTATTTATGGGCGTGCATGTATTGGTTGTTGTTGCTGTTGCTGTCATCTGCAAACATGTTTTCAGTTTTAATGCATTCGCTGGGAAACATGCGAGAGATACGACATGCTATATATTTTGCAGCTGTAGCTGTCCTGTTTATGTTAATGTTGTTGGGTTTCCAATTCCCTCTCTCTGTCCCTCTCTCTCTCTCTCTGTCTCTTCCTTTCTCTCGTTTATGATCCTTTAATTAATATTGGTGCTTGTACCTTATTTTCTCTGTTCTGTTCAATGAATTTTAAAGTTATTTAAATGATCAGGATTACGTTTTGCGACAGACCAAAAGCGAATATTTAAATATCACAGAGATATCTGTTGTTAATGTAGTAGTTGTTGTTATTAATGTTGGCGTTGTTGCTGTTAATGTTGTGGTGGCGGTCGCTGTTTTGGTAATTTTGACGCTCGAGAAAAAATTTAATGATGCTGGCATCACACGACATTCTGCAGGATTTCCTGTGCAAACGTCACAGAGTTCTGAGTTCCCTCAAAGATTTTCGTATTACTTTTTTAAGCACTTGTGTCTATATCTGTACCTGCAACTACAACTACATCTACAGTTGGTATCTGGTCAGCATCCAATACAAGTCAATCGAGTGTACTTTCAGATATTTCATTGTAAAATCCAGCTTTAAATACTACCAACGATTACTGCTGCTGCTTCTGTCATTGACGTGGCTTATATGACATTGAAGTTGTTGTTAGTGTTGTTGTTGTTGTATCTACATTGCTGACATTACTGCTGCATGCTGCTGACAAAAGTGCTGCACTCAGAAATGATCCGCCATCAGCAACCCATCTTATATTCTCCCAGCACTACTGCTTCATTCTACCTTCCCACTACCATCCCTTGTTCATCCCTCCTTCCCATCCCCCGTCCCTCTTTCTTAAGTGGCGTGTTGCTCTGCTCTCCCTGTGAGTTGCATGAAAAAAAACCGCATGCATTTCGTTCATTCAAAACACTGACTATCAACTTGCAGCGTGTTGTGTGCATACTGAATACAGAGTGCAGAATGCATGCTGCAGAATCTTGTCGTTTTTGCACGTCTCGGATTACTTTGTAACGGTTTACTTTTCACATCAGCTTCCGGGAGTAGATAAATATTTTGATTGTGGTTGACATGGTCAACGCAAGTGTTCAAGTATGTGTGCGTGTGTGTGTGTATTTGTAGCACCCTCTGCATGTTCATATGTGGGTGTATGTATGTAAATTTGTCTGTGACTGTATTTGTGTTTGTGCCCTAGCATTTGTGTGTTTTTGCTTTTGCATGTGTGCTTTTTAGCTTTTCAGTAAGAAGCGATTTTGTCACTTGTCTACTTTGCCGTTATGAACACTTTATTAAATGAAACTTCAACTCGTTGAAAGAAGCGACGAAAAAAAATGCGCAGAAATTCAGGAAAACATGAAAAACGGAAACGTATTTCTTGCCATTAGAATAACGATTGAATTGTATTTATATTTTTTATGAATATGAAGTACATATGCTATTATTACTATAGATGCATCCGAAAGTAACGAGTAGGAGTTGCTATAAGTGTGTAACGAGTAACAACAAAAACATTAAGACGTCACCTTGATGTTTATTGTATTTAGAAATCATAAAACATCTTAAGAAATCTTCGAATCCGTGTTCAAATTTATATCAATCGTCATTATCAAGTAACGAGTATCTCACTAAACACAGTCACTGAAATTACACACGTCTATAAGTTTCACATCCACCATAAATTAGATAAAAGCAGCTACAACGAGTTTGAAGCTAGTTAAATAGAATTAAATATTTAGTGGCACGTATTAAACCATGATTTGAGGCTGTTCGACGACGTCGCAGTGCATGCGATGCTGAAGCGCGAGATCTGCACGTAAATCAGACCGAGGAATTTCAATCAAATTTACATCAAATCGATGTCACCGCATTCAATTTGGGTTTCAATATAGACCATCAAAGGAATGGATCGGAATGGAATGAAGCATAAATTTGTGTAAATTAAGAGCTTGATTGCGGAGGAGGATTTCTCCAACATCACCATCATCCGCCTGCATCCTAACCAAAGCATCATCATCAACGCCTCCAGCCCAACCACATCATCATCATCATCACAACCTTCTCTCATCAATTTTTTTCACGATGATGACACGAAAACCAAAAGCTTCAATTTCGATTCCATGGACTACAGTAATGCTTTGTTAGAGGCTAAACTTGGATTATTTCGTCCCGAATCATCAACGTCATTTCACCTTTGAGTTCGATTTTATGATGTACCAATAACACAACACATGAATCAATGCGCACATAACATCTATTCGCATCGTACTCCACTTAACACACTCTGGGCCACTCCAGAGTTACAGTTTCAAAGGTTTGGGAACCGCTGATGCAATTCATGGCTAAGCAATCACGAAACCAACAAAAGCTCATTAATTGTCCGACCGAAGGCGAATTAATTAAAGCAGGTGCGTAGGAGCAAATAAAACCAATTCGAGGACAGAAAAGCTAGACAAACAGAACGGATGGAGAAGAGAAACAGGGGAGAAGAGAAGGAGAGGATAGAGAGCAGCATATGTAAAGGGATAGAAAACGCAATGCAGCTCTAAGGTTAGGAATGTATTGAATACTACGATTAGGGAGACCATTCAAATTGAAAGACAATCTAAACGGTACAAGCAGTCAATGAAAGCGACAACACATTCGTAAGTTTGCTTTGTACTGGCATTTGCATTTATGTTTATGTCTGTGCATAACTAACGAGTAACAACTGCAACGAGTAACACTTGATTTGAGCTAAAGCAAAGTCTCCAAGGCTTCATCCATGACTGACCATCGTCGCCGGCGGATGGCTGCTCTGCAATCCTCTGAGACACAAATAAATTGTGAGTCCATAAGAACGTACATTCCCATATATGAATATCTGTATCTGTATATGGGTGTGTGTCTGTGTCTTGGGTGTGTAATATACACTCTTGCACTCTGGTCAATGGCCGGAAATTGTGCGGATGTCTTTGTCGCTGCCAACGGAAATTAAAGCACGAGATTTGAATCAAGAGAATGACGTTGATTATTGCTCTGGTCATCATCGAATCGAATGTGGTGAAATAAACAGTGGGGCCTGAGAAGAGACACTGATGTGGGGGGTGTTTAAAGTGAGAGTAACTTTTATTCTTAACTGTAAAATATATAGTCCTTAAACTATAGAAACTATTTACAGATATAATATATGCAAAGATTATATTGTACATACATATATGAATATATTTAAAAAATTTATAAATAATTCTCATTTATTTACCAAATAATTACGTTTCGATTAACTCGTTACTAAAATTCTCCGCTTAGGTTCTTCTTTTTTATAGCATCACTATGCAAATTTCCCATCCTTCTTCGTTTTTCGATTTATTCTTTGTTTTTCTTCTTTCATACTTTGTTTCAAGCTCTGTGTCTTTCTTGCTCTTCTTCTTTCTCCCTCTCGGTTTAAAATGCAAATCCAATTCAATTGCACTGACTGAAACCAAGGCTAATATAACGAATACCCGGCATTATAATACAATTTGCCAGAGCAAACGTGGCGAAAACCAAATTAAACTTTCTTGACTGCAGGAACACGGAGTATTAACGGCAAAAACTACGGGCAAAAACACCAAAAATGCAACCATCAATTTAAAACTTAATCCACCTCCGACGGGGCACCGTTGAGAGTGAGTGCAGCCAGAGAAAGCCAGCCGAGTCAGAAATCAAAGGGTGCATGGAGAGGAAAAAGGGAAACTGAAAATCAAAAGCTGCCTTTTTAAATACCAAAGGAGAACAGGAAGAATTCCGTAAAAACTCTGTGAGTTTTTATAGTAATAGCAAAGAGGGGAAAAAATAAACTCAAAGCGAAAATATAAGATACGAAAGAAATGAGCTATCAACGTAATTGAAATTCACCGCTAAATTAGAGCAACTCGCCGAAAGAAACAAAAACAAATTAACCACAAAAAGAAAGAGTTAAATGAGGAAAAAATATACGTACGAATGCAATCTTAAGAGGAATCGAAAAACAGGCAGATTCACCTGCTCTTCTTTTTCAGCAGAGCAAAAAATTCAACAACAATAACAAAGTAGATGATGAGAAAAGGAAAAAAAAATCTCCTTCGGAGTCATTAATTTGTAAACATATGTATACATATGTATGTATGTATGCAGGTATCCAACTAGAAGTTTACTCTTTACTCGCTAGTTTATTTGAAAAGTTCGCTTGTGTATTTCGCCGCAGTCATAAAGTAGTTTTTTTCAACAGCTCCAAGATGTTTCAACACCTTTCTGCTGCGTGAGTATGTATGTATATGTATATGCGAAAAACTTCACTGCGGCTTGACTGTGTTCAATATGTGCAGCACAACGAATATATTGCAACGAGTAAAAGTTTTCCTGCGTAGTGCCTTTTCGCCCCCATACATTAAACTTGGCTTTAGCTGTCTCTTGTCCTGGTTAAAAATTCAAAACTATTGCGGTAAAAGTTTGTTGCACAGGAAAAACTTCGCAAGCATCAAAAGTTTCAAGTGCTGTTCTATTGACTTTTTGCGGTTCGTTTCAAAATGGCGGATTCAATTTTAAAATTGAAAAATTTATAACGAGACCAATCAAGCTACAAGAGAGCAGACGACAAACACAAAGACTAAACCAAGGAAAACTGATTTGGATATCAAATTTGGATGTCGATCTGCAGTCAAGTATTCACAAAGTAACGAGTAATCTACTAGTTACGTATTACTAATTATACAACGTTATATGTATAAGTACGATAATGTATAAGTAAAGATAATGTGTGATAAGAAAATTGTACTCAGAGGTACTAACAAAGAAGGCATCGTGCAACGAGAGTTTTAAGGTACTCGCTACTTTTGAAATTAGTACAGAGAACTAAAAATTATATCAAAATGCGGCTACAATTAAAAACAGAAGAATAAAGTGGAAATTTCAACGATATTTAAGCGTAAGAAGAATACTGCTGATAAATAAAAGCTTTAACAAGCATTTCTCACAATCTAAATTCTTCAATTAGTGTACATTTATAACGAGTCGACCACCATACGCAGCAATTAAAGTAACGAGAAGAAACCGTAAACATGACACACAATAAAGTAAAAGGAGACAGGGAAAAGATGAAATGGTATCAAAAAATTATCAACTTAAATTTACTATAATACTCGCAGATTATCATCGAGTGCACCAGGAACAAATCAATACTATTGATTTAAACATAATTTGTGCATAAAAGACTCAATTTCGTGTAGAAAATACGATGTAAAGAGTATCGCATAGCAATTAAAAATTCCCTTTGCTATTTTTAATTTAATAGCTAAACTTTTTGCTATTTTCTCAAACGATTATTAAATCAAAAGCTATCTCTTTGCAACTTCAAGTTCTCTCGGCTTCCTTCTTTGCCATTTAGAAAAATATTATTAACAAATACAAGCCCAAAAACAAGACATAGAAGAAGAAGAAGTAGGAAAGCCTAGGAATTACTATAAAGAAGTCATAGAAATCTAGAAAACTTGAAGTGAACCCCGAACACCTCATAATGATGTACTATTTTCATATTTTAAACCAAAGCTTATGGTTCATTCACACAAATACATAAAGCATATGCATGTACATATTTTAACAAACAAACACACACACACACAACTACTCGTATATACAAACAAAGACTTACCTACTCGCTGTTGTCTGTGTTTAGTGCGTCGCATTAAAATAAAGCAAAGAATAGAAGGATTATTTTTTGCCCACAAAAAAACTCGTTGTCGGCGTCGCTGCAAGGAAATTCAATCCGAAAACTTTTGCTGGCTAAGAACAAAGTTTTTCGCATTGCATTTCCACTCGGAGGATATTTAAGAGGATGTAAGTTTGAATTGAGTTTTTTCTCTGGTGTTTGGTCTGTGTTCAGTGGAAAAATCTAAAAGCAAAAATAGTTGAGAAAACAAAGATTAAGAAATAAAAGAAGACAGTCTAGTGGCGGCCAAAGACCACAACGTAGCCGTTGAAAAGACCCGCTATTGTTGTTTGTCTTAACGATATTTTTTGCCTCTACGCCCACCGAAGTCGAAATTCTTCGCTGTCATCTACTAAAACTACTTCTGCAACAACAAAAACATTATCCAACAAACCGGAAGTTCCTAGAGCCGCTTATACATTGGATTTGTCTATATTCCCCCCTCTCTCACCATCTCCATTAATGCACTATGCTCGCTATTCTTCATGCTCAGCTTCTCTTGCTGATGACGAGTAGAGTTTTTTGTATACAGAATGTGTTCTTCTCCTTTACGAAACCTTTCTTTGGCTTTACCAACCAACGAAAAACAAACAACTAGTTGCTTGTGTAGCTCGGTATTTATTTAGCCGTGAGTGTTTGTTCACCTTTGCCGGTTGATTAATGCGTTTGCTTGAATGTGTGACTGAATGCGGTGTTTAATGGTTTGTATTCGCTGAAGTTAAAAGTAACTCACCTGCAAAGAGAAGAGAGTAAAAAGCTGGTCAAAATTTATGTATGAGTCTTCATATAAGTATGTGGTCTTAAAATGTATTGTAGCTAGTAATCATATAACAGCTTAACAAAGATTTCTTTATAACGTATTAATTATTGCACAGTGATATTTTATAAGATCAAAACTAACGAGTACCATAGATAACATAGCATAATAGAACTTAACAACAAAAAGCCGCTTATAGAAATATAGGTTTAATATAATGTAACGAGTTAAAAACAAGTTATTCAATATGACGAGTAACAACAGTCTTCAAGTTAACAGTAATTAGTAGAATTCTATATTTCAATCAAAGAACTCCACAATAATATGGAATAATATATATAGAATATATAGTCGCATAGAAAATATGCGAATAAAAATATAGTATTGTAGTATAATTATTCCGTATAGAGATTAACATTTTTAACGAGTTTTTAACTACTCGCGTATTCAGTTTTTATATCCCGCAACTGTTCTTTTAAATGTTATAATATAAAAGTTTAAATCCATCAAAATTTTAATAACATTTTGCTTTTAATGATACGTTTGCAGTTTACTCGTTAAAGTTGCGCCAGACTAATGAACGATTACCATAGCAACAAAGCAGCGAAAAAAGGTTCGGGAGAATCCTAATGAAACACAGACATTTTTTCTTCGAAGGATGCAATTAAACGAAAGCAGGATTATTAAATGAAATCGTTTGCAAAAGCAGAGGCATTTTTAAAGTACACGACAGTATTTAAGCACTGCGTAAAATAATAAAAGCAAACGAAGAAGATTACCCAAGAAAATCTCGATTAAAATTTAATTAAAAATCTTCAACCTTAATGATGTTCATAATAGAAACGAAGGGACAAGCATTAAAAGTACAGCAAAGCGACGCGTTTTAATGTTCAGCTATTAAAACGTTTTGATTTTGAATTTTATTAAATTTCATACTCCTTACTTTATAGCATAGAATATCATATCACATCATTGTATCTTGTCAGTGACTCCATTATATTATCTCTACTGCACATTTTCAAACTACTCGTTACTTAAGTTAATATTTTAGAATATGGTACTTTATAAGCATATCAAAGTTATTTCTCTTAGATTAAAATGAGAACCATATAAAAATCAAGGGTCTCAACTTTTATTAGAAGAGATGATGTAAAAGATAAAAAATCAAATTAAATAGAATACACTCTAGAGGCAGTTTTATCAGACTCTCTTTCAGACGATGCTTATTTAGTACATGTTGTGTGTTTGTAGTATTAGGATAGTCTTTTTTCCACCTCATGTTTGGCCTGCTTTACTAACAATATACCAACGACTCGTTGTAGTCGAAGTTGATTGCTCAGTATAGAATATATTTTGTTTTTTTTTATTGTTGGTAAAGTTTTCCCACATGTCAGGTTTGCATAATCATGGAAAAAGATGAATAGCAAGTAATTTAGACGGAGCTGATTGATGGGTAAAAATATCTACTCGCTTTTTCGTCCATACGAATAGACAAAATTACAACCCAGAAGGGCCGAAGAAGGGAGGAGGCAGTAAGAGAGGGGGTAGTAAGAGAAAGGAAAGCTATAAATGTAGAAAAGAGTATAGTAGGGTGTAGTTACTCTAATTATGGTCATTTGTATGAAAACTACTATAGAGTTGGCGAAATAATTTTAGGACCATAAAATTTTAGATGAGGTGGAGTACAGTACAGTAGTATTTTAAAAGGATGTACTTTATAGTGAGTATTTTAAAGAGAGATGAGTGATGAGTAGTAAGAATAAAGATAAACTTCAAAAGTAAATATTTTTAAACAAACTTCAAAAATATTATATATAAAACTTAAAAATATTATCCACTACAACAAGCCTAAAAAAAACCTTTTCTTGAAAATTGTAATTTAATTAAGTATTTATAAGAGAAGCTTTACGAATGGCTGCTTTCTGCCATAAGAAGAAGAAGAGAGAGAATAAGAGATGCTTTCTTTCTGAAAGCTGCTATGACTAGACTTCTAGCAAATAATGTTATTTAATATTTAAAGCACTGCAAAATAAAAAGAAACGAATCGAAAACAGAAACAAAACAAAACAAAGTACAGAAGATAAACATAACCATTTATTTATATTGTCTGCAATCATTGCTTTGGTCTTTGAGGATATCAGGAGGATCGACAGTAACGGCAGCAGTAGCAGCAACAAAAAGACAAACAACACAAAACAACAACAATAACAAGTGGATACAATAACAACAACAACAATCATTGCAGCCTGACAACAGCAAGGTTGATGTGTTAAGCGACGTGGAACGATTTGATTTTAAAATTAAACACCGTGCTAAAGAGAGTTGATGTTGCAACAACGATAGGAGCAAAAACAACAACAACAACAACTCTCTAGGCATTTTGCTACCCCCTCCCCCCTACCCACCCCATAGCAAGTAATTTCATCATTTATAGTCTACCAGCGAACTCTTGAGATGAGCAGCAGCAGCAGCATCGAAGCCTGTCTGTCCTTTTATCAGCCAACGAAAGAGCAGCAGAAACACTAAAAATGCTCTTTAAATGAAGAACGTAATTTCCGCTCTATTAAAATACACAAAAATGGCGCTGAAGTGCTTCGCGGGGTAGCGATTTGAGTAGCTCAATTTTTAAGTTTCTTTCACTGTAGGCGCTCTACGACTGCCATCGAGAATCGGCACTCAGGGAAATGAGGAAAGCCAGGGAAGCGAGTGCTTATGCTTTAAGCACCTTGATGGCAAAGTCAATCAGAGAGAAGAAGATAATAGAGAGGAGGGGAGCGTGAGTGTATAGAACAGCAAAAAAGATAGAGAGAACCTTTTGTTGCTACACTATTTTAATCAAAATAAATTACATCGAAAATTCATAGACAAGAAAAAAACCTTAATTTAAAATTATATCCTTTTTCTCGTCGCTTCCTCATTAATGTTTATTGATATTCTGTAGTACTGTAATCAAGATTCAAGTCATTAAGATACTGTGAATCATCTTTCGAAATTTTATATTCTTTTAAATATTGAAGATTTTATAGGATGGCCGTTTTTCTATGTTTGAATTTTAGTTTTTGTATTATGTAATTGTATTTAATGTTCGTTCTGTGTTTAATTTGTTTTTCGTTAATTTTCAAAAATTAGTTGAATACTTTTCATACTTTTTTATATGAATACCTCAAACAAACCATCGCAACTTTCTTGCAACTTTTTCTGCATTTTAATGCATACATTTTAAGATCATAAAATAGAATAACTAATTTTCAGAGCACGAAATATTTGCACACTTAATTAAAAATTCTCTCCTGGAACGTGTTTGTCTACCACTCTCTGTCTCTCTCTCTCTCTCTCTCTGTCTCTCTCTCTCTCTCCTTCTTCTCTCTCCCTTTTTTATGATGAAATTCCTAGCAATGTTTCATCATAACACAAAAGCGAATGATTACTTTGTAAATGAAGAATCTTTAAATGCAACAAAAAGTGAAGAATTGCAAAAAATTAAATTTCACTAAAATTTATGTTGATTTAGATTTATTTAAAATTAAATTTTCAAAAATGTTTAAAGACCTAGAAAAGAAGTGGATAATTTTTCGAACTACTAAATGTGTAAACCTGTAAATGAATAGAAAAGAAAATAAAAAGAAATTGAGATCTACGATTGTTCCTTCATGTAATATTTGTTAACTTTTCTTTGAAGGTTGTTTTCTTGACTTCTGTTTGAAAATTTGAGGATTGAAGTTAGATTAAAAGCGAGTTAAAGTTGAAATGTTAGTGAAAACTTTGGCAATTAAATACGTTTGCTGAGCTACTGCGTTCATTCGTGTATATTTTCTGAGTTCCAGCTCAGCAAAAAGCTAATAAAATTTGTACAAAAGAAGGGAGAATTAATTTATTGACGGCTCTCGTGCTTTGTGTGTTACTGCGAGAGTGTGTTACTGTAAGAGTGTGTGTGTTTGTGTCTATGTATGAGTGTTTTGTGTGTGCTGAAAATGCAACCCCGACTGACGTTGAAAAGTTGCGCTAAACTTTACTCGAGTCGAAAATTGCAAATGTAATTAAATTTTCAATTTTGTTCTCACTCGCTAGTATTTTATTACAATATTATAACGAGTAAATATTCCTTTGTTAATATTTGTAAAAGCGGACGAGGTGAAAAAGTAGAAAAAGACGAAGAGCAGTTGGCGGAGGAGGGGGGGAAGTGGGAGGAGCGTTGAAAAGATTGGTTTCCATTAAATTGTAATGAAAATTTCGAAAAATATTGTAAAATATGTAATAGACATTAGGGTATAGAAATGTTGTTCATGTTTAGATTCGTTTTATGGATTTCAACATGTTTACATTGAAAAAAATGTTTAGACTAATATTTTTAAACCTTTTAAATTAAATTTAATTAAATTTTTTTTATTATTTTATATCTTAAATGAAGCGACTTAAACAAAAAGGCATCCAAAATTGTGGAAATAAAAACTTTTATTAATTTCAAAAGTTTTCACATTACAAAGTAAGAACAAGCGACAAACAGAAACATTTTTAAACTTCTTATTGTTTTTGTATTCCTTCTTTTTGTGTTTTTTTATATGCTTTTCGAATTGTCTTTTTTTTTATTATATGGCACTGGTTTTTGTACCGCTGCCTCTCTCTCTCACACACTCTATCTTTCTATCTCTCAGAGCACGTTTCTAATGTATTGTATATTAAAATAAAAACTTCAGTTCCTTGTACTTTTTATTGCTCGTTGAGCTGCACATGAATGCGAACGAGAATATTAAAGAAAAGGATGTTATTATTTGCATGCACGCATTTAAGTAAAGAAAGCGCCAAAGCATAATAATGATGGCATGGAAAGTAACAACAATAATGAAAGCACAACAAGGATAACAAGAAGAAGCAGGCGGCAAAAAGTGAAAACAAAACAAAGACACTGTCACAAAAGAAGAGATGAGTGCGAAAAGTGCTTTTTAATGTCTCTTCCTTGCCACACCTCAGCAGATGATGGTGCATTACATTAAGTACATGTAGCGAGTAGCGAGTAAGGAGTAAGAAAACAAAAGTTTCAAATTAAACAATGTAACAGCGAAAGACAGCAATTAAAAGTACAGAAACAGCGTCAAAACATTTAAATTAAGCAAGGAATTCAAAAGCGGTGGGCGTGAGTAACGAAGGAGATGTTGGTAGGGTACTCAAATGGGATGAGCAGGGGCAGGGGAGGGACGGTTAAGGGAGGAGCAGAAAAATTAAGTAATGAATATAAAAACAAGAGAAAGAATCGCAGAAGCAGAAAGTAATTTAAATAAAATGAACTGCGCAAAAATCTACAGAACGGAAATGAAATTTTCCAGCCGACCATCTTTAATTTGCGGTATATGATATCCTATACGGAGAAATTTAAAATTCTTTCTTTCTTTTTCAGACTTTCGTCATCGTCGTCGTCGTCGTTCGGTGGAAAATCAATTAACTACTCGTTCAACCCTTTTTGTTGTCTTTCATTTCCGTTTCCGCTTTCATTTCCTTCCCTTTACGTTTTATTGCTGTTTTCTTTTTTTTTTGGAGAAGTAAAGGTCTCCGATATGGGCTCTGTTTCTCTTGCTCAGTCTCCATCACTTATTTCACATGGTTCACGCTTTCTTCAAGCCTTCCAGTTTATCAACACCGAATTAATACTTCCTGCTACCGAATGCCATGCCAACCCCAACTGATATGACGATGTCTGTGTTGCTTTGAAGTTACATTAACGTAGCATCTTCAACAACTTTTAACAACAACAACATTGAAGTCTATACACAGAAAAAGTACTCAACTCGATGAGTTTATTAAAATCTTATAATGTGATATGATTGTGATGTGTTTGATGATATTGCTGAATTATTATTATATGATTATACCAATTTATGAATATACATACTATGTTTATGTATTACATACTGTATTATAAATTTTTAAACTACCAACAAACATTAGAATTTAACAATTTAAAAAAGAATCAGAACCATAAAAAGGAGAAAAACTTATCGACTCAGGTCAGGTCAGTCATGTTTCTTCTATGAGTAAGTTTCATAGAGAACAAGAACAAGAAAAACAAAATCCAATAAAGTAACATATGTTAAAAATTGCTGTCAAAATGTCAGTGAAAATTTCGAATGTGGAAAATAGCGTCGGAATACACAAAAACACCCCTCAAAAAAATTCATAACGACTAACAAACGATGTCTATAAATCGCACCAGATGCTGTCTGTTTTAGAGACTTGAAAATTTGACTCCAAGCAAATTTATTACACTTAATCGAATCGGAGACTTAAATGAATAAATGTTTAAATTTGAAAGCAATTTTAAAAAAGGATAAATAAATAAATAATAAAGAAAACAAAAGGGACAAAAAAGAAGACCATTAAGTGACTATAATTTGACTATGTGACTATGATTATAAAATAACTATTACTTGAACACATGCAAAGCATGAGATTTGTAGTCCTTTATAAACACTCCTATTTGAAGAACAAAATTTAAAGTCAATGGTTAAAAACGAATGGTTAAAAAAATGTTTTAGAAGCAGAAGCAGAGACGAAATCTAAGGACCACATTACAAAATACAGTACAGGCAACCCATAAGAATATTGGCCTCAGAATGCCTAACAGAAGCAAAAAGCAACAACAATAACAGGAACTACTACTACTAAAAGCCCAAGCAATACAAAAACAAAAGAATACAATACAGTGTCATCGTCACACTCATCGAGACCAATGATAGTTCTAAAACGTAGTTGTAACCAAGACCTCTTCAGATACGAGTACCTCTCCAAAACAACATTAAGCTCGAATGACTTTCGAATACATGCAAAAATTTGTCCAACAGAACAGCAGACGAACAGAACCACAGACAAAAACAGAAGAACACTTGAACAGATGAGAAACAGGAACAGAAGCTGAGGTTGTATCCTTCAAGAAATAAGCATAAAATTAGGTTGTAGTATGGGAAAAAATATAAGCGCGAATAAAGACAGACCTGAGAATACAGAATCAAAAACAAAATTTAACAAAATTGTTGACTTTATGCTGGAAAGTTGGCATTTTAGCCAGGACTTAAAAAATAGCAAAAAAAAAAGCAAAAGTAGAAGCTGCATCTAGAATTCATACAAACAAATATTATGTGTATGTATACACAAGAGACACACTCATACAACACAACAACAATACAATACAACACTCACTCACACAACGCACGCATATCATAGACCAACAGCTCTCGAGGATCTCAGCAAAACCTCAACAAAATGCAATGAAACGCAACAAGAATTCCATCGTAATGCAATTTTGTTTGGCAGCACTGGCAGGCTCAACTCAACAAACATACAGACGGATAAACAGCTATATAGAGAGCAACTGGCAACAGCCAGGCAGGCAGAGAAACAGACAAACAAACAGAGAAGCAGACCAGACAAGCAGGCAGGCAGGCAGACCAACAGACAGACCGATAGACAGACAGACAAATAAAAAGGCAGGAAGACTTTAAACGAACAGAGAGATATAAGTATAGAATGAATCTTTAAAGAAACCAGTAAGAAAGCTATATTCGGCCTGGCCGAATCTTAGATACCCTACACCTAAAAGTTTTGAAAAAAGTGGCGAATCTAGGGTAGGGCGGTCCACTCTGGGCGGCACAATGTCGGGGGCGGCAGTTGTGGAAATCAAGTATTGACTTATTGAATTCTATGAATTTTTGGGGCTACAAGTTGATTAACCGTCCCGGGCTCCATGAAACCTAGCTACGACTCTGTATAAATAGTAGGCGTGGTCATTACCTTTTTCAAAACAAAATAACTAGCTTAGTTGTTATATAATTGTGTTCATTTAAACTTTATTTCCGTGGTAATAAACTTGTTCTCATACTGCTATACTGTATATGTAGTGTAAAAGTGGGCGGACCGCACCCAGTTTTCATGTATTAATGTTTTTTTGTAAAACAAGTTGTTATCTTAAGTTTTATTCAGGAAGGGTATATATTTAACAATATAACCCTCTTTTGCCTGTGTAACCTAAAAGTGGGCGGATCACGCCCATATTTGGCATATTAACGGATAATGCTACTCTATGCCCAGGAATGAAATTTTGTTGTAATAGCTCAAAAACGAACGCTGATATCACATTTTTAATAAAAAATAGGCGTGGTCGTGGACCGATTTTGCCCATTTTGAATACCAACCTGCACACCACAAGAAACAATGTTTATGCAAAATTTCATCACGATATCTTCACCGGTTCTCCTGTGATCGTGATTCCAACAGACAGACAGACAGACAGACAGACAGACAGACAAACAGACGGACGGACATGGCTAAATCGACTCAGGAGGTCACGCTGATCAAGAATATATATACATTTCTATACCTATCGTCTCTATTTCTATGCGTTACACATTTCGTTACAAAGTGAATATACCCTTACCTTAAGGTGTAGGGTATAAAAATAAAGATAGGTATCGATGGAGGGAGAGTGAAAGGGGCAAAGAGAGGTGTACAGAGTTAGGGGAAAGATGTAGGATAGAGAAAGAGGTAGAACGAGAAATACGTAAGAGAGAGGTGGTGAGAAAAAGAGGGAGAGAAAATGAATGACAGAAGGGGATATGAAAGAGAAAGCATATTAGAAAGAATGACAGAAGGGGATATGAAAGAGAAAGCATATTAGAAGCTAAACAATTCGAAGAGTTTTCCTTTTTATTCCTGTAGAAGTAAAAGTAGTAGACCAAAGATTTAAGAAACGTAGATGTGAATAGCAGGAAGAGTAAACAGCAAAACGGTATCGCATTATGAATGCGTTGGAGACGAATCACAATTTTCAATACAAGATAGGAGTACAAATATTAGTAGTATTAGTAGTAGTAGCAGTACTCGTAAAAGTAGTAGCAGTAGTAGTCGTAATATTAGTCGTAAGTAGTAAGTAGTCATAATAGTAGTAGAAATGCACTAGTAGTTTTTACAGTAGTATTATCTGTTGTGCATACAAAAGCTTATGCAATAGACTCGTTTTTGTATTCGTATAAATAGTTTACAAAACGTGCAGACATGCTTCAGTTAACGATACGTACACAGATACTGAGTCTTTGGTTATGTTTTCAAACGATGCGTCAGGCAGGATATCTACAGCACGTCGCAGCATGTGTACGAGCTCGGTTAGGGAAGAAAATCTACATGAAACATGTGCAATTACGTGCATAAGCAAATAAGAAAACAGATAAACATTTTTTTTTAAAATTTACTTAGGAAACTAGAGAAATCTGATATTCACATTGTGAATCAAAATTTTAAAATGCGATTATATGAAATCATATCTACGCGTTACTTTTGCATTACAATAAATTTAATGACATATTAAAGTGCATAAATGTTTTTAAAAGATCCACTCGTTGCTGTATATCTAGTATACCTAATTTTGCACTCCTTTCTCTTGACTGAATAAAGTTCTAGCTCTTAATCATATGAATCTTTATAAAGTTCTTTCTAAATCCAAATTTATGACATATTAAATTGCTAAAAGATATAAGTCTTATATTTCATTAGTTTCTTCTGACTATATTGAGTATATTAAATCAAAATCATATGAATCTTCAAAAACCATACATACAACGAAATCTAGCAATAATACAATTTATTAGTATACGTTTTTAAAAAAAATATGTACTTGTTATCATCAATAACTAGTATATATGTACATACGTTTTTTTAAAATCTTGCTATAAAATTAAAAATAAATAAAAAAGTTGTCTCTCCATGTACAGAGTATAAGAGACAAAAATATAGATAAACTTTTCCATTAAAAGAACATAAAAAGTAATGATTATTAGAAAGAGAAACCAAAAATCGCAAAAATAAATTACTGTGTATCTGGTTTTTATTACCCAAGAAATATGGCAAAATATACAATATAAAGTGTTCATATCGAAATGAAGACGAAACTTTTTCATGCCATTAAAATTAATGTGCTTCGTCAATGAAGTAGAATTCTAGAGCATAAAAAAATGTAAGCAAAAGTATATGATAGAGCGATCTCTGGAGGGAGGAGGGGTGCGACTGGGGGTCAGGATGTGCGAACTGAAGTGGGCCATCAGTGCCAGTTGATTGATTTCAATTTCCTGCGCTTTGTGGCAACACATTTCTAGGGCAACAAAAAGAAAGAAGAAATCACAAAATGTGTGCCCAAAAACCTTATAAAATAAGGTACCCTTGATAAAATAAGGTACGAAACTACGAAGGAGGTTGAACTCAAAAAGAACCGTACAAAAATTAATGAAGTGAAAAGAAAAAAACTGATATGCTGAGTATTATATGGGTATGGGTGAGTATTATAATCGTCTATTAATGGAATTTAAATTGTTGCCTAAACTCGGAATCTCCTAAAATCTTACAAGGATACTCGTATATGCATAAAGAAATTTCGAAGCGAACACAAAATTTAATTGCCCTTTTTACAGTCCATTAATTCAACGTGTTACCTAAAGTTGTATTTCTTGAGTACGTTTATCAGATGCTCTCAATTTTAATTCAAATTCGATTTCGTGATGCATCCCTCACCTCGCCTCACCACTTCGCATAAACGTACAGATTTTTTTCCGGAATGGAGCAAATTAGTAGCATAGCCATTGCTCAGGCACGTTCAAGCACGTTCGAAAGAAAAAAAAAGAACGATCGAGTCCTTGTCGCTGCGATGCGCTAAATACGATTATCGAAGGTTGGTACACTTCAAGGCGTCTGAGCAGTTGTGGTCTGAGAATTCGTTAGAAAGCCGTAATGAAGGAACAGAGGACACAGAATAATGTGTTTTACTCCATTAAAAGATTTCGTTCAATTAACTGTTAATGTTGTACCGTTGAAATTGAGTTTCAGGTGTTTTACTGAGCGTGTGAAAATTCTTAGAAGATCTTCGACGAATTTCGATAAAATAGTTTTAATACCTTTGATATAAACAATTCAAGCTTCTCTGAATTTTGAAGATTTTTTATAAAAGCAATATTTAAGTATGTATATACTGTAGTTAAAGTTAATAAAACAGGTATTGGAAAACAAGTATATAAAAATAAAAGACCGTTATCCTTAGTTACTTCGTCCTTTCGATCGTTAGCTCTTACATTTATTCTTTCTAACTTTAATATATGCGCGACCACTAAAGTCAATAAGAACATTTGTCTTGTCAGCGATCTCCTCCCTTTTAAGCACAGACACAGACAAACACACTCACACTCACGTGCACATACTCGCACACACTTAAAACGACTCTCCAGAACACTAGCCAGACTACTAAAGGACACACAACGAAATATATTCTGACAGACTACAGCAAGTTGGTGTAACATAAGATTTTTATTTAATTCACTTACACACGTCTAATCTATTGGCACTTATAAGAGTGTGTAAGTAGTAAGAGTGGAAAAGGACAGAAGAAAGGAAGAAGATGAGAAGGAAGTGTAAACCATAGCTAGCACAAAAAAAGAAACAAATAAATGGGAGGGAAAAAATCAATTCATTTTCCCCATGACTTTCTGACATATGAACCGTCAGTCACTTAATAGCAAAAAAACTAAAAAAGTCCACCGAGCACCAAAAAATGCAAGAAATTGAAAGTGTGGCTGTCAAAAAAAGTAGTAAAGCTAGAGATTGGAAAAAATGCAGCACTCTGAAGGACCATGAAAGAAATGCACAACCCAGCAGCGGCTATAAACTGAACCATCCAGCCAGCCAACTAACCATCCGACCAGACGGTGGTTGCCACTGTCAATTCCCAGAAGTCAGTTTGATTTCGTTTTATGCCTGAAACATTCTCGTATCCTTGCAGCCAAGCACTCAGCCAGCTGTTACTCGTCTTTCACAGCACCAACACCAGCACCAGCGGCAGGAGCAGCAGCAGCCGTCATCAGCAGTTTTCACTTGAAGTTACGTTAGCGGCCCCCAAACGAAAATCACAGCGTGGCATCCACTGAAATATATCACGAAGAGGACGAGTTGCAGCATAAAAGTATCACTATTAAGAACAGCACATGAAGGCGGAGTTGAGGGCGGAGACGTGGGAGGAGCTGGATGACGATGACGATAAGGACCACAAGTTCACTCAAGAAGGAGCTCATAGAGAGAGAGACTCTTTCTCTCAGTGTGAATGCAAGGCATTCATAACTTTAATCCACAAGAAGCATTTTTCTTAGTAACGCGTAGTCAAGGGTAACGAGTTGGTTTATTAGATTCTAATGAAATTTACTCGCTACTTGCGATTTAAGTTACTGATTGAAATCTCAATGTCGATTTCTGTATTACTAAATTACTTTTCCATCTGTAAAGAAAACTATTTCCGTCATTACTTTTAGCTTAACTCGTAGCTCGTTAATTTTAAAGCAATCAAAAGCAATCAACGAATGTAATCTACTCGTTACCTTTTTTATAAGCTGCATACTGACAAATGTACATGTCCCTTTTAGCTTACGTGAAACCTTCCTCAATATTATAAACTTCTTATTCATTATACTCTTATATGTATATCCATGATGTATCCCGTGTTTTATTACTCTTGAAACTCTGTTGCAAACCAAAGGGTATGGTTAAATATTTGGTGCATTTTTTCCATTTATGTATATTTTTATATATTCTTGCTTACTTTGTAACGAGTTGCAGAAACGCGGAATACTTCTTCTGAGAGGATTGAGGAAGCAATTTATTCTTGCTGCTGTTGGTCTATATATGTATGTATGTCCATCTCGTGGATGGAGGGAGGGAGGCACACGTCGATGGGTGTTGCTGGGGGCGTTTTAATATGCCCGCCAGGAACTGTTTGTAGTAAACTGCCGATATAAAGTAAGGCATGTTCGGTGAATCAGTGAAAGAGAAGACGCAGACGAACAAGGAATAAAGAAAGCGAATACGGATGTAGAAGAAGAAGAATAAAAGTAACAGGAATTAGTACCAGAAGTCGTAGAAAAAGACGTGCACTCGTATATAAAGTAGAAGTGGAAGTAGGACCGAGAAAAGGGGCATCTGAAAACCTACGAGTAGGAAAATCAGTCATCACCAGAATTTTTGTATGCTCCAAATCCACATCCACTTTATATCCTGATTCAGCCAAGTGTTGTCGTCAAATAAACTTGCGTTTATCCTTACGACGCTTGTGAAAATGTTGCTTATTTTCTCCTTGCTTTCATTTTACTCGTTATTTTTTGCAGCTCTGTAAAATGCTCTTCAGGCTGATATTTCAAGTTCCTACTATGTTGCATCTGCGATGTTGTTGTTTTTGTTACAGTTGTTTATTTTATCATTGTTGTTGTTGCGATTTTCAGCAGATCCTTCAAATGTTTATGAGCTCGGTTAACATAGTTAAAATGGTGAATTTATATTCACCAGCGTAGCAGTGAATACAACTGTCGACGTTTTATTGTTTACTCGCTGCTTTATACGTGTTTTCTTTGCTTCTTCTTCCTTTTAATTTATATTTTTATATATCCTTTATGGCGGGCAGAAGAATAGCAAAAACAGCAAAAGGAAAAAAAGGAATACAAACGGAGTCAGTAAAAAAATAAGCCATCGCCATTTTAACCCGAAATTATATTTTTTATGGTCTCGACGCATTTTATGTGTGTTGCGAATCTTTTTCAACCACATCAAAAATGAAAAGGAACTAAAGAACTAAAAAGAACTTCATACTTTTTAATTTTATTACTTTGAAGATTTTAAAATATACTCAATTTAATAAATAAAAACACCAATTCTTATTTTTTATATGTAGGTACATTAAAAGCATAATGTGATTATTTATCTATTTATTTATTGATGCCTAAAAGCAGAAAAATAAATCTTCTTTATACCGTCACGTAAATGAGTGAAAATTTCACGTTTTCCATGACATTTGAGTGCGCTTGAGAGATAAAAGTTGAAACTGAGCGATGACTTGAATCGAATGTGGAATTTATGTGGAACTCGTTAATATATTTATGTATTTATTCGCTACTTTGATGATGTTTTTGAATTTCAAAATAAAATGTAGCACAGTAACCACAATTTTGAACCAGTTCTTGAAATCGGTATTGAAGATGGACAATAATACAATAATAAGAGAACGATTCTCGATTTATACTCTTAGATCTCGCACTCCATCTGGGTTATTAACTGACTCCAGCTTTTGCACGGATCGAAGTAGACACCACAAAGTATGCCAAAGTCAATGATATACCGTCCTCAAAACATTTTAAAATAAAGCAGGAACCATAAAACTTTGTCCAATGATTATGATTATAATTAAAGCCATTATAGGCTATGCATAAAATTTATGTTCTTGCATTTAACATTATTCGCTGTTTGGGGTCAAAATAATAAATGTAAATAACAATAAAATAGATATGAAACTCAGAGCTCTTCATTCCTCTGTACAGTTACTAAAAAGACAACATCGTTCATTAACATACTATATATAATACTAGTATTTCACAAATGCAAATTTAATTTAATTTAATTTTATTTCATATTATTTCTTGATGCCCTGCAGGCAGGTTCAAAGTTCAAATATGTTTTCAATGCAATATTTTTCAACTTCTGTGAGAATCAACATGTGTGTTAAGTGTTTTTGCTTTTTTAACATATCGTAGACGATACTGCCGTCTCCCTCCTGCGCGAGGAAGAAAAGAAGAAGAAAAGGAAGGAAGGAAAGGGAAACATATGAGAAACAAAAAGAGAAAAACTTGGTAAACTCTAAAATATCAAAAGAGAGACCGAATATTATTTCATGTTGATGGATTTCCATGTAATCCATACACACAGGATCAGATGATGTTTGTTTCAGACTTTGTCCATAATAAAGAAGTTCTCTAGCCTGATGAGTAATCGATAACCGGTTCTTAATATAACTATTTGTAGTCAGAAGAGAGTGCATCTTAGAAGTACCTGACATCACCTCAGAACGAAAAGACAAACAGTCTTTAAATGAATCATTGAGAGAGGAATTCTTTTTCAAGTTGTCACTGAGTTGCTATTTTGACTTAAGTTACTATTTAAAAGTTGCTAGTAATTAAAGCAGTTAAACATTATTTCATTTTTTTCTTCATTTACTTTTTAAAGGCTTTTCATATTCATTAATTATAGCATATATTTATATAGGGCATTTTTCCCAATTGTTAATAATAGAAAATTGCTCTTGAGCCACACAAAAACAAACCGAATACCAACTCACACGCAGAGTGGCCAAAATGTATTAAATTTCATCTCTATTCGACAGCGTTTTTTCATTTATTATGATATAATTTCTACATGAATCCATTTTATGCTCACCAGCGGCTGGTGCGTCGGTTGTTATGACGATTTTGGCACTTTTTCTCGGACGACTTTTTATGAGTCTAATTTTTTTATTATTTCTCTGCTTTGGGAGAAACCTTTTGTTGTAGTCAACTTTGCTTGGCTGCGTTGCGTGAATTTTTTTATTCTTCTACCTCGTAATACTAGCTACGAGTTCTACTCGTAAATAAAATGCTATCAAATGTTGAAGTTACTACAATAATAATAATAAAAACAATTGCGAATTTTATTGGAAAAGCGAATATAAATAAAATAACAAAAGATTTTTATGATTTGCCAGGCATTTTTATGGTCGCATGGCTATTTTCTAGAAATCAAACAAATTACATTATAAGCCTAAAAATATACAATAAAAACAGAAAGAAAAGTTGTAGCGTTGTTTCTACTTTTTTGCTTTTGTAAGGACGACTTCAAGTTGAGGAATTCAAAAGGAAAGTATTTATTTTTCCTGCTGTTGTTAATATGTGTTGCGTATTATTTTGAAATAAAAAAATGTATATCTTCTAATTAAAAACAGAAACAGATGTTCAGAGACAGACGATATTATTCACAATCAAGAGACATAAACTGTGTTGAATACTATCAGAAGGAGAAGGAGTTGGAAGGGAGAGAGAGAAGTCAGTAAAGCAAAGTACATCAAAAGAAAAGCAGAAGTAGAAGTCATCGAAGTAGAAAATTATGAGGAATAGCAGTACTCGTATTTATATATGGGACTTACTTTAGTCCCAAAAATGTAAAAAATGAACTAAGTGTAGAAAGCTAATATAGAATAATATACAGAATAATATATAGAATAGATTAAAGAACATTATTTACAATAGTATATGGAATAATATATAGAATAGTATAGAGAATAATATAGAAACAATATAAAGAATAGTATAAATAATACTCTATACAATACAAAGCTTATAGAACATTGTATAGAATAGTATTGTATAGTAAGGTAGTGTGTAAAATAGTATGTACATAGAATAGTATCGTATATAGAACAGAATACAACAAAATTCAAATAGAATACTTACTGAATATAGCAGACACACTGAATATGCGTAAACGAGTTCTCTTATAAACATAGTGAGAATTATATTAATTTCAAAGCAAAATTGAAATGAATATTCTATTCAAAGCAAAGGTTTATTTTTCTTCCAGCAATAATGAAGGTTTTGTTACCAAATAAGGCTCAATATCCTTATAAATATCATGTTTAAACATCTGAATAATTATAAAAGTTGGTATCGTGTCTACATTTTATGAGATGCTATTGTAATCAACTAAGATAAATACAATAATATTCGAAAGCGGTTCTCTTACAGAACTGGATTACATAGATTTCGCTAGAAGCAATCGCGAATATAATATTTTGTCACTCTAAATCTCCGTTTTCATTAATTTACTTTTCGTTTTCTCTGCCGTTTATATTTCATAATTCATCGACAATCTATCAACATCGATTTTCTTCAAGTGCTACTCTTCCTCTTTTACTTTTGGTTCTTGTTTTATTTACATTTCAATTTTGTAACAATTAAAACCAGCAAAGGACAAATCATTATCAACAATTAAGTCATTTTATAGCGGATGGAAAAAATGTCACATTGCAAAATAAATGCCAATAAAAGCTTCAGCTCGAATATTAATTTTCATTAGTATTCAAATTATATCGCTTGCTGTTGGTTTGTCTCTCGTCCGATCCTCTCTGAATAAAATAATAAAAATGACAACTATTTTTGATTTTGTGAGATCTCAGACTTTGCTGTTTCGTCCTGTGGGAAAATATTTGTTCCCTTGGTTCCCGTATACGGAGTCGTTTATCGTACATCAGTTCGCGTTATTTTTTATGATATTCATTGCAATCATGAACGGTTGTGGAATGGTGCTCCATATCTTCTACGGTGAATTCGAAGATCCTCTAGACATCACTTTATGCGCTTGTTACTGGACATTTGTGATCGACATTTTTGTAAAGCTATTTGCGATTTATTTTGGACGCTTTTCTCTCCAGAAAGCTTTCAAGCATCTACAGGACGTACATCCTATTAAAGACCTCAGCCAAGAGGCCTTTAGATTGAATGCTTACTTCGGGGTGTACAAAAAGTGGAAGAAGCTAATGTTCCTTATGAACTTCCTAAGTTTGATGCTGTTGAACTTTATGCCATTCACTAAGTCGCTGGTGAAGTATCTCGCTGCGCCCACCAGCCAGCATGCATTCAATTATGAACTGCCACTCGTGTGTTTCAATCCGATCCAAATGACGCATCCTATTATATACGTCCTCAGTTACATAATACAAATATGTGTCTCTTACTATGTTGCATCGTTTAACTTGGGATCTGATTTGCTGCTAATTTCCCTGGTTCACCTCCTGAACATGCACTTCGAGTACTTGGCCAAGAGTATTCGCGAGTTCGAGCCGACTGGCACAGACAAGGACATCAAGGCTTTGGGACGTTTGATTACCTATCACAGAGATATAATAGAGTAAGTGCAAATATTCGAATACACGATATGAGCAGTCTGTCCATCTTATTAAATTATTGTGGTCTATTTTTTACTTTCGTTTCCTATCTTACAGCAGCAGCAAAAGAGTTAATCAGGTTTTCAGTCCAGCAATTTTCTTGAACTATTTTGCTTGCGGCTTGATCATGTGTGTCATGGGCTTTCAAATGGTGTCCGGACCAACAGCTGACCTGTTGATCAAGTTCCTTACTTTACTGGCATCGGTCACGTTGCACGTGTACGGCATCTCTTTGTACGGTGAACGAATGATTACCCTGGCAAGTTTTCTTTGCTTTTCTATTTCTTTATACTTACATTGGATTGTTTATTATTTTTCTCATCTGGAAACCTACACACGGATCAATTTAGAGCATCGAAATCAGTGATGCCTATTTTGGGCACCAGTGGTACCTGGCTAAAAACAGTTATCAGAAAATGTTGGTACTGCTGATAGCACGCGGTCAGAGACCAGCTCATTTGACAGCATTCAAGTTTTTTACTGTAACACTGGAAAGCTTCAAAGCGGTGAGTATTTGTAAATTCTTGTACTATTCTTAAAAATCAACTTTTTAATTATCTTTCAGTTAATGGCAACCACGTATCAATTTTTTACATTGCTGAATTCAACTTTGAATGAGGAGTAGAGAGTAAAGTTACTGGAAAGTTAGTTTTTGGGCTTGTTTGTCCTACTTAAGTAAATGCGTGTAATAAAAAATGTTAGAAGTCTATTGAAAGATGTTTACAAAACCCGATCTATAGAAGAATTTCCTTATAGAATAATATAACTAAATATGCGTCTGTAGACAGATCATGGTAAATGGTATTTAGTATCTTTGTAAAATAGATGAAACATTTTACTTGAGTGTTTATAGTGTAAGAACAAATTTAATTGATTACAGTTTAATAACTTCGTTGTATTTATTTGTAAAAAGAATGGCAGGAGCTTCCATTTTCATATGAATAAATAAATCTCTTATACAAACCACTTCTTAAATGCTTTTGAATGCATCCCTCCCTCTCTCTCTCTCGCCTTCTCACTATCCTACTCTTCTCTTTTTCTCTCCCTCTTCCCCTCTAGCCTATTTCTTTCTGAGCCCTCCTATCTCTTTTCACTGTTTTGTCTCTCTCTTGTATCCTCCTTCTTTCGTCTTTCTCTCTCTCTCTCTCTTTCATTCTCTATCATGCTCTTTCCGCGTACATCGATGCGTATGAGTGACATAATCATTTTTCGTATTTATAAAATTAAATGAAGCTGTAATCTGTTAACAGCTGTACTTTATTAAAATAATTACGCTTCATGTAATAATAATACTCATGGTAAATGACGATATTTTTTGTCTCTCTGAAATCCACTTTTTATGGTCCCAAATTTTAGCTTTTAATAAGCTGCATAACAATCAAAATAAAAGTACCGGAAAACAACAACCACTTTAATTAAGCACTAATGATTTGGGTAATCAGCACAAATTGTGGTTACATTTTTTAATTTTTGTGTTGTTCAATGTTTGCTGTTCATTTAGTTTTTACGTGGTAAAAGAATATGCTTTATATTAAATTAATAATTAAATATATTTATATTGTATTTATTTAAATTTCTATATTATTGACTTTGTATATAAATACTACATTTAAATATTGTGTTAACAAACAGTTATACATTATATTCATTTGCAAAGGATTATAATATATTTAAGCTATATTTATACTATATACCATACATTGCTCCTGTTACATCCAGTACTCTTGTACCAACGCCCAAAAACAACAAAGCTTGTTATCAGCGCCATCTGCTAGTCGATTCATACTATATTAGAACCGGTGAATAAGTTAATCGTAGACAAAGCAGAAAGAGAAATATATTTTGTACTATACCATACTATAACTATACTATACTATACTATAACTATACTATACTATACTATAGTTCGAATTGATTGATTCTGTTATTGCATTTATTTTTTAATAATTGTACTCTTTTCTCCTTGTTTCACCACATTTATATTTTGTATCAATTAAGAAACCGCAAAAGACAAATAATTTTTTCCAATTACGTTATTCTGCGTAATAGAAAGTAAAAAATAATAAATTTTAATACAACCTTATTTGCAACCTTACCTATAAAAGCTTCAGTTGAAATAATACCTTATATTAGTTAGTGTTCGTCTATATCACTAGCTGTTGTTTGTATTTCTTTGGGATTCTATACAAAACGTTTTAAATAAAGCAATAATGCCAACTATATTCGATTTCGTGAGATCTCAGACCCTACAGATGCGTCCTGTGGGAAGATATCTGTTCCCCTGGTTCCGCTACACAGAGCCGTTTCTCGTACACCTGAGCTGGTCTATTTCTCTAACATTGGTTATGCTCATAACAGGTATTGGAATGGTATTACATATCTTCTACGGCGAAATCGCAAACAATTTGGACGTTACGTTAATCGCCTGCTACTGGGCATTTGTGCTCGATATTTGTGTGAAGGTACTCGCTATTCGGATGGGACGCAGTTCCCTCGGAAAGGCTTTCAAGCAACTGAAAGATGTACATCCGAAGAGCGCGAGGATGGAAAAGGCCATTAAACTCAACGAATACTTCGGATTATACAAAAAGTGGGAGAAGATTATGTTCTTTATGGACTTCTTAAATTTGGCACTATTCACTAGCATCCCATTCATTAAGTCGGTGGTTGAATATGTCATCGCACCCGCTGAGCAGCGCTCATTCAATTATGAGCTCCCATTCATAGGTATCAATCCGATACGTATGACGAATCCTCTTGTCTACATCATTAGCTACATGCTTCAAATATATGGCTGCTACATTCTTACATCCTTCAATTTGGGCTCTGACTTGCTGCTAATTTCCCTGGTTCACCTCCTGAATATGCACTTCGAGTACTTGGCCAAGAGTATTCGCGAGTTCGAGCCGACTGGCACAGACAAGGACATCAAGGAGTTGGGCCATTTTATTTCTTATCACAGGGATATAATACAGTAAGTAAAAAGCTTCCAAGTATTTCAGATATACTTGTTCATTCAATAATTTTGTTTCTTTTTTTATATTGACCACTGTAGCAGCAGCGAAAGAGTGGATGCGACTTTTAGCCCAGCGATTTTTACTAACTACTTCGCTTGCGGCTTGATGATGTGTGTGTTGGGCTTCCAAATTATGGCCGGACCAACAGCTGAAATGCTGGTCAAGTTCTTTGTTCTACTGACATCGCTCCTGTTTCACGTGTACGTCATCTGCATGTACGGTGATCGAATGATTACGCTGGCAAGTTTATTTTCTATGCCTCTTTATATTAAACTTTCAACAATCATCTGTGAATCTTCTGGTGCAGAGCCTCGACGTTAGTGATGCCTTCTTCGAACATCGCTGGTACCTGGCTGAAAAGAGGTATCAGAAAATGGTTGTGCTCCCGATAGCGCGAGCTCAAAGACCAGCCCATTTGACAGCCTTCAAGTTCTTCGATGTAACGATGGAAAGTTTCAAGACGGTAAACTCTTTTTTTCATTGTTTTATGTTATTTTGAGATTCAAAAAAAAAACCCTCTTTAAGAGTCTATCATTAATTTACTTTACAGCTGGTGTCAACCACTTATCAATTTTTTACGTTGCTCAATTCAACTTTGGATGAAGAGTAGAGAGTCGAGCAGCGGTAACGGTACCGGTAGTTTTTGAGCTTATTTATTGCACTTAAGTAACTTTAATCAACCAAATGTGTTAGAAGTCTATTAAATGTTATCTGTAGAAAAATAAAGCAAAATATACATGTATATAATGTGTAGAAAGGTCACTTTATGACCCGAAAGATACCGTCTCATGTCTCATTTTCTTGTTTTACTAACTAATTATTACGTTAGTCTAAGAACTATATAGCACACACCAAAACGGTGGAATAAGTTGTATGATCAGCAAGAAAGATCAACAACAGATACATAGAACGCGAAGCGGCAAAAATGGATCCAGGAATGAAAATCGCGCTTGACTGATTACATTCCTTATAGTTTAATGAGTTGTGGTGATGAACGTTACGTGAATTATAAGTGCTGGCTGGATGTACATATATGAAAATGCGATCAATATAAGCTAAGAGATGCATGATTCTGAATGAATTCGAATCTAGACAAGTTCGAAGCTACTCGGGCTACTTTTTTTTTATAACTCTATAGAACTGTATAGAATTTCATAGAACAATTGTTTCTAAACCATGCAGCTCCTAGACTTGATTTGGTTCTGTTCTTGTTCCTGTTTCAAATAACTGTTCAACAATTTTTGTATTTTTTTTTATTCCATAGCATCGTAATATGACAATTAAAAGTATTAAATTCCATCCCTCCAAACCATCCCATCCATAAGATTTATTTATCTGTCAAACATTTCTCAACTTATCATTTTTTGTAAATTTTAATCTTACTACTCTTTAAATCCCTTTCCACTTCAGCACTTTTTCTTCTTCTGATCTTCTTCTGATTCTTCTTCTTCTTTCGGCTTGTTCTCCCAAAAGTGCAGCACCATCCGCACGTGTCACCCTCCACAAACACGTGACGCAAACATGCTCACTCATGACGTAACATAAGCAAACAATATTTAAGCAACATTTATTTATAATTTAAACTCACAGCAAGCAGCACATCGAGGTGAGAGTAAATCGTGTGCAAGGAAATTGATTTTCTAACCGCAATTTTTCATCGGAACCAAGAAGAACAAGTAACTTAAGTAAACAGATAGCGCATACATACATACATACGTATGTAGAAAAGGGTGACCCTCCTGGCCTGTTCTCGAATGCTGCTCGTTCCTGGGCTGCTCGAGTTTCTAGTTCGTGCTATCGTTCGTGAACACGGTAACGAAATCACATTTTAAACGAATTTATCATGTGCCAAAGCATAACGTAATTGATACAAAGCAATCAGGCAGAGGCACGTGACCAATCAGTGAGGACCGAGACTGGGGACCGGGAGACCACCACCAACCGAGCCGGCAAACTTTGTACGAGTTAAAGTTAATCAATGGCACAAGAGGTGTGTCAAGGGTGGGGATTTGCTACCTGCATTCGACAAAAGATAAAAGCACTTGAATTGGGGTGATTGCCGGGGTACCAGACATCAGGCCATAAGTTTGTTTTTTTGTTAATGAACCGAAATCCATAAGTAAACTTTAAGGCTTAAGAAAAAAGTTGTTGTTGAAAAACTTTAAGTGTTTCTAAGTTATAATAATAATAATGAAATCAATAATAAGGTTGCATATCGTTAGGAGTTGTGTTCCATAAGCGCGGAAATGAATTGTTGCTCTATTAATTAGTCGAAACGAATTTTAATTATGCAGAAACACAAACCGCAACCAACCCACAAATCGAAACGCCCTCGAAACGGACGCCCCCACTAAAGACCATTTCATTCAGCATCGAAAAAGCATCGTTAAGATAAACACACCGTGAAAATCGTTAAATTTTCAGTCAATGTAGTGAACACGGTTAAAAAGGGATAAAAAGGGGGCTGAAAACGGAGTAAAAAGGGGTGATGAGGGGGTCTTTCTTTCTTCTATCCTCTACGGCGAAATGCGTAGTTGATAGAGAACAACACAATGAAAATTCACTCCACTCTCTGAATTTAAATCACCCTTCAACTGTTATTAGCACTGGTATAGAATTCAATTTTTAACAACGCCATCATCATTGTTTCATCATCATCATCATCAACATTTTAATCAACTTCGTGGAGTCTCTCATCATCGCTTTCACTCTCATCACCATAATCTGAATCATTATCGTTTTAAGTTTCCATCATTGATTTAATCATCATTATCATTTAATAATCATTATCATTTAATAATCATCACATCATGTTAATGATAATAATCATAATCTGTATGAATTCTAACATCGACGTTTTCTTTTTCATCAAGTATAATTTTAAAAAATTTCCATCATCTCATCTCCAAATTCATCACTTTCATCTGCTTTCTATATCTACTTCATCATCTCTATTTTTATCACCATCCTTATGCCTGTTTTTTCATTTTTCATTCAACTTGAGTTGAGAGAGAAGGAGGCGGGGTTCCATAAAGAAATCTACTCTTATAAAGTGTTTTATGTACCGATGTACTTGAGCGAAGACACAAGACTTTCATGTGGCCCTGCTGACAAGAAGAAGAAACCATAAGAAAAAGAAACCATAAGAAAAAGAAACCATAAGAAGAAGAAACCATAAGAAAAAGAAAAGAAAAGAAGAAGAATATATATTTTTCTCATTTCTTAATTTGTTTGTATATAAAATGCATCGAGAAATCGTTGTTAGAGTCAAATAAGAGGGTAAAAAAATGAAATAAATGAGGGAGAAGTCCCCAGAAGGACAAACAATAAAACCACCACCACCAACAACAAGAACAACAACAGCAAAAAAGAAACACAATCATCTGCTTCTCAGGAAAAACAAGCAGGAAAGAGAAAGTGTTTTGTTGTTGTTGTTGTTGTTATTGCTGTTTTTTCTTCAAATTGCTGGCGGCTAAAATTATTTATTTGATTTACACAATACAAATGCAATTTGTACAAACACAAAAACCAAACCACAGAAACACGAATAGCAATAGCAACAACAACAACAACATAAAAGCAACAAGATAACAGCAGAATCATCTCATGTCTCTGCGTCTTTAGCTAAAGCTTTTTAAGGGTTGTCCACTGTGTTGACGACTGATTGCGTGTATTTCTAATAATGATAATGACAATGATGATGATGATGACTGTTGTGATGATGACTGTGGTGATGATATTGACAATGATGATGATGACTGTGATGACGACGGTGATGATAATGGCAATGATGACGGTAATAATGATTCTACTGCGGTTTGTCTGGTGACTTTTTTCACTCACTTCTTCTGTGAACTCCGTGCATTTTCTGTATTTCAGGTTTTTCAAAGCATACTTATTGGGGTGCAAAATATTTTCAAATTAGAATGATTAAAATCTCGTTTCTGTGTTACTCTCCTTTCTCCCTTTCATCTCATCTCCTTACGTTTCCAAAATGTGATGAATGAATACGAATGTTTTTGTCGAAAGTCGATGGTGGTTGAGTCTGTTTGCTTTGATTGTTGTTGTGTTGTGTTGTTGTTATTATTGTTGTGTTGTTGTTGTTGTTGCTTCTGGCAGTCATTAGTCCAGATGTTGGTCGTTGGTCTTCGTTCATTTTTGGAGCTTGGAATGAATGTCCGGCTAGCTTTTCATGGACTCTCTCATTTAATGAAAATTTAATTAAAGTTAATTGAAATTGATTTATGTGTTGCCTAAATTTGTGACTTTAACATGATATGCTAGAACCAAAAATTTGGCAAGATTATTTTTTTCTGTTCTCTTTTTTTCAAAAATAACATTTTAAACATAAAAATGAATTAATAATTAAAACATTTTTTTAAGCATTCAAAAGAAGTTTCAAAATAAGCTTCAAAACCGTTTTTAAACATTCAGTTTTTCAGTAATTTAAAGAGTAAACTTTTTTATGGACTCAGAAGTAGAAGAGAGGAAGAAGAGGAAGAACAATAAAGGGAGGAAGCACCAGTTTCTTTTTTAAAATTGTGTTAAAAGTAGTGAAAGCAACTCGTGATTAACAGAGAGCCACACGGAATGACCAATGAACTTTCCAATTGTTTCAAGTATTAAGGAATAACTGTATATATGTACATATGTCTAATGTATCTAATGTATATAGAGGAATATATGTGCCGTTTCTCACACAGCTCATAAAATATAGTATATTTGTTCATTTAGCACCAGAATAGAACTGAAAATAAAAGAATCGACGATATGAAAGTAAAATAAATAAAAAGAGAAAAAATACAAACAAAGTCAAAAGAAAAGAAAGAAATAAGATAGCAGAAAAAGCAAAAGCAATACAAAGTATCG